>QANY01010971.1:0-453537 GCA_003255025.1 Datisca glomerata
TAGACAAAGCTCTCTTCAACGTGAGCTTTTTGTCATGTATATTTCATGTATTAGGCCGGATAAAATACGGTATCTACAGTTAGGAAAGCTTGGATTCCAAATCTTATAAGATCATGTTCCCAGTCATTACTACAATTTTGGGTTATGGTGACAGCTGATTTTATTTACGATGGAAGTTTCTTTAAACCTGTCATCAGAAAACAGGCGTTGAAGAGGGAAAAACATATTTTAGCTAAGATGACGTACCTGCCATAATTGATTAAGATATCATGACAAGTTTTAATTGCAATGTCATAGAAAGATGTATTTACGTTAAATGGTATTGAGAGAGACATTGTAATAGATACATAATTGGTCATGAAGTTTTATTTAATTATAACTATGTCATTTTTATACCCCAAACCCTAACCCAATCCCATTTAATTTGTTTACTCCACCCGAGCTCTTTCTCTCTCGAGATCTCTCTCTCCCTCGAGCTCACCCTCTCTCTCCCAATCTCTCTCTCTCTCTCCCAATCTCTCTCTCTCTCTCTTTATTTCCTCTAAGATTGAGCTTTTTTTGTCCCTTAAGTCATGATTGATGGGTTAGGGTTTGGAGTTGGTTAGGCGTGCGACAGGCGAGGGTCATTGTCTTACTGTGTTCGGTCACGTCTGAGTTATGTGGGTCATCTTTGCATCTCGCTAGGATGGTGAGCCCTCGTTTTCTATTTTCTCTTCCTTTTTCCTCAAATCATTTTATGTTATGTCCTTATTGGTGGGGACTTTATGAATTTTTGCAAGACTTAGCCATCGGTTGAACTTGTGTTAGATCTGTGTTTATATCCCTTTTGTTGTCCCACTCTCCTCATTCCGTATAGTTCTTGTCGGGACATTCTCTAATATGTTCCACGAAAGTTATTCTGGTGAAATCGCAATGGCTCCTCACTCCAATGTTTGATTGCTTTCAATTAATTTTGATTTCTATTTGGGATTTTGTTTTCCAAAATAAAATGGGATAACACGTCGAATCAATTGCTAGAAAAATCAAACTTTTTGTTCTGTAGGTGAAATGGTGATGCCGACCTTAAAACCATAATCTATCACTCTATTATGGTGAAATTTTATATCTGATCCTCGATTGTTTGGGTTTAGTTTGCCGGTTCCTTACTATTTTGTAGTTTTAGTGGTTAATCATCCGTTGCATGTGGCTTTCGGATACGAAATCACTTTTATCTTTTATGCATGAGGAAATATAGAGGACCCTCCATTGTTGAAAATTATAGGATCTTGGAGAAGAAGGTGAAATTTTAAGTTTAAACTTGATATTGTGGTACTTGTTCTATTTCAGTGATGCCTAGAATATTTTAGGGTTGTTCTTGAAAGATTAAATGTTGGATTAAGGAGTAACCTTGTTTAAAATTCTTGAATTTTAGTTTTAAAGAATGTTTTTTGCATAAATGATAGTTATGTGGAAAAAATGTTTGACGATGGTGAGTTTAATCTCTTGAAGGCCATAATTCATTTGCAAAAAATGGTTGACGATGGTGAGTTTAATCTCTCGTACACCATAATTCATAGTGTTATCTTTTCAACGGGGTGAACTGTGTGAGAAAGAAATGTAACGTGCAATCCCCTGCCTTGAATCTTAGTCGAAAGCAAAGAACTTTAAGTAAATGGGAATTAAAGAAATGTGAGACTAAAGGATGGGAATAGATTGGTGATTTTGATATATGCTACTTGCTGATCAATTTGCATGAACCCCCAAAAAATATTGATTTACTGTTATGTTTTGAATTTGAAATATTTTGAATAGTCCAATCATTTCTGTAGAGATCCCAGAGAATGAGTATACAAGATATTTTGCCCCAGATAATTTGTAGTATTCCAAATGGGCACATGGTTTAGTTTCTATGACTTTAAGTCTACTATATTCAGATAATGAATTATTGCCAAGTTGGTTAATGGTGGCAATGAAATACCAAATTAATTTTGTTATTCAATTGTAGTTTGGAACATGTGATATGTATCAATCTTCATGGGAAGAATGTAAGTAGGAGATGAGAATGTAGTACATGTTATTTGTATAAATTTACCTCTCGAATGACAATCGATCAGCTGATGGAGTTTGTGATCTTGACACTTCTACAATTGTGTGCTGACAGTGTAAAGAATAGAGGGTTTCTTGTGAGGGAAGATGGGATACCCCATTTGCTTTCCATTTCTTAGGCTGGAAGTATTCGAGCTAAGCCACAAGGTAATTTGTGCATATGGTTCTCATTATCATTATTAGGGAACTCATTAACTGTTAATAAACTATATGGTTGATGATAAATATATTGTATGAACCTCTTATCTTGTGAATTTATGACTGAGTTTACTTGTGCGCTTGCTTTTTCAGGCTGAAACACTTCTTTGGTATTTGAAAGAACAAAGACAAGAAGCATTGAAGGTGGTGTAACTTCTACTACGTAGAGATGTAAATTTATGAGGTTGAGTGAATCATGATTTATGTATAAAGTTCTATTTATAGTTAATTGTAAAGAGTGGCTGAGAAATATAAGGGAATGTTGCAGAATGGAGAAGAGTAGTCAAAGTAATGAATTCGTCAGGTGTTTTCCCTAGATTTGTGAGATATGAGTACCAATTATGTGGCTTTTGGTAGTGAAGATTCAATGGTGTTTGCTGTAAGTTGTTTCCAAAATCTTTTATTAGACCATTTAAATGTCTGAAATGGTTTTGAATATATTTGGTTGTGTATGAGTTGCTGGGCAGATGTCACTGGCATTTTTTTTTTTAAATTGTCATCGAGAGGTATTGTTGCCTCTCGATGACAGTTTTTTTAATGAAACGATGTGTAAGAATTTTATTAATTGTTAATTATAGCAATAATATATAATTAATAAGAGACTATAACACTTTTAAAGGGTGAAAGACTAAAAAAATTGGGTTAGTTACGTAGTTACATCACGTTATATGATTCGACAGTGGAGATACCCCGGTACTGGACTATTATATATGTACGACATAAATATTCTTTGACATAAATATTTTCTTAAACATGTTTTTCCTACATCTCATTTAGTGTACTTTTTAAGCTTACATTAGCTTCCTCCATTCATAATGAGGAATCTAATCCTACTTAACATCTTGTAATCGTGTGTATATCTGTGTGTTTCAATAAATTCTAGTTGGAATCCCCCCTTCACTAAATTAAAGAGCCACTCTAATTTGCTGTTATGTGGTGAATTTTCTGTTGCAGTGGACTTTCCATCCATTCATTTTCAAGTATAAAGAGATCTACACAGTTCTGGTGTGGTGCAAGGTTCTAGAATATTTACGTGTAAATGATGATTTTATTTCATGCTTAGAAATGTTAGTTAGCTCTTTCTAATAAGAGGTAATCGTATTTATATAATTTGTTGGCTATTTCTTCTCTGCAATGAATATGTTTTCACCTACAAAATGATGAACATGATGATGAATCAGAATCAACATAAGTTTATCCAGAAACTTAAAATAATTGTGCAAACTCCCAAAAGTCTAAAGTTTCCTAGTTATGTAATTTAGGTGCCATACGGATTAAAAGTAACCAAACTAAATTTGTTAGTGTTGTACACAACATCATTGATTATTTGCTATGTTCATAATCTGATGCAGTTATGAGAAGGGACTCTACATCTATGGCTAATGTTAGAAATCCAATAGCATTTATATTACTGGATTCCTTGTTTTGACTATTGCTTTGTACAAATAGAGCCAAATAGTTTCCCAGTCTATTGCATGCATAACTAAACATGCTAGAAAAAATAAGTTGTAGACCATAGTTCAATTCAGATGATCTCTGCCTTCTTGTTTATAGATTATGTAGTTGTAAGTTTCCCAGTGGATGAAACTTTTTCGATACTTTGAACCAAAGTGTTGTGCAATAGAAAAGACATATGAGAAATCTTTACTAACTGATTGTATAGTCTAATAGTATTGATATTGGTTGTGATTTTGGCAAAAACAAGGGGAAAAGGTGTTTATTTGTAGTAGTACAGAAAAAGTTATTTTATATGCTCATATTTGCAAAATTTGGAAAGTTATTTTATATTATCTTGTAGGTTGCTTTCTCAACATTTGGTAAAGATGCAGATCTGGATGTATTGGATCATCCTATCGTGAACTTAATATACTACATGGTAAGTTTCAGGTCTTTCCTGTAGATGGGCTAGTTAGATTCCTTTATTATTTCCTGTAGTAAAGGTTTTTTATTACAAGGGTTTCCCATCTGGATAATGAGATTGTCTTTAAACCTGTAGTAAAAGTTTATTATTACAAAAGCTATAATATTAGTGGTCTTGTGAGACTTGGAAAGAATGACTGTAATATTAGTGATCTGGTGACAATAATGAGGAGATGAAGGGCTGTCATAGATTGAGAAGATGAAGGGATGTCATAGAAAGGTGTTTGTTGCCTTCGTAATATTAATGGTTTGGTGGTTCTTTAAGCACATTGAAATACTCTGTTTGCAGGTGAGACCTGGAAAGAATAATTGTCATATTAGTGATGACAATATTAAGGGGATGAAGAGCTGTCATGAAAAGACAGGTTTTTATCTTTCCATGATAGATTTTTTTAAAAAAATGACCCTTTAATGATGGGCAATACCCGTCATTGAAGGTGTTTTTACGACATCTATAATGACGGGCAATCCCCGCCACTAAAGGTGTTGTTACAGCACATTTCATGACAGGGATTCCCCATCACTAAAAGTGTTTTGGCGACACCTTTTGATGACGGTTTTTGATAAAATAAATTTAAATGACAGCCTGGTAGATGGCAGTCACATCCCCCTCATTAAAGGGTTTTGATGACGGGTTTTACTGTCATCTAAGCCCCATTTTGTAGTAGTGAGTCATCCATGTCACTGAATCTTCAAAATAAAAGTTACTAGCCTATTTTACAAATAAACCTTAACGTGTGAATCCAAAGATTCAGTAGACATGTATAAGAGTTCATGACTACTCAGGATTCAGACTAATCTATATTTAATCATTAGTTTTGATGTGCATGAAACTTTTATGATATATGATAAGTCAATAAAGATATTATCCATATCATTCATGTCCTATATAATCTAATTATATAAAGTTTCACTAAGATGTCTATCTACATCAATGATCCAGATCTAGATCACATGCATTCATAATGTTTAGTGAACCGTACTAGTAACTATTCATTAAAAATTTTATACTTTAATATGTTGTAGACTATTTTATTCATTATCTATTATCTTAATCATTTTCTACTTATACAAGATCACAGTTTCATTAATGAATATTGAATTTTCAGATATTTATATCTAAATTATTCAACACTAATTCAAAAGAACAATTATAAGAAAAATGTGATTCCATTAATTTCATATTAAAAATATCTAAACGTATACTATGAGGGCACTATTCCCAACATACTTGTGGTAATAAATATGTGACAATTATAAGGTGTTCCATGTGTATAATAAGTTGGTCCAAAGATAGACTTATTGTTTGACTTGATTTATTATCGGTATTTGATTATTACACCAAGAGTACCACTTACAAGTTTTTTATCTTTGTCCAAAGATTGGATATTAATGTTGTGCTAGGTATCTTATGATGGGGCCCACCAATATTTGAATTTGTTGATTTTTTAATATGGTTCTTATGTGAACACGTTGTCTTGTTTGTTTCGTCTCCGTCCAGCTATTGCATCTGCTTCTACTATATCTACCAATATTAATTCTATCCACATGCTAAATGGGAAAAACTTCAAGGATTGCAAAGAGAACGTAAGGATCATTCTCGGCTGCATGGAACTAGACCTTACGCTAAGGATTGAACGACCTGCTGATCATATGGATACAAGTTCTGTTAAGGCTAAGGAGAATTTAAGAGGTAGGATCGTTCAAATCGCATGAGTCTCATGATCATTGGGTGTAGAATTCTGGAAGTATTCAGGGGAGCTGTGTCAGAAAAGGTTACTACTGCTAAAAAATTTCTTCAGGAAATTGAAAAATGTTTTGCTAAGAACGATAAGGCTGAAACAAGTACGCTTTTAGAAAACTTGATTTTTAATGAAATATAAAGAAAAAGTGAATATAAGGGAGTACATCATGGAGATGTCTCATCTTGCTTCTAAAATAAAGAAATTAAAGCTAGAGTTGTTTGAGGATTTACTCGTATATTTAGTTTTGATTTCACATCCTGTACGATTCAGTCAGCTTTAAGGTCAGTTATAACTGTCAAAAGGCCAAATGGTCTCTGAATGAGTTTATTTCTCAATATGTGCAAGGGAAAGAAAGGCTGGAGCAAGAAAAGATCGAAAGTTCTCTCTTGATAAGTACCTTTAAAGATAAGAACAAGAAAGGGAAAAGGTATAAGGAAGTTGCAAGTAGTCTTGCTCAAAAGAAACAATAAAAGAAATAAGGTGAAGAATCTGGCTGTTACTTTTACAAGATTACTGGACACAAGAAGATGGATTGTACAAAATATCATGCTTGACGTGCAAAGAAATGTACACTTCTCACTCTATTTTATTCTAAGGTTAATTTAGCTTCAGTGTCTAGACACGCTTGGTGGATAAATTCAAGTGCAACCACTCATATAACTGTGTCAATGCAGGGTTGCCTGAGCTGCCAAAAGTCAAATGATGCTGAACGATTCATCTATGTGGGCGATTTCAGTAGAGTTAGAGGCTATAAGGATTTTTAGGTTATTATTAAAGACTGGATATTATTTATATTTAAAAGAGACTTATATTATAGTATCTTTTAGACGGAATTTGATTTCTATTTCTTCTTTGGAGTTATTATTTTTCATTTGAAAATGGTCAGTTTACTCTATCTTTGAATTCAAATATTGTTGGTACTGGATCTTTATCTTTATATGATAACCTATATTTGCTTGACACATTTGTGTCATTTAATGAGACCTTGCATGTGAGTTCATGTCGCATAAAATGCAAATTAACTAACGAGAATTCCGCTTCATTATGGAATAAGTGCTTAGGTCATATTTCTAAAAGTAGAATTGATAAGCTTGTGTCTGATGAGATTCTTGATTCCCTTAGTTTCAAAGACTTTGAGGTTTATGTTGATTGTATAAAGGGAATACAGAAAAAAAAACAAAGCGATTAGGTGCCAACAGAGCTTTGGATGTGTTAGAACTAATTCACACGGATATTTATGGACCATTCTCCATAACTTCTTGGAATGGTCAACAATATTTCATTTCATTTATAGACGATTACTCACATTATGGCTACCTATATCTCATTCATGAGAAGTCTCAGTCACTGGATGTGTTCAAAGCTTACAAAGCTGATGTTGAGAACCAACTCAACAAAAGAATTAAAAGCGTCAGATTTAACTGTGGTGGTGAGTACTATGGCAGATACGATGGATTAGGTGAACAACGTCCAAGGCCTTTGTTAAATACCTAGAGGAGTGTGGAATAGTCCCACAGTACACTATGCTAAGATCTTCTAGCATGAATGGTGTAGCTGAGAGACGAAACATGACACTTAAGGACATGGTTAAGAGTATGATTTCTAACTCTACCTTGTCAGAATCTCTTTGGGGAGTTGCATTAAAGACTGCAGCTTATATTCTTAATAGAGTGCCAACTAAGGCGGCAACCAAAACCTCTTATAAGCTTTGGATGGGTAAGAAACTTAGTTTGAAGTATTTTCACATTTGGGGATTTCCAACTGAGATAAGGCCTTATAGGCTAAATGAAAGAAACTGGATAGCAGAAGTGTTAGCTGTTACTTTATTGGATACTTTGAGAGATCAATGGGTTACAAGTTTTATGATCCCACAAGCAGGTCAATTTTTGAAATGGGAACTACAACGTCCTTTGAGAATATTGAGTTTGGGGGGAGAAATAAAGTTAGAGACTTTGTCTTTGAAGAGGAATTTGTTATTATTCCCACAATTGTTTTTGACAATATTCAGGTTTCTACTCCTGACAATGATCAAACAACAAGTCCAGAACTTTAAGACGATGTAAAATTTCTCCCCACACAAAATGAATAAATTATTCCTGAAGATCAAACTCAACAACC
This sequence comes from Datisca glomerata, assembly GCA_003255025.1. Taxonomy (NCBI): domain Eukaryota; kingdom Viridiplantae; phylum Streptophyta; class Magnoliopsida; order Cucurbitales; family Datiscaceae; genus Datisca; species Datisca glomerata. The sequence goes on from QANY01010971.1 coordinate 8,067, forward strand.
TAAAAAACAAATGCCATTAAGGAGATCCACGAGAGAGAGAGGAGAAAGGAAATTTTAGATGACTTTGTAGTTTTCCTCCAAGATCATGAGAATGGCATTGGAGTGATAGAAGATGATCCAATCAACTTCCATCAAACCATGAAAAGTTCTAACTCTCAAAAGTGGTCAATGTCATGAATGAAGAGTTTAAGTCCACGAAAAACAATGATGTTTGGGATCTCATTCCATTGCCTAAAGGTGCGAAGCCCATTTATTGTAAATGGATATTTAAAACCCAGAGGGATTCAAAGGATAATGTGAAGAGATACACGACTCGTCTTGTTGCAAAGACCTTTACTCAAAAGGAATATATTGATTTCAAAAAGACTTCTCTCTGGTTTCAATGAAAGACTCTTGAAGGGTGACATGTAGTTGTATCTGACTATTTGAACCCTTCAAGTAGTGAGTTTGATTTTGAAAGTAAAAAAATATTACTTGAAGGATTTCATATTGACGATCTAGCATATGGCTGCTCGAACTGCATGTTTTATCTTCACGAATCTTGTGCACTAATGCCCAAAAAATATCAATCATCCTTTCCATTCCCAATACAATCTCGAACTTGTCGAATTTCAATCATTTTCATGTTATTCTTGTCATGTCAAGTTTGAGAATCTTATGGGTTTATACTGCACCAGCTGCGGCGACTTCACGATGGATCTTAGATGTGCAACAATGTCTGCTATAGAATATGAAAGTGATCGAGATCAGATTAAACATTTCAGTCAGCAACATCTGTTGACACAATGTGAGAAAGATGGGGATCATGAACTTACTTGCTTTACATGTCAATCAAGCTCCTCATCAGATGATCTTATGTATGGTTGTACTCGGTGTAGACATTTCCTTCATAAATCATGTGCAAATCTGCTGCAGAAGATCGACCACCATTTCCATCCTCGACACCCTCTCTTACTACGGGTTCGATATTTTTGGTGTGATTCATGTCATAAAAAGTTCCAAACTAGTCTAAGTTTTACATGTGATAAATTTAATTTCACCCTGGACATTAGATGTGCCCAAAGGGCTCCTATGAAGTGCGAAGGATATGACTACAAACATGTCACCCATCAACATCCAATGATTATTTATAAGAAATAAGAAAGATGATAATGGAATTAAATGCTTTGCTTGCAAAAGTGATCACTCAAGTCCGATTATGGTTGCATTCAATGTGAATATTTCCTACATAAGTCATGTTCTGATCAATTTCCCCAAAAAAATCATGCATGCGTTGCATCCGCGACATCCGCTTACCTTAGGAGTTGATCCTTATGGTATATGTTCTTATTGTCAAAAGAGAGATCATGTCTTCAAATATAGATGTGATGGTTGTAACTTCTACTTGGATGCCAAATGTGCTATGCAACCGACAACAAATTTTGAAGCTCACGAACAATAAGATGTGCTATGTTGTATTTACAATGAGCGCTCTAATTCAGACCATTCTTGTGTCCCTTCACAGTTCAATGTTCACCAGTCTCTTACTCAATTGCCAGAGACACTTGAACAATCATTCCATTCTCACAAGCCACTTGTCACAACGTGCATGCGACGCGGAGTGACAATTGAAAACTCATTTTGAAAAAAAGAAATTTAGAGTCGCCACCAATTATTTTAGGGCGTGATTGGTCACCTAATTTTAAAATCAAATATTTTGGTCTGCGAAAATTTAAAGTTGGTTCGGGAGTCATTTGCGTGTGGAGAAGCTATTAGCACCGCACAACACCTATTATGAAAAATAGTTACAAAATTTAATCAAATGCTATCCAAATTATTTTTTAAAATAATGTTATAGAAATTTAATTTTGAATCTCCCATTTTGTACATTTTGCATCATAAAAATGAGCAAATAAATGACATTTAATGGGTGGTTCAAAGACCATTAAAAAATTATTTTTATTTTTTATATATTTTTTTTAAATCAAAGCATTGTTGGAGTTACTCTCGGTATCCTAAAAATAACAACTCACCTCGGTAGTTCAAGAAATTTGGTATCCCAAAAATTTTAAAGTCAGTCATAAGATTTTTTAGAAAACTAAATAAGAAATTAACAAAATTTAAATCAAATTCTTATGGTTTTAATTTATGAACGTTAATTTTCATGATAAAAATAATAATCACATACAATCATGATGATATGACAATAATACATAAATAAATAATAAGAGATAACAACTATAAAGAAAAAGAAAGAATAATGAAATGAAATGTTAGAGATGATAAATATGTATGATAAATTTAAAAAGAATATGTAGAGTAAAAATAAAAAATAATACGTGAAACAAGTAAAAAGATATACAAAATAAATTAAAACAAACCAATAATATCTACTAATAAAAAAATTGAAAAATAAAAAAAAAGAAATAAAAGAAATAAAATACATACAAAAAAATAAAAAAAACTCAAAAAAAGAAATAAAATAAAATAAAACAAAAAAATTACAGAACGTGACATCACCCTCTAGATTTTATTTTTTTAATTTCATTTTTTGAAATATATATATATATATCTTCTTGCTTCTCAATACCCTCTCTTAAATACTGTTCAATTTCACGTCTTTTGATATCAGAACCAAACCTGGTGGGGATAATATTGTTCATTAATTGTTTCTACTTCAATTTCTTCATAATTAATCTGTTTGCCGCATATTATGGCTGGTTATTGATATTATTGTTTGCTTATTTACTTACATGAATAATTACTTATATATAATCTTACTTTTCACCCAAGTGGCTGGTTATTCTTATAATTGATAATTTTTCTGTATTATTAGTTTGCCTAATCTGTGAATCTGTTTATCAGAGGCTGACGTATCAGCTTCTATTTGGTTAGCTTCAAAGACCTAGGTAAGACCTTTTAGATACGTAAATCACGAGGGTAGGGTGGTTGTAGAGGCAAAAGAGAGAAGAGTGAAGCCTAATAGAAGGTTGTAGAAATCACTACAAGGTTAGTAATAAAAAATACAATATGAAATTTTCAATAATAAGAATAATTTAGTTAGTTGAGCAATGAGTAGATTATTTAGGAGTAATTCTTCTAATAGTAATAGGTCAACAATAACCCCAATACCTGACATAATAAATGATGAACACATTGAATTAGCAGATGATCAAGTAGATCATAGGATATGAAATATACCTAAAATTCCCAATAAAAATATTTATAAATCAACATGGTCTGTTACTTCTTTCAAACTTCAGCATCATGTAAAAATAATTGAAAAATATATGCTCTTGGAAAAGAGCATAAAACATGTCAATTACTTTGTTTTGATACAACAAAGCATCATATTCAAGAATGATATAATTTTCTTCATTTTGGTTTAGTCCAGGTTGGAGTAAAACCACTCACAAGAAGATGCCTAAATATCTATGTCTTATTAGCCTTGCGAGATGCAAGATTTACACATTTTAATGATAGTATTTTAAGATTAATTGAATCTTCACTTTGTAATGGTTCAATTCATTTTGATTATTTTCCTGATTTGTCTGTTAGTTTAGCAAATCCCCATATTTTAAAATCATTAACTTTAAATATTAAAACTAGTGGTTACCAAGTCCTAGAAGGCACCCAACCTCTAGCTTTAATATTTTACAAAGTAAACAAAACAAATATGAACTTCCAAGCCATCAATAGGAGTCCAAAGAATCAAACCCCATTGATATAATCTAGTCAAAGTAATGTCAATATTAGAGTTCCTAAAACGATTAGGTGGTCTGATATTAATTTACAAATAAATTGGCTTTTAACTAATGAAAGTCAACCTACCCAAATTCCAAGACCAATTGAAGATGTAGATTACATCCAGCAGTTAATGGATGGTGTTGTAAAAATTAACTTTCAATCATCTTCTAGCCCACAAATTAGGGAGTATAGCCAGTCTAGTACTCCCAGGAATTCTTTTTCTAGATCATCCATTAGTAATGATTAAAGTCTTAAGATTCAATATTTAGAACAAGAATTAAAAAAATTACAAATTACAAATTTAAAACTTAAAGGCATAACCACAAGTTCTCAGGTTAGTCAGCCAGTATTTGATAATAAGTCTAATCAATCTGATGAAACTGAAACACCCACTGGGTCAGATTTCCAAGGAAGCCTTCATTCTGTCAATCCTCAACTCTTAGTTCTGAATATAGGAACCTTGAGTCAAGATTATAAACTAGACTGGGAAGGTCTAACCCAACACAATAACGACCCAGACAATATAGATAGATGTAATAGATTTAGAGACTCATAAAAATGATAAAAGAAAAGTCATACTTGCTGAATGTAAGGCATTCATGCAAGAATTTAGAATTGCTATATTTTTCCTGGATTATGTTGAAGATATTTACGAAAGAAATATCAAAATAATTTCAAAGTATAAATGGGTTAAGGAAGACTCTAGTGTAGTATCTACTAGTCATCCTCCTCCTGAAAAAATCATGATTAATCATAAATATTCTTTAATTACTGTTTCTCCTTTCAAAACTACAAAGGAAGAAGAACCAAACAAAAAAGTAGTTGAACAACTCAACTATACTAATCAGTCTAATTACAATAGGTAAACAATTAGACAAAATTGAAACTAAGGTTGATGTTTTCAATGAACCTAAGCCTAGTGAAACCCTGAAAGAAAAACCTTTAATAAATCTTTCAGATCAAACCACTTTAAAATTATTCTAATTAATAAAAAGATTGATAAAATGATTCAGAAATTAAAGAATAAATCCACTGAGTCATCTTCCTCTGTTAAGGTAGTTAACCAAGACAGTAGTTCAGATTCTAAGTCTGAAAAAATTGATGAAATATTTTAAGAATTGAAAGTAATTAACCAAGACGATAATACTGATTCAGATAGTCATAGGTTAGAATCAACTTACGAATCAAACAAAATAGATAAATTTTCAAATATTAACAATATTGAAAAACATTTAAGAATTTAGAAATTAATAAATTAGAAAGAAAATGGCATAAGAAACACATGCCTCTTGATATTCAAATTATTGAATCTTCTCTTGTTAATCAATTTTTTGTTTCTGCAGAAAAATTATATGAATGGAATATTGATGGTCTTTTTTAACATGAAGTTCTCAATAGATTACAACACATGGCAATGGTAACTAAGAGCTACATTACCTCTCACAATTTACTTCATGAAGAAGTAATAAATCTTCTAGTCACAGGATTCACAGGAATGCTCCATTCCTGATGGAAAAAATATCTCACACAAGAATCCAAAATTGCTATTCTTTTAGCAGTTAAGATTGATGCTGAAGGAAACTCAATTATTAGAGAAAATCAGGAAACAATACTTGATGGTATAAATACACTCCTTTATACAATAATTAAACACTTCATTGGTATGTCAAGTAATATTACTTCGCGTATTCATGATCAATTAAGAAATCTTAGGTGTCCAACATTAAGTGATTTTAATTGGTATAAGAACATATTCTTATCTAGAGTGATGTCAAGTGATGATAGTAATCAACCCTTTTGGAAAGAAAAAAAATATTAATGAATTACCCAATCTCTTAGCCCACAAAATAAGGACAATCCTTAGCAATGACCTAGGAAATATAGACTATGATAGTCTAACCTATGGAACAATAATTACTATAATATAAAAAGAATGATTAAAAATGTGTGTTGATATGAAATTCAACAAAAAAATTAAAAAAGAAAGCAAAACTGCTAAATATGAGTTAGGTAATTTTTGTGAGCAATATGGTCTACCCTCTATTGCCCCTTCTTAGAAGAATAGAAAAGATTCTCATTTAAACCCTAGAAGGTCTCATAAGCCCTATAGGAAAAATTACCACAAACATAAGAATAAAAATTTTGATCAAAACTTTTATAAAAATAAAAACTTCTTTAGGAATAAAAATTATTCCGGAAAAAAGGTTTGATAAAAAATTTGATAAAACTAATATTTCATGTTTTAAATGTGGGAAAGGTCTCCTTTCAAATACTTGTCAAGTCAAGAATAAAATTAAACAATTAAAATTTTTTGAAGAAGATAAACGAGAATTGTTCAGAATCTCAGAAATAATAGATTACTATGAAACTAATAGTGAAGATTTGGAAGAATATGAAACCCCTGAATCATCTGAAACTGAATCTTCAAGTTCTGACAGTGATTCTCCTAACATCACTTGGGGTATAGGGATAGTTGTTGTCAAAAAATCAATGTCTTAAATAAAAATGAAGAACAAAAAACCTTCTTGTTAGATTTAATTTGCAAAATTGAAAATTCAGAATTAAATTAAAAATACCTTGAAATACTTAAAAATGTAGTTCTAAAGAAAGAAAATATTAAGTCTAATAATAATACTGCAAGTCTTTCACAAACACTTAAAAAATTCAATAGGATAAAAAGAAAAGGACGTTACCTTACGAGAACTTCAAAAGAAAATTAAAGGTATTAAAATTGAAATAAAATATTTAAAGAATTCAAACACTGAAATAAAAGAGGAATTACATCTTTTAAAAATAGAAAATCTAATTAATAAACAAGAATTTAGTGAACCTAGTAAATTACTCATTTCTGATAATGAGATTGAAGAACCCATTAACCGTCAAGACAATGATGAACATTTCATCCAAATCCTCAATCACATAAAAATAAAAAAATGGCACATAATGGTTAGAGTTATCATTAAAGATTTTGATTTCACAACAATGATTCTTGTAGATTCAGGAACAGATTTAAATTGTATGCAAGAAGAACTAGTACCAACCAAGTACTTTGAGAAGATAAAAGAATCTTTGTCTTTTGCTAATGGTACTCGTATGCATATCAATTATGAAATACTCACAGTCCATATTTGCCAAGGCAATGTATGTTTTAAAATATCATTTGTCTTAGTAAAAAATATGCTGAAAAAATTATCCTAAGTTTACAATTCATTGCTTTGCTATATCCATTTTTAACAGAGTATGATAGAATAATTACCTATGTCATGAATAAACCTATAAAATTTAAATTCCTCACTTTTCCTCGTAATGAAAAACTTAAAACTCTAAAAGAAAAATCTACCTTTAATTCAATAAATCTCATTTCTTGTAAAAAAAAAATTATGTTTTTACAAGATGAATTAAATTCAATAGAATTGAAGAACAATTTCAGAGTTCTATTCTTCAAAACAAAATTAAAATATTCGAACAAAAAATCTATAAAAAATTATGTTTTAATATTCCCAATACTTTCTGGCACAGAAAATTACATACTGTCAGTCTTCCTTATATTAATGGATTTGATGAGAAGATTATCCCAACAAAGGCAATGTCAATTCAGATGAATTCTGAAATGCTTGAGTTCTGTAAAAAGGAAATTACAGAACTTCTCAATAAGAATATTATGAGAAGAAGCAAATCTTCTTGGTCATGCTCGGTCTTTTATGTCCAGAAGGCCAATAAATTCAACGAGGAGTTCCTCATTTAGTAATTGATTATAAGCCCCTTAATAATGTTGTAGAATGGATAAGATATCCAATTACCAAATAAAAGGGATTTAATAAATAGACTTGGAGATGCAGTGATATTCTCCAAGTTTGATATGAAATCTGGATTTTGGCAAATCTAGATAAAATGAAAGTGATAAATATAAAACAGTATTTGTAACTCCATTTGGCCATTATGAGTGAAATGTAATACATTTTGGCCTTAAAAATTCTCCTAGTGAATTTCAAAATATAATGAATGAAATTTTTAACCAATTTACTGATTTCTCAATTGTTTACATTGATAATGTACTTATTTTATCAAAAATGATAGAACAACATTGGAGACACCTTGAATCATTTGTTAGGATAATAAAACAAAATGGTCTAGTTATCTCTGCAAGCAAAGTTAAATTATTTCAATCTAAGGTTAGATTCTTAGGATTTGAAATACATCATTCTATAATCAAACCAATTGACAGGGTAATACAATTTGCTGACAAATTCTCCAATGAAATTCTAGATAAAATATAATTTCAAAGATTTCTAGGATCTTTAAATTATATATATGATTTTAAATGAGAATTGATTGTAAGCCTTTCTTTGACAGGCTTAAAAAGAATCCCCCTCCTTGGACAGTTGTCCACACTGATTTAATCAAAAGAATTAAAGTTCATGTTAAGACACTTCCTTGTCTTGGCATTCCTACTAATAATTCTTTTAAAATTGTCCAAACTGATGCCTCTGAAATTGGATATGGAGGTATCTTGTTACAAAAGATTTTCTCAGAATCACCTAAACAAATTGTTAGGTTTACATCTGGGACATGGTCTTAATCACAAGTTAATTACAGTACAATTAAGAAGGTAATTTTATCTGTTGTATTATGCATACAGAAATTCCAAGATGATTTGTAAAATCAGAAATTTTTGTTAAAAATTGATTGTAAATCTGCTAAACATGTTCTAAAAAAAGATGTTAAGAATATAGCCTCCAAACACGTCTTTGCTAGATGGCAGTTTATACTTAGTATTTTTTATTTCGATATTGAATTTGTTAAAGGAATTAATAATTCAGTTCCTGACTTCTTAACTCGTGAATTCTTGTAGGGGCAACAAAAAGATGGGGTCTAGGCCCCAAGTCTCGGGGAAAATGACTAAAGGAGAATCCTCCACACGACAATTGGCCCTTAAGGCCCAAATCAAATATGAGTCCTCTACTCCAAGAAATACCCAATTAACAGTTCTTGGGTCTACCAGTTCTAATTATCAATTTGCTTTGGTCAGTCTCTAAACCATTTGACCTATAATTGGTCATCAACCAACCACTCACCAATTATAGAAAGTCTTCCCCTTATCACTAGAAAACCCCAGTAAAAATCTCTTTTATATTGAACACTCATTCACCCAATTTAAAAATCCAATAGAATAGCGAAGGCCCATTACCTTCCTGATTCTCATTTCGTCCCTGGACACAAGGACAAAACCCTTAATTTCTACAGAGATATTCTCCTAGAAACAAAATCAATAAATATCAAACCCATAAACAGTGCAGAAGGAAAAATCCTCTTTCCTTCCTTCTATATCCTCAGAAAAATAACTTTGGAAGAATGGAAAATCCATCCCTAAGGGTTAAAACCCCTTTTAAATAAAAAACAATATAATTATTTTGACTATATTGATGCATGGCAAACAATTTTCTTGCACCAAAATAATGAATTTTCCAATCTTGGTTTTTAAATTTTGACAAAAATTTCTCAATCAATTTAGCAAAATGGTATTCAAGATGGTGGTCATTCCATGGCCCTGTTTTTGAAATATTCTCAATCGAATTACAACAAAATTTCAGCTTATTTTTAAAATTATTTAAACCCTCAACAGTTGAGACCTCTTTTCTCCCAAAAATTTATTTTATAAATAAATACAAAATTCCATGGATTTTGAAGTGGCAATACGTCATTGAAGGGGAAGTCCTCACTAGACAATACTATGTAAAATGGTGGGACAAATTCAGTACATTAAAGATATCCGCTTCCATAAATGAAGAATTAGCAAAATCTCACCCCCAGTTAAAGTCTTTCAAGCCTCTAGTGGCCTCCTTAAAATTAAGGAACCAGATAACCAAGCTCCTCAAATTAACCAATCATCAAATTCCTCCCAAAATTCAAAGTCTACCACAAGACCTTCTTTAAAAGGCAAAATCAGGTCTAAAAAATCAAAAGAGAAACATGAGTTAATACAAAAAATGCTCATTCTTCTTGAAAATAATACAAGTTCTGACTCTGAATCTTCAGTAGAGTCAAGTCACCCAGTAAAGAATAAAAAGAGTCAATCGTCTAACTCTCCCTCTCAGTAAAGGGAAAATCTCATGTTCGTTCTCTTCCCTGATGGGCCTATGATCCCTTGCAGGATTCACAAGACCTTTTTGATGATGTGGACCTCAGTGAAGATGAATAGGAAAAACTAAATACATCCAATTGATTTACAAAAATGGTTCAATTTATTTTCATAGGTTTATAAGCCTTCACCAATTGAGGTTTATAAGCCCAAACCTTCATAGTTATGGTCCTGAGGATAGAGAAAGAATGGTAAATGATTCTTTCTTCAGAATTTTTTATTGGGTTAATTTTTATGGATTTTGTTTCTAAGAGGATATCCCTGTAGAAACTGAGATTTCTATTATTGTGTCTAGGGACATAATGAAATTTAGGAATGAATGAGTTTTAGCAATTTGTGTTAGATCTTTCAGATGAGCAAATGAAGGCTTAATATGAAAGAGATTATGATAATTTGATTGGTCAAGTGATTGAGCATTAAAAGATTTGAGTATTTGAAAATGGATCAAATTGTTTGACCAGTGTTAATTGGTAATCGGGTCTGATGGACCCAAGTATTGTTAATTGGACTTGATTGGGAGTAGAAAGCTCATATTTGATTTGGGCCTTAAGGGCCAATTGTTGAGTCGAATACTCTTCTATTTTTGAACCATTTATTACATTTTTTCTGAATGTGATATTGATTCCTTTTATTAAAAATTTCACACATGCTTATGACATTTTTAAATTCATCAGGCATGATGAAGAAAGTTACTTTTAGTACCAAATTTTTTATTATTGTTTTATTTGAAAATTTAATTTTAGAATTTACTTGCCTCAATAGATTTTCACTTAAAATTTCATTATAACAGATTTCATTATTTTTGTAAAGACCGATTTTCATACTTTTCATATATCGTTGAATTAATGTTGTATTGAAGTCATACTTCAACCCAACATGTTTCTAAATTTTCATCCAATTCATCAATCTAGTCATATTTTGGATATTCAAATCCATAATTAATGGATGTGAGTTTTGAACAAGAAATGATTGTCTTGCCATTGAGCTTCTTCATTTTAAAATAATTTTGATTAAATACTCTGGCCTTTACCTTCTCATATTCTAGTAGGTCAGGTTTCTTAAATTGTCCTATTGCAAAATGTTGGTATGATTTCCTACAAAAGATTACAAGTAATTGGGTCATGAATTTAATTATTAATACATTGTATAAATTAAATATTGAAATCAAAATTGCTATAAATAGATTGTTACCTGGCAAAACTTTGTTTGAAAGGAATCTATAAACATGTTTTGCAGATTCATAATTAATTAAAATAATTTTTTATTTAATAAAGCAAGTTGTATGAAATAAATTTCAAATTCTAGAAATCTATGTTTTGATTGAAATAATTAGATCCTTTTTGCAAAGATAACTAAAATGTTCTGTTTTATTATCTTGGCAAATAATTCAAAGTATTTTTAGTATTATTTGTCATATTTAAAGAAAATGTTATTAATGTAAACAATCAAAAAATTCAACCAATATTGTTTACTAAGAATGCAGTCAATTAAGAATTGATTAAAGAATTCATTCATTATATTCCAAAGTAGTATTATTTTTCATTTATAATGATCAAATATAATTTTGTATTTATCAATCTTATTTATCTTGATTTGTCTAAATCCATATTTTATGTCAAATTTAGAGAATGCTACAGCTTCTCTAAATTATTTTAACATTTTCTAAATATGTTGATTAAGTCCCTTTTGATTGTTATTGGATTTTTTATCCATTCCGAAACATCATTAAGGGACTTGTAATTGATTACTAAACGAAGAATTCTTTGAAGAACATTATCTTGAAGTTGTTCCTCAATCCTTTTAGATTTAAAAACAGAAAAAAAATTAAATTTAGCAGGTTCATCCATAGGATGAGTAATTATCATATCATACTCTATTGTAAAAGGATACAACAAAGAAATTAAGCAAGTTCAATGATGTTTTAAAACATATATTGTCTTGATAAATATGAACTTTGAGTATTTCATATTTGATATGTATATTGTCAGAAGATAAAGATTCGTTTGTATTCTTGAAGTACTTCAGAGGAGCTAGTCCTTTCTGCATACAATTCAAATCTACTCCTAAATCAACAAGAGTCATTATTGTGAAATCAAAATCTTGCATTATTATTCTGACCATTATAGGTCATTTCTTGATTTTGATATTATTAAAGCATTTTGATGAAATTATCATTATTTTGATTGTTGATAATAGGTTCTTCAACCTTATTGATTGAAATTCGGAATCTACTAGGTTCTCCTAGTTTACAAGATTCATGAATTTTAATTAAACTCTTTATTAAAAGATTTAATTCTTCATTTATTTTAATATTTTTAATTTCTTTCTGAAGCCACTCGAGAAGCAAGCTATTACAGCGAGCGGCTGAAGCTGTAGGGAGCCGAGGAGCAAAACAGTAGATAAGATAGAAGAAGGGGCCAGGCTCCCGATGGAGCAGAAGAGATGATTAGGATAACGAACTTGAAATGCAGAGCCCGAGCGGCCGGCGAGCGAGTGGTTAGTGGCCAATAGCGCCCTAGTTGATGGCATTCCTCTCCGCGGCTGGCACTCGAGGAACCACAGGGCACTCCATATAGAGCAAGCAAGTCTTGGGGATGAGACGCCCGCGTAAGGACCTCAATTCTCATTAGGAGGTCGAACTAAGGACCTATGGAAGTCGGGCCTACCCCCTCCCCATGGGCAACACAACAGTGTCCTGAGGAAGGAGTTTTACTTCTTTTTACTTTTCTTTACCCATATTGAATTTTTAAGGGTTTGTGAAAGGCTTGCGATATTGTTAGACTTAGTATTTTCTTTTAAAATTACTTTCCTAAGTTTTTTTAGGTATTCTAGATTTTTAATATTTCTAATTAAATCCAACAAGTGATTTTCTTCTTGTTCTTTATTGTTATTTAGATCATTAATCATTTTACAACAATTATCCCTACACCCCATAGAGATGTTAGGGGAATTACTGTCATAACTGGAAGAGTTTGATTTTGAGAATTCATGGTATTCAAATTCTCCTAAATCATCACTATCACTCTCATAGTTTTCTATTGACTCTATGATTCTAAACAATTCTTATTTTTCTTCATTAGAGATTTTTAATTGATTAATTTTATCTTTAACTTGACAAGTTTTAGAAGAATGACCATTCTGGTCATATTTAAAATACTTAAGTTTATTTTTATCAAAAGAATATTTATTGTTTTTTTTTCTAGAATAAATTTTATTCTTATACCTTTAATTTTTAAATTTTTTAATTCTTGCTCTATTTGAATCCTAATGGATAATTTAGAATTGGAATTCTTATTTTTATTGGGTATGTTCCATACCTTACTTGATTAAAGTTTTCAGAATGATTTTCTTGATCATCTGAAATGTATTCGAAATGATCATTCTGATCATCTGATGAGTATTCAAAATATTTATGATCTACTTGATCATCTGCAAATTCAAAATATTCTTCATCCACTATGTTGGATATTGGAGATATTATAGACCTAATGCTACTAGAAGAACTACTTCTAGACAACCTACTTATTGCTCAAAATAACTAAATTATTTTTATTATTGAGAATTTCATATTGTATTTTTTGTTACTAAACTTGTGGTGACTTCTACAACCTCCTATTAGGTCTTACTCTTCTTCGTTTTGCCTCTACAACCACCATACCCTCAGGATTTATATATCTAAGAGGTCTTACCTAGGTCCCTGAAGCTTAACCAAATAGAAGCTGATACGTCAGCTTCTAATAAATAGATTCATATATATATATATATATATATAATTATTTAATAAATTAATTAATAATAAATTTTTTCATGTGTAAATAAATTAATCTATGAAACAAATACTTAATTTCATATATAATTAGCATGAGTATGCTAGTTTTGACTACATAGTCTATTAATTACCATCTTTTATTTCTTTCTTCAATGCTAATCAAATAGAAAAAAAATGATCATGGATGGTAACTAATTTAAACAAGTGTCACTAAAGAAAAATCAATAAAACTTTAAAAATAAAATAATTTTTGTTTGAGATATAAATATACCATTTTTTATATTTTGGACTACTTAGTTCATTAATTACCTTTTTTCTTTCTTTTTTCATTGTTAGGAATGATCATGGATGGTAACTAGTTCAAACAAGTGTCACAAAAATGATGAACAAAAATTAAAAAGAAAATAAAAAATGACTTGTAAGAATATAAAAAATATTCAAAGCTTAAATATTTGCATAATCTTGTATAGAGGTTTTACTCTTTGTTTTATGCATTTTTATGTATGAGAAGTTATCATAGGAGATCGTTTCATCGAATGTACACTTTCAACCCATTAAAGGGTTGATTCACATTGAGTTAATTTTACACTCCTCAAAAGTTTTATCTTCATCCTCATTGATTGAGTTGATTACAAAACATCTCATTATCAAACTTGTAGAGAAATCAACAATACATGGTAATAAAACTTAAGATTAAGAGTAGGAGAAATGATAAAGAAGAAGCAAACAACTTATGTATGGAAAAGAAAACAAATAAATATCAACTACATGAGTATGAAGAAAAGAAATGATGAATAATGATGAACATGATATATTTTAAGCTAAAATATAAGAAATTTGAACTATCTCAATAAGAAGAATATGAGAAGATGAAAGATGAAAGAAATGAAAACTCTCTTTCTCTCTTTTTTGAAAAAGTCTCCTATTTTCTCAAGACCTTTCTCTCTCTAAAATGCCTTCTCCTTCTCACTCTCCAATCCTCCTTTTTAAGTGAAGACTTCCCCCCTCTATTTATAGAAAAATTTAGGGCTCACTTTTTATTTTTAGTCATTTTTATTTCTTTTTCATTTTTTATTTATTGGACAATTCTTCTTATTTTTAGGCATTGGGATATTTTTCAAATGATACTCATAATCTTAGACTAGTATATGGGCTAAAAAATAAAATTTATACTTTTAAAGTATTGGACATGATAAAATACAGTATCTACAGCTGCACCCCTTTGTTCACGCTTCTAAACTTAGAAGGTGTACAAAGGTGTAGATAAGTATTTTGATCGAGAAAAGACTATATGGATAAGGGGAATAGAAACCTAGACTTATTCGGGTTCTATGAAATGACGGAACTATGAAATAGATCTAGATAGACACAGGCTTCGACCTCTACTCAATTCAGATTCGATTTAACCATATTAATTGAAACGGACCAGCTACTGACACCGGGCTTCGACCGCGACAAAGTCAGGTTTGATTTAACCAAAGATAAAGAAATGACATGGACCTAAATAGGCGCAGGCTTCGATCGCGACTCGATGCTTCGATTTAACTAAATTAATTGAAACAGACCAGGCGCTGACACCGGGTTTCGACCGTGACAAAGTCGAACTCCGTCATCTTCTCTATGATCCTTTTTATGTTCTTATTGGCTGCTTTCACAGCTCCGTTCACTTTTAGACGATAAAGAAGATGAATTATGATGCTTAATTTTGAATTCCTCACATAATTCTTTCATCATCTTGTTAATTAAATTTGTCCCATTATCTGTGATTCAAGTAGACCATATCGGTAAATTATTTCTTTTTAAATTAACTTAACAATCGCACTTCTGGTTACACTCGAATAAGAACTCGCATCCATCCATTTGGTAAAATAATCTATAGAGACCAAAATGAAATGATGCCCGTTATAGTCATTTGGTGTGATGAGACCAATGAGGTCCATGCCCCACATAGAGAACGGCCAAGGTATGGCTATGACATGTAAAGGGGATGCGGGTACGTGAATTTCATCCGCATAAATTTAACATTTATGACATTTCTTGACGTACTTGATGCAGACATATTCTAGAGTTAACCAATAATATCCTGCTCTCAAGATTTGTTTGGCCATCATATGTCCATTAACATGAACACCACAAATTCATTCGTGAACTTCCTCTTTGATTTGATTCGCTTCCCTTCCATCAACACATCTTAAGAGCACTATATCATGGTTTCTTTTGTAGTGTATTTCATCATTCAAGAAGAAACTCATGTACAATCTTCTAATAGTGCGTTTATCATTCTCAAAAGCTTTGGATGGATATTTCCCGTTCTTTATATACTTCTTGATGTCATAATACCATGGTCTTATGTATGACTCTTCTTCAATGCTCATACAGTGAGCAGAAAAATCTCGCTTCTCAATTTTTATGAGTTGCACTACTTCCTTAAAGTTTACGGAAAACATGGAAGCTAGGGTTGCCAGTGCATCTGCAATTTGATTATTCTCTCTAGGTATATGGTCAAATGAGATCACTTCAAAAGTCTGGCTTAACTTAGTTACATGTTGTTTGTAAGGTACCAGCTTGGAGTCTTTAGCTTCCCAATTCCCCGTTTAGTTGTCGTATCACCAATAACAAATCTCCGTACACCAGAAGCTTCCTTATCTTCATATCAGAAGTTGCTTGAATTCCCATGAAACATGCCTCATATTCTGCCACATTGTTTGTACAGTCAAAGCATAGTTTTGCCGTGAATGGGAAAAACTTTCCCTCAAGAGATATGAGGATTGCCCCAATTCCATGTCCTACATCATTAAATGCGCCATCAAATAACATTGTCCACAATTTTGGATCCATAGATTCTCCTTTTTTTAATATGACTGATATGTTATCATCAGGAGAATCAAACTTCATAGGCTCATAATCTCGCACTAGTTGATCTGCTAGATAACAGCAAGCACATTTCTTTTTATTGACTTTCTCGTGACATAGACAATATCATATTCCGTTAGCAACATTTACCATTAAGAAATTCAGCCAGAAAGTGATGGCTTTTCAAAGATATACTTGATTGGATCTGTCTTTGAAATTAACCAAGTGGTGTGGTATAACATGTATTGTCTAAGCCGATGAACAACCCAGGTTAATGCACAACAGGTTTTCTCCAACATCGAATAATTAGCCTAATAGTTTTTGAACCTTTTGCTTAAATAGTATATTTCTTGTTCTTTCCTTCTAGAGGCGTCGTGTTGACCAAGTACGTAACCCATAGATTTTTCTGTTAGTGTAAGATACAAAATGAGTGGACGCCCCGGAGTTGGAGGAACAAGTATACGCGGATTTTACAAGTATTGCTTGATCTTTTCAAAAATAATTTTGCAATCATCATTACATAGCCTAGTTAATATGAACTAGGCTATGTAATTTAATCTCCCCAAGAAACCTCTAACTTCCTTTTGAGTTTACGGTGGCGGCATATCCATGATGGCTCGAACCTTGTGAGGGTTCACTTTTATTCCTTCCTAGTAGTTTCCATGAAGATGTTGCGAATGTACACTTTGTCGGGTTAAGCTTTAATTGAAACTTTCTCAATCGTTCAAATAGTTTCCGCAGAGTGATAGTGTGATCTTCCCCTTAACAGTACTTGGCAATCATATCATCAACGTACACTTCGATTTATTTATGCATCATATCATGAAACAATGTTACAATTGTCCGTTGGTAAGTCGCCCCTTCATTCTTTAGACCAAATTGCATAACCTTATAAAAAAATATACCTCACAAAGTTATAAAAGTGGTCTTTTCAGGATTTTCAGGAGCCATTTTAATTTGGTTATACCCCAAAAAACCAACCATGAAAGAGAAGGTTGAATGTCCTGCAATGTTATCTACTAAGACATCGATATGAGGTAATGAAAAATTATCCTTGGGGCTTGCCTGATTTAAATCTCTATAATCGACGAACCCTTACTTTCCCATTTTTCTTCGGCACTGAGACTATTTTAGCAACCCATTCACGGTATTTTGCGACTTCTAGAAAACCCGCATCTACTTCCTTTTTAACTTCTTCTTTGATCTGTACCAGCATGTCTAGTTTCATTTTTTGTATCTTTTGTCACACTGATTTACTTTCAGGCATAAGTGGCAAATGATGAACCACGATATCAGTGTCTAGGCCTGACATATCTTGGTAAGACCATGCAAAGACGTCAATACACTCCTTGAGTAAGTCAATTAATTGTCGGCGGCTTTGGCTTGTCATAGAAGTGCCGATTTGGACATATTTCGTCTCTCCATCCAATCCCAAATTTATCACCTCTGTTAACTCTTGATATGATTGAGTTATTTTATCATCCTCTTCTACCATTCTTAACATTTCCGAAGATGGTTCAAAATTATGCTCGTCACTTTCATCTGACTCTACGCTAAGAATAGGATTGTCGAAGTTATTACTTATGCTCTTGTATCAAAATCACCATTCTCAAACCTGAATCGAATTATTAGATGAAAGGAAGGAAAGAAAAGAAAATAAACAATGCATGAGTATGAACAACATTTCAAAAATGGAAAAAGTAGACATAAAAGGAAGAACAAAAAGAACTGAAATTGTATTTATCTTTAGAAAAAGGAAACGAAACAAGTTTTTAGACTTTCATTCAAAGAGATGACATGAAACAGACAAGAACATAGACCCATAACAACGAAATTCCTAAGGCATTAGGTAGAATCATTAGAATTTTGGCATTAACACATTACTCTTAAAAATTCCCAAGAAGCACTGGTAGCTCAGTGACATCCCAATTGTTAAGCTCGTGATCTGAATCGTATCGAGAAACCAAGTTCTATGTACTTGCACTTGATGATTTTTCTGAGATTGTAGATATTGAAAGCTGGGCGATATCATCTCCAACGTCGTACTGCTCTACTGTAACCGGTTCTTCGAATGAAGTTCTCCCACTTCTGAAGGATTAAAAAATATGGGGTATGATTGCCATTTTCATGTCGAATTCTATATTTTCGAGCCTAGCAATCATCTTTTCTTTCTTTTAAGCTTCCATTCTCTCTTTATCAGCCTTGGTCGGTTGATATCCAACCCCAACCCTTTGCTCATTCTTGTCCCACTTGATTAACTTATTTATGCCTTGATGCTTAGCCATGAGTCCTTTTCCTGGCTTGTATCCCCATTTTATCATAAACTTTACCACCATATGAGATGCTTTTGATAGGCTTGATGTTAGAGCGAGTTTCCGAATAGCAACAAATGTGGTGTTCGCAATCTCAAATTATGAAAATGAGCACTCAAATGCTTCTTCTGCTACCTCAACATATGGCATGGTAGCCGACTTGGATACCAATAAATCTTCTTCCCTATATATACAAATGAGTTTATGATCTATTATAAATTTCAGCTTCTAATGTAAGGAAGACAGTATTGCCCCAGTAGAGTGAATCCATGGTCGACCTAAAACTGTATGCTGGATTTATGTCCATCACTTAGAAAACAATATTGAATAGACATGGCCCTATTTCAATTTGTATCTCTATATCTCCAACTACTTCTCTTCGGGTACCATCGAATGCTCTTACTATCATCATGCTCGGTCGCATATGTGTCGCGTCCACAAGGAGCTTTGCTAGTGTGGATCAAAAGAAGATGGAAAAGTATATCCACTGACGTGCTCACATATGCCACATCCTTGTTTCCATATGAAAATATTCCTCAATTGCATTTACGATAGGATTCCCATGATTTGGTAGAGGGTTGGAATTGATATATGAGTTCCCATTAGCCTTTTTTAAATTCAACCATCTACCCTTGATCAATACATGTACTCTACCTTTTAATGTCGTGTAATTTTCAGTCGAATGTCCCACTGCCCCAGCATGATAATTATAGCGAGCAGTCGAATCATACCACCTTGGGTATGGTGGCTGTAGAGGTTCATAAGGAATTAGAACCAATTGATTATTTTATATCAATTGAAGTAAGAGTTCTGTATATGACATGGGGATTGGATCATATTGGACAAAATGTTGATTATTTATATTTCCCCTCAGAGGCTGATCAGGCTGACCAACATTTTACTGGTGAGTCGGTGGTCTGAAACTGGGTCTCGGGTTGTTTTGAAATGTTGATTGTTGATAGTGATAATTGTACAAAATTTGTGATGTATTTATCACATATGATGTCACAGATTTGGACCCTTCACTATACTTTGAAAATCTCAGCCTCGGGTTCGCAGCTTATGATGCGTACCCAAAATTGATCGTCTATACATCCCCTTCTTTTCGCTTCAACGTCGACCCCTTTTTTACGGATGATGTATCTCATACGACTTCCAAAATTCTTCCATTATTTACCCCATATTCAATCATTTCACCAATCACTATAATGTCAGAGAAGTTGTTTGAAGCGTTTACAATCATCCTATCATAGAATGGAGATCTCAAGGTGTTGATAAACACTGCAGCCATCTCCTTTTCTAACAAGGGGGTGTACCTGAGCAGCTAATTCCCTCCACTTTTACGCATATTCTTTAAAGCCTTCAGTAGGCATTTTCTCCATCATTTGTAGATCCAGACGATCAAGAGTCATGTCTATGTTGTATTTGTATTGTCTTAAGAAAACATCAGCTAAATCTTTCCACCTCCGAATATGTTGGTTATCCAATTAGATATACCAGCGAGATGCAGCCCCTGTCAAGCTATCTTGAAATAAATGAATCAGCAGCTTATCATCATTTGCACAAACAACCATCTTTCTGCAGTACATAATAAGGTGACTTCTCGGGCATATACTACCATCATATTTTTCAAACTCTAGTTTGAATTTGTGTGAGATGGTTACATCTGGGACCAAACATAATTGGGTGGGATCAATGGTACCATATACATCTGACCCTTCAATGGCGGGCAATATTTCCTCTAAAAAATCCAGCTTATCTTTCGACAGCGAGTCTTCGCTTGGTTTAGTAACAGGCCTCTGCCACTTTGGGTCATCAACATCGGGTATGATGATTGACTCATTAGCGAATTTGCCTTTTAGAGTGAAAGCTTGGTTATGGCCAGGGGCCATTGTGGATGGGTCGTACCTAATTTTTCCTGTATGCATCATTTCCAGAAAATTTGGGAATGGATAGTGTTGGATATTTACTGGTGGTGAAGCATGCTAAAAGTGGTCGGTCTCAGGATGTTGATAGGTTGGAGTGAACCCAGGAGGGTAAGGTGGAGTATCGATTGAAAATTTATTTTATGATAATTGATCCCCTTGTGAATTTTCAAGACAAGCTTTTCCTTTACTCTCGACGAGGAGTTCTAGGACTCTAGACATTTGCTCTTTTAGCTCCCTAATTTCTTTTTTCATTTCCTCTCGTGATTGCTCTCTTTCTTGATCGTCCATGACCCTAACTTGACCTCGTGTTCGATAGGAATGTCAGAGTTGACGGGCTATCTTTGAAAAGCTTTCTTAAAATAAATAAAAATGAAAGAATGAGTTGGTAGATTTTACTAATGAAGAAGAATAAATAATTATAACAATAATAATAATGAAAGTAAATTTATGCATGGGAAATGATATTGCGCAAGTGAAAGTCCAAAGGTACTCAATTTCATTCAATTAGTATAGCCATCCACAATATTTGAGTATGTAGAAGTCAACTACACTACTCCGCAATAAGAGTTTATACAAAATGACCTAAATCTCTGTTGATTTCTTCCAAAAACTTAGACAAGCTTTCCCCATTAGGATGGATGGGCAAAACACTTTTTTTTTAAATGATGCTTATTCCGCCAAATTGCTCGCTTTCACAGCCACGCCTTTAAGCCATTCCATAGCCTTCCCTGATCATTGTCGAATCAAGTCATGCTCTTGTTGCAGTAATTGGTAATCATATCTCAGTGCGTCGACATTAGCCTCATTATTTCTTGCCAATTTCCATGCCACATTCTAATACGCTCTAACTCGGTTCTCAAGGCGTGCAATGATTTTCAATAGTTCTTCACTATCATTTGGTGACTCGGTCTTCCTAACTTTTTGATTCTCTAAATCAACTTGTAAATTATTAGCAATTCGCCGTACGGAGTCATATTGTTTTTCGAACTCAATGATGTACACATTCTTCTTATCGACAAACCCCTTAACCTCTTCTAAAACCTCTTGTACAAGCTAGTTTTACCTTTCTAGCTTCATGATTCGATCCTCTTGTTCATAGATTACCCCTCGCATATTCTCATTGTCCTCTGCCAACTTTCTATTTTTTTTATTCAATTTACGAGTGTCAGTTCCCAACTCTAAGTTTTTCCGCTTAAGATATTCTTGATCCTTAACCCTGTTTCTCAAATCCCTGAGTTATTTTTAAGCTTCGATCCTGTGTTTTCCAGAAAAATTCATCTCGACTGTTAGACGTATGTTTTCTTCTAAGAGAGCTAGATTCTTTTGACGCTCCTCATATATCTCATCTCGCTCCTCTTTTTTAACAATCTCTTCATGAGCTTCTGGTAACTTGTATGATTGTAACTCCTCATATGGTAAGGCAATAGTTACTTTGCCTCTGCTCTCAAGCCACACTTCATACTTCTTTGTGCAATTCATGTGATTCTTCTCATTTCGCACCCTTCTCTTAATTTTCCAAGCTCCAATTAGCTGTTGCAATTTTTGTTCAATATCTTGAAAATCATAACTGATATCAATGTCCTTCAACGCGTGCGTGGAAAAGACAAATTGTCTCATGTATAATTGACAGAGCACCATTAGCAGAGCATAACTAGCACAACCTCAAGGCCCTGGGAGCGGGATCCATTGATAGTCACCACATCTGTAGATCATCGATGTCAACGGCATCCAGTGGGATTTCTAGATAACATCCTCATCTTTCAACTTTGATAGGTGTGAGAGCTACACCCCTTTTGTGGGAAACTACAGATTCCATTTGGCCATTCCAAATTCTACAATGGGGATATCGTCTTCATCCATGGACTTGAAAACTTAAATTGAAGACATTTGAAATTTGGTGGACATCTTAGATGGCTAAGAATACAAATACACAAAAGAGATGGAGAGCCGATGAACTTCCCTTTTTGAAACACTCGTATGTGATTTAAGGAACGAAAAGTCTCAGCTAGAATTGAGATAACAGGGTTAACACCATGTTCAACTTGAAAGAACATTTTTATCACTTTATCATCCATATAACCTTGAATCTTTAAAAATAATACGGTGCCATAAATATACAGTGCATAAAGAGCCATGCCCTTATCTTCCTTCAAGACATTTTAGGTGAGATCTAAGAGGTAATCCAGTGGCACATACTCATTCCCCCTTTAGCTTTCAACCTTTTCTCAATCTCAGATGCATGGACAGTACCCAAGAGCTTGGATAAAGCTCTATTCAATGTGAGCTTTTTGTCGTAATTATAAACTTTATCCGTGCTTTGCAGTGGGACGTTCAGTAAAGCTGGATATTCTTCAATTGTAGGAGTAAGATCAATTGTTTAAAAGGTGAAACATCTGTATAGAGGGTCCCAGAAATGCATTAAAACCTTAAGAATGGGAGCGTTGACTATAATATACAGAAGATAATCGATGTGACCATATTTATCGACAAACAAATGTTTCTGCTCCGGTGAAAAATCCTCTCATATCTTCTTCAACCTCTCCAAGTTAGTGTGTCAGAACTCTATCTTAGTGCTTGATGGTAGAAGAACGACATCCTCATTTTTCAGACAATCTCCTTTTCATTTCTACGTTTCCTCTGATCATTGAGCTACTGTAACTTGATCTTCTATCACACTCAGAATAGAAGTCATGGTCTCTAAAATATTAATGAATTGAATACTTCTTTACAATCCCTCTTACGCAGCATGATGCATGTGTGCAAAAAGATGAAGTCAGAAGTGAAACAATAGGGAAGAAAAGAAATGTTTAAAGAGCGTAGGACATATATACATGAACAAAATTAGTCATGATATCATAATTAAGCAGAATCTCCATTTCTATCAAACATTGGTCATGAGATGGGCTTTAAGTACAAAATGCATGTATGGTTGGACTCTCAAATCTCTTAATAGGCTCTCAGGTTTTCCTCACTATTATCCGAACGGAGTAGCAGGGCCCCCCCAAACAGTACCCTGAAAGGGTCGACCTGAGTGAGAACTTTCATGAGCCTGCACGAGAATCGCAGTTCCATGAAGGCATTCCACTTCTCATTCTCACTAATCCTAAAGGGAAAGCCCCAGTTACATGGCTAGTGTTATGTGTGAAATTATAAATTATGTAAAGAAATATAGTTCATAAAAAAAGAACTATATACAACTACAAGCATGAATTAGAAAAAAAAAATATTGAATCAAATAAACAAACAAAGAACCACACAAAATGATAGCATACGATAAAATTTTGGTTTGACTCTCTATCGATTTAAAAATGGTTAGACCAATTATTTGTCCCCAGTGGAGTCGCCAAGCTGTCGCAACGTGCATGCGACGCGAAGCGGCGATTGAAAAATCATTTTGAAAAAAAGATATTCAGAGTCGCCACCAATCATTTTAGGGCGTGGTTGATCACCCAATTTTGAATTCAAATATTTTGATCTGCAAAAATTTAAGGTTGATTCAGGAGTCATTTGCATATGGGGAAGGTATTAGCACCCCACAACACCCATTATGAAAAATGATTATCAAATTTAATCAAATGCTATCTAAATTATTTTTTAAAATAATGTTATAGAAATTCAATTTTAATGTCCCATTTGAAACATTTTGCATCATAAAATGAGCAAATAAATGACATTTAATGGGTAGTACAAAGACCATTAAAAAATTATTTTTATTTTTTTAATATTTTTCTTAAATCAAAGCATTATTGGAGTTACTCTCGGTATTCTAAAAATAACTCATCACCTCGGTAGTTCAAGAAATTTGGTATCCAAAAAATTTCAAAGTCCGTTATCCGATTTTTTTAGTGAAAACTAAATAATCAAATTTAAATCAAATTGTTATGATTTTAATTTATGAACGACAATTATGATGATAAAAGAATGAAACAATAATCACATACAATCATGACGATATGACAAGTATACATAAATAAATAAGAAGAGATAACAACTATAAAGAAAAAGAAAGAATAATGGAAAGATATGTTAGAGATGATAAATGTAAAAAAAAAATATGTAGAGTAAAAATAAAGATATAATATGTGAAACAAGTAAAAAGATATACAAAATAAATTAAAACAAACCAATAATATCTATTAATAAAAAAATAGAAAAAATAAGTAAAAACAAAAAAAAAAGAAATAAAATGCAAACAATAAAAAAAATCTAAATAAAATAAAATACAGAGGGTGACATCATAAGAAAATATAAAATTACAGAGGGTGACATCACTGATGTCACCCTCTATTTTTTGTTTTTTTAATTTCATTTTTTAAAAGATACATATATATATATATATAGCGAGTTCAGATAACAAAATAACTTACACTGAGCACGTCTGTCAACGTTTTACAGAGGTCAACGGTCTTAACGCAATCTCTGCTCAACAGACCTTACCCAGACGCGACTTGGGTGATGTCCCACTCAGTGTTCATTGATTGTTTTCTGAGCTTACTGTAGTACAGTGAGTACTTCCTCAACCATAACAAATACATATTGAGTGCCTTAGGCTAGCAACAGGATCATGATTAGTAGAGTTTATAGTCATGGTTATACACGGTTTACATTAATACATACATGGTCTCATGAACAGATAATGTGAGGAAGAAGGAACTTACGGTAAGGGAGCACTGGCGCTCCTGGTGACAACAACGTGATATGTGCAGGTGTGAGCAGAACAGAAATAGGAGAGGAGTGAGAGAGAGAGAGGATAAGGCAAACTTAAGAGCTCAGCATATGAGCAGTCTATTTCACATAAAAGAAAAAACTCTGCTCTCAACAAGGGTGAGAGGCCCTTTTATAATACAGAAGCAGGTTAACTAGAGTACACTCGTAGATAAAAAGTAACTTAACTTAAGCTAAAAGTAACTATACAACAGTGGTCTATGCTTTAATAATTACATAACATAGAGTGGTGTGCTAAGCATCGTCCACGTGTTCGGATGTGAGAGAATTACTGTAGAATCCTTTGTCTGCTACTGTTTGTGTCGGACAGCTAAGAGAGTTACTATAGAACCCTTTTGTCTGTTACTGTTGTATATAGGACAGCTCATCAGATAGGCTTAGTGGAGTTTGCCTTTCCCTTTCTGGTCTTTGTCCTTTTCGAGCTGGTCAGAAATGATTGCGGCTAAGGAATCCCAGAAGTCAGCAATTGTAGGCTCTGGTGGGTCCTCTATAGTTGTCAGGTCTGGTGTCAAGTCTGGTATGTCATCCTTGGGGTCTTGGCTCTCGCCAGCAAGGATGCTTAAAGCATTATGTTGACTAATGTCCAGACTGAGATCAATGATGGCAGGAGGAGGTGATATGGATAATGGTCTCTGTGGACTCGGGTTGGTACTGGAGGTGGCCATAGAGGTTGTGTCAGAACAAAAAACATGAAGGAATTGGTTTTTGACAAAGGCCATGGTCTTAACAGCTAATTCTTG
Source organism: Datisca glomerata (assembly GCA_003255025.1). Lineage (NCBI taxonomy): Eukaryota > Viridiplantae > Streptophyta > Magnoliopsida > Cucurbitales > Datiscaceae > Datisca > Datisca glomerata. Next base: position 34,259 of record QANY01010971.1, read on the forward strand.
ATCACTAATGTGGGGAAATTGTTGTTTTAGCATGTTTTGAGCATTTAGGAAAGGGTTGCTCGTTGGTTCTGGTACAGGTTTAGGAATGGATTCATAACATGCTTGGGCATGGGTTTTGATGATTTTGATTAATTCTGGTATGTGGGGATTCATACCTTTGTCCCACCATTTAGTCAAAAAGATACGTTTTAAGACTGGTATACCATTTTGGTATTCACATTTCAGATCCCATTTCCATATCCATGGGATGTTAAATCGGATGATAAAATATATCCAAGCTTTGGAGATAGTACTATTTTTCTGGAATAGGGCATATTGTGCATGTCACTCTTTAAATTCAGATTTTAATATGTCTGGTAAAGTTTCAAAGGTAATACAAAATTTATCCCACCAAAGGAGGAACCAGTTTGGTAATCCTGTGTCTAATACTTCAGGGCAAATACGGATAAACCATGTATGGTTTCTTATCAGGTTTTGATAATAAAATGTATTAGTCAAGGATTCAATATAATCCCAATAACTGTATTTAATTATTTTCTGGTGTATTTCCATTGTTTTGGTAGTATGAGGATGTAAACCCCATTGATTAATGGAAATAAAATTGCGGATAACAGCCTTACTAAAAGTAATTGGGCTGGTATTTCGGTTAGAGTCATGGAAAGTGTGTCTAATTCCCATGCTTCCAGATTGAACTACTATAGCCTCATAGATGTATCTATAGTGTTCAAACCGGGTTGGATACTGTTGAGTTGAGAGATATCGATTTTTGATCTCCCATGGATCTTCCATCCATTTTTCATCATTCGGTTCAATAATGAGGATTAATTCCTCAGATATTCTGTTAAGTGTATATTGTTCAGGTGTCAAGAGGACTTCTTTTGTACTCTTACGAGTAGCCTCTTGGACACTGGGGAATTCTGAGGGCCAGAAAATCCCATCATTCGGATCTTGCAGATTAATTCTGCCACGTTCGCGCCCACGAGAGCTACGGCCTCTTCCTCGGTTACTCATGATTGAGTTTTTCCTGTAAATATTCACGGGTTAGAAAATCAGGAAGAGAATTCTGTTCACCCTTAATATATTCAATATCAAAATCAAAGATAGATAGGATGTTTTGCCATGATGCAAATATTTGTTTTGATGCAAGATTTTGAACATCTTTTTTGAAAATCTGTTTTGCAGCAGAGCAATCAACACGGATAAGAAAATGTTGGTTTAAAAGATCATCTTGAAATTTTAAAACACATTTCACAATTGCTAAACATTCTTGTTAAATTGTCGGATAATTTTTTGCTGGTCCTTTCCAGGTACCAGAGGTGAATCTTAATAATTCTTCTTTATGTGTTTGGGGATTTAGCTGTTTCAGAATACCTCCATAACCTAGGTTAGAGGCATCAGTTTTTACAATTTTATTCCATGTAGGGTGTGGTAAAGCTAAACAATGTAATTGTTGAATTTTAGCTTTAATATGTTTAACAGCTAAGGTAAGATCTGATGTCCAAGGTATGGGTTTCTTTTTAAGTCTCTGAGTTAACAGAGCAGTATCCTGAGCTAATTGGGGATAAAAGTCTCGGATATAATTTAAACTTCCTAGAAAACGTTGTAATTGGGTTTTGTCTTTTATTTCATCTGAAATTTTAGATGCAAAATCTATACTACCGTTAATAGGGATAATAGTGCCATTAGAAATGTTATGGCCTAAGAATCTAACAGTTGTTTGAAATAATTTCATTTTAGGAGCAGATAATACTAAGCCATTTCGAATAATTATATGTTTAAGAATATTAAGATGTTTAAAATGCTGGTCTATGGATGATGAGAAAATTAAAACATCATCAATATAACAGATAATGAATTCAGTGTAAGCATTAAAAATATCATTCATGATGTGCTGGAATTCAGATGGACCATTTTTAACACCAAATGGTAAAACATTCCATTCAAAATTGCCAAAAGGTACAGTAAAGGCAGTTTTATACCTGTCAGCTTCAGCTATTTGGATTTGCCAGAATCCAGATTTCAGATCAAATTTTAAGAAGATCACAGAATCATAAAGTCTATCTAGTAGATCTTTTTTATTCGGGATTGGATATCTAATCCATTGTAATGCATCATTTAAAGGTTTATAATTGATCACTAGTCTAGGTGGTCCTCTTTCTATCTCAGCATTCTTATTAACATAGAAACCAGTACAGCTCCAAGGAGATTTACTGGGTCGAATTAATTTCTTTGTTAACAAGGATTCAATGTCAGTTTTACATAGTTCTAAATATTCCTTTTTCATTTGACTAGGTCTGGATTTGGTAGGAATATTCTTCTCATTGAAGTCAGGCTGATAAGGCAAGGAGATAATGTGTTTCTTTCTATCCCAAAAGGCATTAGGGATATCACTACATGTTTCAGATTGGAATTCATGAAGAATATTTTGAATTCTCTTTTGTAGTGCTGGTTGTTGAATACGTTGGTCAATAGTTTAGAAGTGTATTTCTTTTTGTAATAAGTTAATCTGATTTGTTTTATTATCAATCAGATGTCTGATGATATCAACTTCTTTAGTATACGGTTTGGAAATGAAGTCAAAGGAAATATCAACTGTATTAACCACTGTATGGATATCAGAGGTATCAATTCTGGTAATAGGCATAATGGAATTAAGGAAAGGATTGCCTAAGATAATACTTTGTGTCATATTATTAATGAGCACAAATGAGGCAGGTATGCAAACTCCCTGTTTGCAGATAAGTGCTTCTGGTATTTTATATTGAATTCTCATAGAATTCCCACTGGCACTTGTGAGGGATTGGGTGGTTGTATGAAAGTATTTTAAAGGGATTAATCCTTCATGAATACAGTTCATATCTACACCACTATCTACTAAGACATTGGCGTCAGTAATGAGAAAATCAGGTTTGATTACCAGGGTAATCTTTGTATACCATTTCTGAAAAATGACCTGGTTTAGAAGGAAAATGTACGGATTATTATCTTTCGTCTGATCTGGTGAGATCTGACAAGTCTGATCTGGAGAAGTCAAAGTTTGACTTTGACTTTGACTGGGAGATGGCTGATCTGATGAAGTCAAAGGTTGACCTTGACTTTGACCTGGCTGATCTGGTGAAGACAGATCTGGGAAGACTACATGAGCTTTTCCTTTGGCTGTAGACTGTTTGAAGAGAGTCAGATCTTGAGACAAGTTTTGATGAACAGTCTTTAACTGTTGGATGTCAGTTTTAATTATATTGATCTCCATTTTCAGATCAGAAATAGTTACGAGTTTATGAGGTATGTTCTCCTGTTGGATACGGTTTAATAATTCTTTCAAGTTGTAATTTTCTACAGGTTTGATATCAGGAGTGGAATATTCTTTGTAGCAAGTTTCAAGAAACTTGAGTTTCATCTCAGGATCAGTGATTTGATCAGCTGTAGCAAGAAGAGATCGTTGAGTATCGGTTAAAACATTTAGACCTGGTCCTTTCAGATCTAAACCGTTCATCTCAACTATTGCCTTCCAATAATTGGTTTCTGTTATGGCATTGCAGTTCTTAAAGCTGCAGCAATGTTGATCAGGTTGTTCAGAAGTGACAGAAGAATCAGATTCAGATGCAGAAATATATGCAATGTCATTATCTGAATTAGTAGTGGAACTGTCTTCAGAGAGGCAGTTCTCTGTTGGGTTTCTTCATCGAGAGTTAACTCATGAAGTTTTCTTTTAAACTTAGATTGGCATTTGTTGGCAAAATGTCCAGTTAAGCCACATTTATAACAAATGGTTTTGCCTTTGCTGTTATGAGATTTCTGCTGCGGTTGAGGTCTATATTTAGGTTCTTTATGTTTGAATTTCTTTTTGGAAAAGTATTTTATGCGGTTTAGGATGCTTCGAGGAAATCCTAGGAGGCTTAGATGAAGAAGAATTGGTTGGATATTGGATTTTAGTATCATAGGCAAATTGATCACAGAATTCACCAAATTCTTTTCTGTTGTCAAGATTCTGGTTCTTCATCATATGTTGAAGTTTCATATCATTGCATAATCCTAGTCCTTCTTTTATTACTAGGGCAATGAGATGTCCATAAGTGTATTGATTATAAGGAATGTCCATTTGATCATGCTTATCTCGGAGTTTTCTTCTTACTCTTTCAGCAAAAAGACTTGGGAGGCCATCAATGAACTTTGCCTTCCAATGTTCATTGTTTGCATCACTTCTCTGCATGACTTTCATAAGAAAGACATCTTTATACCATCTGAAGTGAGTCAAAGAAGGGCATCTTAGATTTTGGAGGAGTTCTCTGTGCCTATCAGTATTGACGATTCCTGGGCCAAGGAAATGGTGAATAATGGATTGGGCCAGGGTATAACAGGCATCTTCAATTCTGGTGTGAGTACCAGTAATTGGGTCAATATGAATTTTGAAAGAGTAAGATTTCTTGGCGTTGACTTTGAGTGAGACAATTGTCCCACCAGCCTTTCAGTATTCCTGTGAAACCGTTGACCAGGAATCTGCAGATCTGGTGATCTGTATTGTCATTCTGTTTACAAACAGAAGAATACATGATCATTTGATGAATGGTCTCGAAGACCTCATATTATCTGTTCATGAGACCATGTATGTATTAATGTAAACCGTGTATAACCATCACTATAAACTCTACTAATCATGATCATGTTGCTAGCCTAAGGCACTCAATATGTATTTGTTATGGTTGAGGAAGTACTCACTGTACTACAGTAAGCTCAGAAAATAATCAATGAACACTGAGTGGGACGTCACCCAANATTATTTAATAAATTAATTAATAATAATTTTTTTCATGTATAAATAAATTAATTTATGAAAAAAAATATTTAATTTCATACATAATTGGCATGACACATGCTATTTTTGACTACATAGTCTATGAATTACCAGTTTTCTTTTCTTCACTCAATGCTAATCAAATAACAAAAGAATGATCATAGATGGTAACTAATTTCAACAAGTTTCATTAAAGAAAAATAAATAATTTTTGTTTGGGATATAAATATACCATTTTTATTTTGGACTACTTAGTTCACTAATTATCATTTTTCCTTTCTTCATTCATTGCTAGAAATGATCATGGATCGTAACTAGTTTAAACAAGTGTCACTTAAAAAAATCAATAAAACTTTCAAAATAAAATAATTTTTGTTTGGGATATAAATATATCATTTTTTTTATTTTGGACTACTTAGTTTACTAATTACCATTTTTTCTTTCTTCCTTCATTGATAGAAATGATCATGGATGGTAACTAGTTCAAACAAATGTCACAAAAATGATGAACAAAAATTAAAAAGAAAAGAAGAAAAGACTTGTAAGAACATAAAAAAATTGAAAACTAAAATATTTGTATAATCTTGTATAGAGGTTTTACTCTCTATTTTATGCATTTTTATGTATAAGAAATTATCATAGGAGATATTTTCATCAAATGTACACTTTCAACCCATTAAATGGTTGATTCACATTGAGTTAATTTTACACTCCTCAAAAGCTTTATCATCATCCTCATTGATTGAGTTGATGACAAAAACATCTTGTTATCAAACTTGTAGAGAAATCAACAATACATGAAAATAAAATTTAAGATCGAGAGCATGAGAAATAATAAAAAATGAGCAAACAACTTATGTATGAAAAAAATAAAGAAATATCAACTACATGAGTATGAATGAGAGAGATGATGAATAATAATGAACAAGATATATTGTGAGCTAAAATGTAAGAAATTTGAACTATCTCAATAAGAATAATAGGAGAAGATGAAAGATTAATAGAAATAAAAACTCTCTTTTCTCTTATTTTTTTAAAAAATCTATTATTTTCTCAAGATCTCCCCTCTAGTTTATAGGCAAACTTAGAGCGTCACTTTTTATTTTTAGTCATTTTTGTTTCATTTTTATTTTTTAGTCCTTAGACAATTCTTCTTATTTTTAGACATTGAGTTATTTTTCAAATCATACACATAGTCTTAGACTAGTATATGAGCCAAAAAATAAAATTTATATTTATAAAATATTAGACCGGATAAAATATGATATCTGCATCACTCATCTTGTTAACTTGTAGTAACTTTTGGTGTGACTCTTGCCATAGATACTTTAACGATCTACCTTCTTATTGTTGTTCAGAATGCAACTTTCATATGGATATTAGATGTTCTTTAATGCCAAGTATACAATATTCAGACCATGAATTTATTAAGCATTTCAGCCATCAACATCCATTGGTTATTCTTGAGGAGGAACGCGGCGCTATTGATTGTTTTGCTTGAATTACCACCAAAGATTGAACACCCATTTCAGCATTTCCATCCTCTCAAAATATGTTGGAGTCATGATGATTACAATTGCAATTCTTGTCTCAAGAAGTATCGTGGGCTTATATTCCGTTGTGGCAAGTGTGACTTCACAGTTGTACTTGAATGTGCTTTTCTTAGACCAAGCATAAGGCACGAGTGTCATGATCACATTTTAGCTTTAATTGAAAGAGCACATCCTAAACTTGAATGTAAAGCCTATAATGCAGCATGTGCATTGTCCTTTTCCTCAAGTGAATTCAAACTCAGTGAACATTTCTTTCTTCGTTGTGCTATTTGTAGTTTCGATCTTCATCTTTTATGTGGTCCCTTACCCAGTATCATCAAGCATAAATGTCACTTACATGCTTTGACTCTGATGGATTCGATGGTTGAAGATGACTCAAATGAGTATTATTGTGATGTTTGTGAAGAAGAAAGAGACCCAAGGCTACGTGTTTATTATTGTAAAAAGTGCAATTTTATCTCTCATGCTCACTGTGTAATGACTGAGGTATGTCCAAGTCCATAATCTAGCTCTTCACTATATATATGATCAAATAATGTCTTCTTTTTGTTGTATTTTAAAACGTTTGGCTGTCCTATCACAGGTTGTAAGCGCATTAAAGAGAGGAGCAGGAGAAGTGAAGCTGAGAATTGTGGGTGAATTGATGGATGATGAAGTAGAAGAAGATATTAAGGAAATAAAGAGTTACAATAATAGCATATGCACCTTGGAGGATTTATTTGACTCGGTAAATGACATAGAAATGCGCAAGTTAGAGAGTAGTTTTGGAGGATTAAAAATACTGGAAGAATCTGATAGAAATGTGCCTGAAGATGAATGTCAATTAGACAAGGATGAAGATCCTCTTCAGGACTCTCTGAAATTCATCCCACTAACTGCAGATCAGCTTTTCAAACCTGTGGACATGAGTCCTATCACAGGTTACAAGTGAATATGATTGTAAAGTTGTGGTTGTAAATGGTTAATCACTCGAGAATTAACCCCAACACTCAGAAAATTATTTGTAGTGTGGGATCAGGCTTCACTCAACAGGGGAAGTCGGTTGTTTATTACATTCTATGTAAGGTTGTTAATAGAATGTGCAGAACAATGTTTAATGACCTCAATGGCTTTGGTCAATGGGTCGAATTGTATTTTACCATAGAATTTTTCAACGATGCAAGCTTCAAGTTAGAATTTGATGAAAGATTTTATTCCATATTCAATGACGCTGTTGTGGGTATTGAATCAGAAAGACATGAAACCAAGTTTGGTGTCAGATTAAATCAAAGGATTGAAGAAGCTAATCAAAAGATTACTCAACTTTCTGCTCAGCTCGAGGAACTAAACAAATGTAAGGAGCAATATGAATCAGTTATCAATGCTCCTAAATCAGATGAAATGTTGCAGAACATGCGTTCTGCGAATGCACTGAGGTGGAGAAGTATGGGTGAAATGTTTTTCTGATATTATTTATTTGGTGGTTAATTTCTTATATTTTTTCTTCTTCTTTCCACCCATTTTCTCTTTCGAAAGTTTAGTTTGATTTGTATCGTATGTATCTTGTTTTGATTTATATCTGTATGTCTACTCAATAAACCTATTTTTCATGGACATATTTACAAATTTAAATGAAACTCCTTCTAAGTACTTATTCAGTGTATATAGAACACTAAATGAGGTGCATCCAACATTTATATACCTTATATTGTAAAAATGTATATTCTCTGTACTATACCAGCTTGCCGATACCTTAAAATTTTTATTAAAAGAGACAATTGGGATCGGACACCATCTAAAGATTGGACAAATATAAAGGAGCGGGATGAATCAATTATCAATGCTCCCAAATCATATGAAATGATGTGGTCCTTGTGTCCTGTGAATGCACAACAAGTAAATAAAGTACATACTAACGTTAAATAAATCGGACAGAGTAACAGTATGATGAGAAATCAAACGGAGTCATGTTTGCACAGTTTCTTTAAAACAATTACACTACCTCACTTGTAGTACTAGTGTTGATAACGACGTATGTTTCCTAAGCTAAAACGGTTTGAGAAAGCTGAAGAGCACTCAACTTCACCACCTTGATTGAATTGACTTGTAAAAATTCTACCACCTGAACCAGGACGAACCGAAAACTAAACAAAAAAAATTAGAAAAAACATGGAGACCAAGAATTGAAAGAAAATATAACTAGAATATTTTTTTGGTATGTAAAATGAGAAGGGTAATACCTCCTTTTATACTACTCATGGGGTAGAGGTACGTAAAAGCTATTTAACCCATTAAAAGGTCATTTAACCCAAATAAAGTCTAAAACATTTTTCCTATTAATTTACAAAATAAAAAAACATTTTAGGCCTTAAACTACAAAAAAATATTTCATATTCTATGACATTTGGTTTCCTATGAAAAAGAAAAATAAATCTTGAGTTAAAGACAACTCATTGGCCCATATTCAGATAGAGCATTTAGACAGATCAAATTACCACCCTTGATACAAGCATCTCTATATATATCACTCCAACATTTTCTCTCTTTCAATGTGGAATTTCTACAATTCTCACATATTTTTTTCATTCTCATTTAACTCACTTTGGAAGATAATTTCTCATTCATCTCAAAGTCAATTTTGACAAATTAATAGTCGATTTCGATGTACCTGCGGAAGAGAACTTAAAAATCTGAAGGCCTTACACTTTTATATAGTGGGTCCCATCTAAAGTCTAAAATTGGTCTACGAAAATTGTGTACAAAATATTTATTTGGCAACAATTCCTCAATGAATGAAAATTGACGACCAATGACACGACATACATGGTGATAGAATTCTACGTTCCGAAACCTGCATAGGATAGGTAGGTTTTACCATTTAAACATTCTCTTGTGTAAGTATGTTTACTTTACTAGCTGACCAGTAGATACGACGTCTTTGAACTGTTCGACCTTTTGTGCAAACGATGATCACATACTACACACAAGAATCATCTTGACACAGTTCAGTTCTCATGATAATTATAAATGTATAAAGGATGTTATTCTAGCATAACTAAGTTAATTGAAAATATTTTGGTGAGTAAAAGACTTATGAAAATTATAAAAGTTATGATTGTAGGCTTTTTTAATTTTATTTATTAATAAATTTATCTTATGCAAATTTTATTAATTATATGAATGTATAATATATAAGAAATAATTAAAATAATAAAAATATACTAATCACATCACATTTAGAATCAAAATAATAATAAAAAGCGATTTCCCATAATTTGTGATTTGTAATGAATTCATGCTTTCAATGCGGGGTCCATATAATTGAAGATAGGAGTTGATTTGACTGTTGTTCATAACATGTGAGTTTATGTACCTTCTCTTCACTTAACTTTGCCTTCGTGAAAACATTTCTGCACTGTCTACATATAATAATATTCATTGGGTTTTCTTTTTTCTCCCAGCTCCGTTTAGGTATGTCTGCAGGTTTTCCCTTTACATTTTTTTAGGTAACTTACTATGATGAAATATATTTGATTAACTGCAAAAGCTCGATCTAAGGTTTAATGTCTCCTACACCCTAATGGGAGTAGATACTTTTTTCGTTGGGCAGCTAGAATTTGGGTTAATCTGAAGCAGTTTATATCAATTAAACTGAAAAAATAAAATATTAAAAAAATTCTTGTGTTGTTTTTTGAATAGATGTGAACCTTTAAAAATAGATCTGACAAACCAGATCTCAAGTGTGGTTTATGCGATTGAGTATTTGCCGGATCTCTTCAACTGGAAACAACCCCAAGTCCCGATTCAATTAATTATAAATTTAGTACTTTTCGTTTTTTTAAGAAGAATGTATTTGTCATAATGATTCCAACAATAATGCTTTGTTTCATAGCTTGCATTTGAAGGTCGAGGAGATACGTGGAAGGAGCACCACTTTAGTTGACCCACACTAATCGAAAGAAAAGATGCCGGTGTGTGTTAGCAAACATATACATCCTCTACGTCAAAGTCAACTCTCAGGTGAAGAAGATATATGCTGCTCCTATTGTGGATTTCATATCGACAATCTAGCCTATGGCTGCTTGGACTGCATGTTTTATCTTCACGAACCTTGTTCACTAATGCCCGACAAAAATGTCAATCATCCTTTCCATCCCCAACATAATCTCGAACTTACCGACTTTCATTTTTTTTCATGTTCTTCTTGTCATGTCAAGTTTGAGAACCTTAAGGGTTTAAACTGCACCATCTGCGACGACTTCGCGATGGATCTTAGATGTGCAACAATGTCTCCTATAGAATATGAAAGCGATCGGGATCAAATTAAACATTTCACACATCAACATCCGTTGATACAATGTGAGAAAGATGGGGATAATGAACTTATTTGCTTTGCATGCCAATCAAGCTCCTCATCAGATCATCCTATGTATGGTTGTACTCGATGTAGACATTTCCTTCATAAATCATGTGCAAATCTGCCGCCAAAGATCGACCATCCTTTCCATCCTCAACACCCTCTCTTACTAAAGCTTGGACATTCCTATTCGTGTGATTCATGTCACAAAGAGTTTCAAACCAGTCTAAGTTTCAGATGCGATAAATGTGATTTCGACCTTGACATCAGATGTGTCCAAACGGCTGCTATGAAGTGCGAAGGATATGACTACATTCAACATTTCAGCCATCAGCACCCAATGATTATTTGTGAGAAAGATGATGATGATAGAATTGAATGTTTTGCCTGCAAAAGCAATTCTTCAAGTCTAGTTTATGGTTGCATTCCATGTGGGTATTTCCTCCATAAGTCATGTGTCGATAAATTTTCAAAAAAAATCATTCATGGTCTGCATCCACGACATCCCCTCACCCTAGATGTTTGCTACGATGCATGCGCTTATTGTCAAAAGAGATATTATGAATTCAAATATAGATGTGATGGCTGTAACTTCTACTTGGATGCCACATGTGCTATGCAACCGACAACAAATTTTGAAGCTCGTGAACAACAAGATGGGCTATGCTATATTTGCAATGAGCGCTCTAATTCAGACCATTCTTGTGTCCCTTCACAGTTCAATGTTCACCAGTCTCTTACTCAATTGCCAGAAACACTTGAACACTCATTCCATTCTCACAAGCTACTCATGTTGTTAACTGGTAGTAACTTTTGGTGTGGCTCTTGCCATAGATACTTTAACGATCTACCTTCTTATTGTTGTTCAGAATGCAACTTTCATATGGATGTTAGATGTTCTTTAATGTCAACTATACAATATTCAGACCATGAATTTATTACGCATTTCAGCCATCAGCACCCATTGATTATACTTGAGGAGGAAAGCAATGCTATTGATTGTTTTGCTTGTCAAAAAATATGCCCAGATCCAATATATGGTTGCATTCAATGTAAGTACTTTCTTCACAAATCATGTCTTGAACTGCCACAAGAGATTGAACACCCATTTCATCATTTCCATCCTCTGAAAATATGTTGGAGTCATGATTATTACGATTGCAATTCTTGTCTCAATAAGTGTCATGGGTTTATTTTCCGATGCAGTAAGTGTGACTTCACAGTTGGACTTGAATGTGCTTTTCTTAGACCAAGCATAAGGTACGAGTGTCATGATCACCTTTTGGCTTTAATTGAAGGAGCACGCCATAAATTTGACTGCAAAGCCTATAATGCAGCATGTGTATTGTCCTTTTCCTCAAGTGAATTCAAACTCAGTGAACATTTCTTTCTTCGTTGTGCTATTTGTGATTTCGATCTTCATCTTCTCTGTGGTCCCTTACCCAGCATCATCAAGCATAAATGTCACTTACATGCTTTGACTCTGATGGATTCGGTAGTTGAAGATGATTCAGATGAGTATTATTGTGATGTTTGTGAAGAAGAAAGAGACCCAAGGCTACGTGTTTATTATTGTGAAAAGTGCAATTTTATCTCTCATGTTCACTGTGTAATGACTGAGGTATGTCCAAATCCATAATCTAGCCCTTCTCCACCTTATACATGCTTTAAATATAGACCAAAGAATCAATTTTAAATCTTTCTCAACAGTACATATTTGATCAAATAATCTCTTCGTTTGTGTGTTATTTTAAAATGTTTGGCTCTCCTGTCACAGATTGTAAGCGCATTAAAGAGAGAAGCAGGAGAAGTGAAGCTGAGAATTGTGGGTGAATTGACAGATGAAGAAGTAGAAGAAGATGTTAAGGAAATAAAGAGTGACAATAATGGCATATGTACGTTGAAGGATTTACTTGACTCTTTAGATGAAAAAGAAACACGCAAGTTAGAGAGTTGTTTTGGGAGATTAAAATTACTGGAAGAATCTGATAGAAAGGTGCCTAAAGAAGAATGTCAATTAGACAAGGATGAGGATCCTCTTAAGGACTCTCTGAAATTCATACCACTAACTAATGATCTGCTCCTCAAAGCTGTGGACGTCAATACTCTCTACGCTGGTAAGAAAGCATGGATAGAGTCAAGTGAATACGATTACAAAGTTGTGGATGTAAATGGTTACATGATCACTCGAGAGTTAGCCCCTACACTCAGAAAGTTATTTGCCAAATATGGAAATGTTAGTGCAGGATCAGACTTCACTCCACAAGGGAAGTCTGTTGTTTATCACATTCTATGTAAGGTTGTTAATAGAATGTGCAGAACAATGTTTAATGACCTCAATGGCTATGCTCAGTTGACCGAATGGTATTTCACCATAAAATGTGTTATAGATGCAGGCTTCAACTTAGAATTTGATCAAGGATTTTTTTCCATGGTGTATTGCGCTGCTGTGGGTATGGAAGCAGAAAGACATGAAACCAAATTTGGGGTCAGATTAAATCAAAGAATCGAAGAAGCTAATCAAAAGATTGCTCAACTTTCTGCTCAGCTCGAGGAATTAAACAAATCTAAGGAGCAATATGAATCAATTATCAATGCTCCAAAAACAGAGGAAATGTCGTGGAACTTGCGTTTTGCGAAAGCACTGAGGTGGAGAAGTATGGGGAAATTGTTTTTCTGACGTTATTTATTTGGTGTCAGTTTCTTTTATATTTTCTTCTTCTTTCACCCATTTTCTCTTCTGAAGTTTCTCTACATCTTAATATCAAACTCACTTCGATCAATTAGCCAAGATTTTGGCAAACATCAATTCTGATTTCTATGTATTTTGATTTTATGATATTTATCTGTTTGTCGATATTCAATAAAATAATCTGTCTTGGACATATTTTCAAATGTAAATGAGGGTCTTTCTAAGATATTAGTACGATGTTCATTGAAACAAAATGAGCTACATGTAATGTAGCGTAAATAAATTATATTCTTTATGTACCTCTCAAAATGAGGTATCGTACCAGCTTGTTGATACCTTAGAATTTTCTTTAAATGAGAAATTAGGAGAAACAGTGTGTAGAAATGATGAACCTGTTGGTTCTGATCTTGAAGAGAAAATGATGAGCTGTATATATGATGAACCTTTCTGGTTCTGATCTTTTATTGAAGGAAAAATTCTGTTTGTTTAAAATGAGGGAGGATGTATATATACAAATGATTCTAACGGTTGCCTATGATCTCCTATGATTCCAACGGATGCCTACTTGAAGCCTGAAATCGTTTTTTACCAGAAATGGTTAGACACCCACTGTGTTTGGTGAAAGTCTCTGTTCTGCTTCTCTCTTTTGCCTATGATGAAGATTTTCTTCTGAGGCTGCAGCTTTTTTTTCTTCAACACTCCCCCTCAAGTTGGGTTCGTATAGGTTGATCGAGCTTAACTTGTCAAGTATTCTTTGGAGGTTATTTTTGTTAAGGGCTTTGGCGAAGATGTCGGCTAGCTGGTCTTCACTACGTACAAAGGGAATGGTGATTTCTCCAGACTGTACTTTCTCTCTTATGAAATGACAGTCCACTTCAATATGTTTGGTTCTCTCGTGAAAAACGGGGTTCATTGCAATATGACGTGCTGCTTGGTTATCACAGTGCATCTCTATCGGTTTTCTTATCTCGACCTTCATGTCTAATCCATGTGAGTTCGCTAGCAGTGGAGGCCATGGCTCTGTATTCTGCCTCTGAACTTGACCTTGCTACAATAGTTTGTTTCTTGCTCTTCCAGGTCACTAAATTCCCACCTACAAAGACACAAAAGCCGGTTGTAAATTTTCTATCGTAACTACCTGCCCAGTCAGCATCAGTGTATCCAACAACGGAGTTTGCCCCGGCTCTCTTCATCCATATCCCTTGGCCGGGTGTTCCTTTAAGGTATCTGAGTATCCTTTCTGTGGCTGCCTGATGATTTGTGCAGAGTACATGCATGAATTGACTGATAACGCTAACTGCAAAAGTGATATCTGGTCTTGTGACCGTTAGATAAATTAATTTTCCTACTAGTCTCTAATATTGGTCTTTATCAATTATAGGTTTGCTATCATTCAGTCCTATTTTCATGTTGGTTTCCATTGGTGTGCTAGCAGGTTTTGCCCCTATCATGCCTGTTTCTTTTAACAAGTCTAAGATATATTTTCTTTGGGATAGAAACAATCTCTTCTTCGAGTGAGCTATTTCTATCCCTAGGAAGTACTTCAGTTTTCCTAGATCTTTAATATCAAACTCTCCTATTAGAAATTCTTGAACACTCCATATTTCATCGTGGTTATTTCCGCTGATGATAATGTCATCTACGTAGACTAAAACGATGGTGGTGGAGTTGTTCGTGTGTTTGACGAACATAGATGAGTCAGCCGTGCTTTTGATGAAGTTAATCTTTAAAAGAGACAGGCTTAATTTTTCATACCATGCCCTTGGTGACTGTTTCAGGCCGTAGATAGCCTTCTTTAATCTACATACCAGAGATGGGTGCGTTGCTTTCTCGTGTCCTGGAGGTAGGGACATATATACTTCTTCTTCCAGATTTCCTTAGAGAAATGCGTTTTTTACATTCATTTGATATAGTTCCCAGCTGAGGTTGGTGGCAACGGATAGTAACACTCGGATTTTGTTCATTTTTGCTACTAGAGCAAACGTCTCCTGGTAATCCACTCCATATGTCTGAGTAAAGCCTTTGGCAACTAGTCGGGCTTTATATCTCTCGATAGTGCCGTTACTGTTGTATTTGGTCTTGTAGACCCATTTACATCCTACGGGTTTCTTCCCGTTGGGTAGTGAGATTATGTCCCAAGTTTCATTTTTTTCCAAGGCTAGGAGTTCTTCATTCATCGCCTTTCTCCATTTAGGGTCGAGTTGGGCTTCTTGACAGGTCTTTGGCTCATCTGTTTCATCAATTTTTCCCAAGTATGCCCTGTGGATGTTAGAGATTTTATCATAAGATAGGAAATTTTGGATAGGGTATAGAACCTGATGGGACACGTAGTCTTTTAATCTTGCTGGGGGTTGAGTTTGCCTTGTTGATCTTCTTACGATTACTGCTTCATCAGTGACAACTGCCTCATCAGTTGCTCCCCCTGAGGTAGTTGTCTCAGGCGTGGTTGATGTGTTATCCTGTTCCTGTCTTATGATATCAGAGGAAATAATACTGTTAGGTAGCGGAAGTGTTTTGTGGTGGTTATGGTTGTCGGAGTCCTTTGGGTAATAGGATTCTAGTTCTAAGAATTGTACATCGCGTGAGATGTAGAGTTTATGGTTTATTGGGTCGTAGCATTTATACCCCTTTTTTTCAGCGGAATACCCCAAAAATAGGGTTTTGACTGCGGTTTTGTCCAATTTATCAATTTTTGGAATGTGTACGTAGCATGTACATCCAAATACTCGTATGTGATCAAGATTAATTTTCCTACCCTTGAGAATTTCTAGAGGGCTTTTCAGATGCAATTTTACACTGGGTAATCGATTGATAAGGTATGTTGCTGTAAGTATTGCGTCTGACCAGTACCGTTTGGGTACGTTATTTTGGAGGAGGAGAGCCCTAGTCATTTCAAGAAGGTGTCGGTTTTTGCGTTCTGAGACACCATTTTGTTGTGGGGTGTGGATACAGGTGGTTTGATGTCGTATACCGTTTTGTTTAAAGAACTCAAAAAAGGTGTTGTTAGTATATTCGGTTCCATTGTCAGACCTAAAGATTTTTATGGTTGTTTCAAATTGAGTTTCGACTAACTTATTGAATTCTTGAAAACGACTGAAGACTTCACTTTTTGATTTTAAAAGATATAACCAGGTGGTGCGAGAGAAATCATCAATAAAGGTAACAAAATATTTGAATTTATTATACGAGTCAACTGGGGCAGGCCCCCAAACATCAGAATGGATTAATTCAAAACATCGTTTTGTCGTACTACTAGATAGTGGAAAAGGTAACCTGGTTTGTTTTGAGAGTTTGCAGACTGAGCAACTGCTAGAGTCTGAATTACAACCAAGTAATTTGTTTAGGATTTTGTCAGAGGGATGACCGAATCTCCAATGAAGTAATTTGTCCTTTTGTACTGTACTGGAGGTGGCCAGACATGTTTTGTCGGTATCTTCTAAGTAGTACAGACCGTTTCTAAATTTCCCTTCACCAATCTTCCTCCCGGTGACCCGATCCTGAAAAATTACTTTGTCAGGTGAAAATGTAACATTGCAGTTCAGGTCTTTGGTTATTTTACTGACGGATAGGAGATTGGAGTTAAAATTGGGGAGACAAAGTACGTTGTTAATGGTTTTTGTGAAGAGTGTGGTTGACCCTGTGCCAAAAATTGGAACTTTATTTCCATTGGCTACCGTCACGTGTTGTGGTTTTTCTAATTTAGTGAGACTGTGTAGATTTTTTGTGTTATAAGTCATGTGGTCAGAGGCACCAGAGTCTATTATCCAGTGTTCTAAGTTGTGACAAAAGTTTGCAGATTTAGAAAAATAATTGACAGTATTGCAATTAGATGAACCTGGGGTATCGCGTAAAAATTCTCCGAATTGTTTGAGCAGTGCAGCCATCTGTGCGTTGTTGTCTGGGGACAGGTCTGCCCTAATGGATCCGGATCGGTCTATTTCTTCCATTTGGTCGGGTCGGTACCCACTGCCCGAACCGGGTCCATGTATATTATTTGCCCTGCGGTCTGGGTCGGGTCCTGACCCGTGACCCGCGCCAATAAAACCCTCGGTATAAAAGGGTGAGCGTTTCGCGGAGCCTCCTCGCTCGTCACTCTTCGCGCAGCTCCCTCGCTCGTTCTGGAACTTTCTCTGGTTCTGTCGGAGGTGAGGGTGCAGATTCCAGCACCGATCATGGGTGTGTCCTTCCTTTCGGCAGTGGCTGCATCTCACCTGCTCGCCTGGTTGTCCGCGGTGTCTTCCCCCTTCCTTAGGGTTAGGGTTTCGGAGGAAGCCGCGGGTCGCCATGGCTAGTGCTTCCCCCTTTTCATCTCTGGTACTCATGACTCGTCGCCTGGTTTCTTCTCTTTGAACTATGGCTGAGACGGTGGCAAAAGTTGGCTTTTCTGTCGACATCAAGATCTGAGCTCGGAATGCTTCGTAGCTTGAGTCGAGAGCCGTCAAGAAGTGGTAAACCATATCTTGCTCAGCCCGTTCTTGGAGTTCCTTCAGGTCAGTGGTCATCGGTCTCAAGGTTTCAAGTTCTTTGAACTTCGATTTTAAAAACCCGGTTAGCTCCGGTACTGATCTGTCCCCCTGTTTTGCTTGGGAGATCTCTCGTTTAAGTTCAAAGACTTGTGCAAAATTGTTTTGTTCACAATAGTTGCTCCGGATTTCTTCCCAGAGTTCCTGTCCTGTTTCACAAAAACAAAAAATTTCACTGAGTTTTGGGTCTATTGAGTTTGTTATCCAGGTCATTACCTGGCTGTCCATGATGTCCCATTCTTCTGAGTTTCGGTCCGGTCTTGGCTTACTGCCATCCACGAAGCCCAGTCTGCCCCTTCCTTTCAGGCTCACTCGAGCCGCCCTGGCCCACGGTATATAGTTGTGGCCAGTGAGCAGGATGGAGGTTAGTCTGGGGTTGGTGTCATGGTGGTGAAGCTGGCCGGAGGTTGATGGTTCTGCCATTTGTGTTGGTTCTCAGAATCACTGCTCTGATACCATGTAGAAATGATGAACCTGTTTGGTTCTGATCTTTGGGAAGTGATGAGCTTCAGAGATGATGAACCTTTTTGGTTCTGATCTGTTATTGAAGATAAAATTATGTTTGTTTACAATGAGGGATGATGTATATATACAAGTGATTCTAACGGTTGCCTATGATCTCCTATGAATCCAACGGATGCCTACTTGTAGCCTGAAATCGTTTTTTACCAGAAATGGTTAGACATCTACTGTGTTTGGGAAAGTCTCTGTTCTGCTTCCCTCTTTTGCCTATGATGAAGATTTTCTTCTGAGGCTGCAGCTTTTCCTTCTTCAACACTTCCCCTCAAGTTGGGTTCGTATAGGTTGATCGAACCTAACTTGTCAAGTATTCTTTGGAGGTTATTTTTGTCAAGAGCTTTGGTGAAGATGTCGGCTAGCTGGTCTTCACTACGTACAAAGGGAATGGTGATTTCTCCAGACTGTACTTTCTCTCTTATGAAATGACAGTCCACTTCAATATGTTTGGTTCTCTCATGAAAAACGGGGTTCATTGCAATATGACGTGCTGCTTGGTTGTCACAGTGCATCTCCATTGGTTTTCTTATCTCAACCTTCATGTCTTGAAGGAGATGTTTAATCCATGTGAGTTCGCTAGCAGTGGAGGCCATGGCTCTGTATTCTGCCTCCGCACTTGACCTTGCTACAACAGTTTGTTTCTTGCTCTTCCAGGTCACTAGGTTCCCACCTACAAAGACACAAAAGCCTGTTGTAGATTTTCTGTCGTAACTACCTGCCCAGTCAGCGTCAGTGTATCCAGCAACGGAGTTTGTCCCGGTTTTCTTCATCCATATCCCTTGGCCGGGAGTTCCTTTAAGGTATCTGAGTATCCTTTCTGCGGCTGCCTGATGATTTGTGCAGGGTGCATGCATGAATTGACTGATAACGCTAACTGCAAAAGTGATATCTGGTCTTGTGACCGTTAGGTAAATAAGTTTTCCTACTAATCTCTGATATTGGCCTATATCAGTTATTGGTTTGCTATCATTCAGTCTTATTTTTATGTTGGTTTCCATTGGTGTGCTAGCAGGTTTTGCCCCTATCATGCCTGTTTCTTTTAACAAGTCTAAGATATATTTTCTTTGAGATAGAAACAATCCCTTCTTCGAGTGAGCTATTTCTATCCCTAGGAAGTACTTTAGTTTTCCTAGATCTTTAATATCGAACTCTCCCTTTAGAAATTTTTGAACACTCCATATTTCATTGTGGTTATTTCCGGTGATGATAATGTCATCTACGTAGACTAAAACGATGGTAGTGGAGTTGTTCGTGTGTTTGACAAACATAGATGAGTCCGCCGTGCTTTTGACGAAGTTAATCTTTAAAAGAGATAGGCTTAATCTTCCATACCATGCCCTTGGTGACTGTTTCAGGCCGTAGATAGCCTTCTTTAATCTACATACCAGAGATGGGTGTGTTGCTTTCTCGTGTCCTGGAGGTAGGGACATATATACTTCTTCTTCCAGATTTCCTTGGAGAAATGCGTTTTTTACATCCATTTGATATAGTTCCCAGTTGAGGTTTGTGGCAACGGATAGTAGCACTCGGATTGTGTTCATTTTTGCTACTGGAGCGAACGTCTCCTGGTAATCTACTCCATATGTCTGAGTAAAGCCTTTGGCAACTAGTCGGGCTTTGTATCTCTCGATAGTGCCGTTGCTGTTGTATTTGGTCTTGTAGACCCATTTACATCCTACGGGTTTCTTCCCGCTGGGTAGTGGGATTATGTCCCAAGTCTCATTCTTTTCCAAGGCTAGGAGTTCTTCATTCATCGCCTTTCTCCATTTAGGGTCGAGTTGGGCTTCTTGATAGGTCTTTGGCTCATCTGTTTCATCAATTTTTCCCAAGTATGCCCTGTGTTTGTTAGAGATTTTATCATAAGATAGGAAATTTTGGATAGGGTATAAAACCTGATGAGACACGTAGTCTTTTAATCTTGCTGGGGGATGAGTTTGCCTTGTTGATCTTCTTACGATTACTGCTTCATCAGTGACAACTGCCTCATCAGTTGCTCCCCCTGAGGTAGTTGTCTCAGGCGTGGTTGATGTGTTATCCTGTTCCTGTCTTATGATATCGGAGGAAATAATACTGTTAGGTAGCGGAAGTGTTTTGTGGTGGTTATGGTTGTCGGAGTCCTTTGGGTAATAGGATTCTAGTTCTAAGAATTGTACATCGCGTGAGATGTAGAGTTTATGGTTTGTTGGGTCGTAGCATTTATACCCCTTTTTTTCAGCGGAATACCCCAAGAATAGGGTTTTGACTGCGGTTTTGTCCAATTTATCAATTTTTGGAATGTGTACGTAGCATGTACATCCAAAGACTCGTATGTGATCAAGATTAATTTTCCTACCCTTGAGAATTTCTATAGGGCTTTTCAGATGCAATTTTACGCTGGGTAATCGATTGATAAGGTATGTTGCTGTAAGTATTGCGTCTGACCAGTACCGTTTGGGTACGTTATTTTGGAGGAGGAGAGCCCTAGTCATTTCAAGAAGGTGTCGGTTTTTGCGTTCTGAGACACCATTTTGTTGTGGGGTGTGGATACAGGTGGTTTGATGTCGTATACCGTTTTGTTTAAAGAACTCAAAAAAGGTGTTGTTAGTATATTCGGTTCCATTGTCAGACCTAAAGATTTTTATGGTTGTTTCAAATTGAGTTTCGACTAACTTATTGAATTCTTGAAAACGACTGAAGACTTCACTTTTTGATTTTAAAAGATATAACCAGGTGGTGCGAGAGAAATCATCAATAAAGGTAACAAAATATTTGAATTTATTATACGAGTCAACTGGGGCAGGCCCCCAAACATCAGAATGGATTAATTCAAAACATCGTTTTGTCGTACTACTAGATAGTGGAAAAGGTAACCTGGTTTGTTTTGAGAGTTTGCAGACTGAGCAACTGCTAGAGTCTGAATTACAACCAAGTAATTTGTTTAGGATTTTGTCAGAGGGATGACCGAATCTCCAATGAAGTAATTTGTCCTTTTGTACTGTACTGGAGGTGGCCAGACATGTTTTGTCGGTATCTTCTAAGTAGTACAGACCGTTTCTAAATTTCCCTTCACCAATCTTCCTCCCGGTGACCCGATCCTGAAAAATTACTTTGTCAGGTGAAAATGTAACATTGCAGTTCAGGTCTTTGGTTATTTTACTGACGGATAGGAGATTGGAGTTAAAATTGGGGAGACAAAGTACGTTGTTAATGGTTTTTGTGAAGAGTGTGGTTGACCCTGTGCCAAAAATTGGAACTTTATTTCCATTGGCTACCGTCACGTGTTGTGGTTTTTCTAATTTAGTGAGACTGTGTAGATTCTTTGTGTTATAAGTCATGTGGTCGGAGGCACCAGAGTCTATTATCCAGTGTTCTAAGTTGTGACAAAAATTTATAGATTTAGAAAAATAATTGACAATATGGCAATTGGATGAACCTGAGGTATCGCGCAAAAATTCTCTGAATTGTTTGAGCAGTGTAGCCATTTGTGCGTTGTTGTCTGGTGCAGGTCTGTTCTAATAGATCCGGATCGGTCTATTTCTTCCATTCGATCGGGTCGGTACCCATTGCCTGAACCGGGTCCATCTATCTTGTGTGCCCTGCGGTCTGGGTCGGGTCCTGACCCGTGACCCGCTCCGCTGAAACCCTCGGTATAAAAAGGGAAAGTTTTCGCGCAACTCCCTCGCTCATCACTTTTCGCGCAGCTCCCTCGCTCGTTCTGGAACTTTCTCTGGTTCTGCCGGAGATGAGGGTGCAGGTTCCAGCATCGATCGTGGGTGTGCCCTTCCTTTCGGCAGTGGCTGCATTTCACATGCTCGCCTGGTTATCCGCGGTGTCTTCCCCCTTCCTTAGGGTTAGGGTTTCGGAGGAAGCCGCGGGTCGCCATGGCTAGTGCATCCGCCTTGTCATCTCTGGTACTCATTACTCGTCGCCTGGTTTCTTCTCTTTGAACCATGGCTGAGACCGTGGCAAAAGTTGGCTTCTCTGTTGACATCAAGATCTGAGCTCGAAATGCTTTGTAGCTTGAGTCGAGAGCCGTCAAGAAGTGGTAAACCATATCCTGCTCAGCCCGTTCTTAGAGTTCCTTCAGGTCAGTGGTCATCGGTCTCAGGGTTTCAAGTTCTTTGAACTTAGATTTTAAAAACCCGGTTAGCTCCGGTACTGATCTGTCCCCCTGTTTTGCTTGGGAGATCTCTCGTTTAAGTTCAAAGACTTGCGCAAAATTGTTTTGTTCACAATAGTTGCTCCGGATTTCTTCCCAGAGTTCCTGTCCTATTTCACAAAAACAAAAAATTTCACTGAGTTTTGGGTCTATTGAATTAGTTATCTAGGTCATTACCTGGCTGTCCATGATGTCCCATTCCTCTGAGTTTCGATCTGGTCTTGGCTTACTGCCGTCCACGAAGCCCAGTCTGCCTCTTCCTTTCAGGCTCACCCGAGCCGCCCTGGCCCACGGTATATAGTTGTGGCCAGTGAGCAACATGGAGGTTAGTATGGGATTGGTGTCATGGTGGTGAAGCTGGCCGGAGTTTGATGGTTCTGCCATATGTGTTGGTTCTCAGAATCACTGCTCTGATACCATGTAGAAATGATGAACCTGTTGGTTCTGATCTTGAATGGAAAATGATGAGCTGTAGAAATGATGAACCTTTCTTGTTCTGATCTTTTATTGAAGGAAAAATTATGTTTGTTTAGATGTATACATACAAATGATTCTAACGGTTTCCTATGATCTCCTATGATTCCAACGGATGCCTACTTGAAGCCTGAAATCGTTTTTTACCAGAAATGGTTAGACACCCACTGTGTTTGGTGAAAGTCTCTGTTCTGCTTCCCTCTTTTGCCTATGATGAAGATTTTTTCTGAGGCTGCAGCTTTTCTTTCTTCAACACAGTGATTCTATTAGTTATATATGAAAGAGCTTTTCACCTATAATACGTCATATGTAGATGACAGTATACACATCTAGACTATCTAGATCTGTAAATATATAAAATAAAAATATGATTTGCTTTTCATTTAGAAAAATCTGGACTGTCAAAAGATCTTTAATCCATCCAAATATATTATAAATATAAAAATATAAAGTTTAAGTAAAATATATAAATACACAAATATAGAAGATAGTAGAATCTGCCTTAATTACAGAAAAATAAATGAAATAAATACAAACTATTCTTTCCAAACATGAAGGCTTAATATTGCCTCCTAGTTTATATGTATAGAAGCTTGAGTTTTTGTAGCGTCACAACACGGTACTCAACATTATATGTTAACATATTATGGCATGATAGTATATATGGTGTGAGACTATACATTAACTACATAATTGAAAATATATATTTTTTCTTAATAAACAGTCATAATTAATGCAGCAATCATCGTAAATGAAGAATTTTTTATGACATTTCAATAATGAACCGTCGTAATTGATGCAGCAACCGTCGTGTGTCGATGAAGCGTAGTAATTAATGCATACATTGTATTTTTTACGACGGTGAAATAGCAAACCGTCGTAAAGAATCAATTTTGACAACGGTTCATCCAGGAACCGTCGTAAAAACTATTTTTTTACACCGGATTATCAACTCACTATTATAAAAAATGTAACAGACTTTTAATAGTTACAAAGATAGGCATAAGCAGGAGGAACTTGTTGAAGTTCTAGGAGACTGGCAACATGGGTATAAGCACGGAAAAAACTTTTGTATTGGATTCCAATGGATAAAATCTAGAGTTTCTTTGTGCGGGAGAAAGT
This sequence comes from Datisca glomerata, assembly GCA_003255025.1. Classification (NCBI taxonomy): domain Eukaryota; kingdom Viridiplantae; phylum Streptophyta; class Magnoliopsida; order Cucurbitales; family Datiscaceae; genus Datisca; species Datisca glomerata. The sequence goes on from QANY01010971.1 coordinate 58,405, forward strand.
ATCAAAACCAATCAAAGTATCCTTTCCAAGAAGATCACTGCCTAACACCTTAATCCAGAGAATGCATTTTTGGAAGAATTGAAGACCAATACCTTTCTTTCTAATCCACTCAATTTTGAATAAACTTTCATTGGCAGTAGAGAAGTATTGGTTATAAGGAACCCAATCTTCTAGAGGTAAGAGGCAGAGTTTCATGACTGTTCTGCAAGAGCCAGTATCTAAAAAACCAATGGCGAGAACAACTTTAGCAAATTTGTCAACAAGAAGCTTGATTTCAATATGGGGTTTGGTGAAAACAGTTTTTTCTTTCGAAGGAGGGTCATGTAAGACCTCAAGAGAACCCAAACAAAGGATTGGGGTAGCTTTGGACGATGTGTTAGAAGTAGAATTAGAGGAGGTTTCAAACTCAGAGGAGCAGCTGGCCTCATCTGCGGAGTATGGTAATACATATTGAGTTTCCTCATTGCGACTAGCCTATTCTTCCACAGCAGATTCAATGTCTTCATCATCTCAGAGAAAGAGGAATGTCTGTAGATGTTGAAGCATCTAAATATCTCTTTTGGTTTTACGAGGACAGCTTTTTGCAAAATGCCCTTTCTGACAACAGATGTAGATTTTATCAGACTTGCGGGAGGTAGGATGTTGTTTCTTAAAATACTGAAGAAAAGGCTTGGTGCTAAAGTGACGCCGGAAGCTTTTTCGACGGGAAGGAAAACGGTGGGAACGATATATCTTTTCCTTTTTTCATTCCTTACGTTCTTTGGAATAAGAACAATCATTTTGGGCATTGCCTTTTATCCTGAGATATGGCTTGGTATAAGCTAATCGGAGTTTTGATTCCCTTTTAACCATTCATTTGAAAAACTTTTGTTGTTCACATAGTTTATCAAGGGTGGCCAATGCAAGTTGATAGATTTCATTGAGAGAAACGTCAGTCATATCACGGCGAAAGGCATTAATGGTCCTGTGCAGTTCAGGTTGTAATTCTTCAGGGAGAGAGGCAATGAATGTATGTCTGAGATTGACATCGTTAGCTCCATTCAGCATGTAATACTTGTCGGACATCCGTTGAAAATGTTTTTGTAGATCACAACGCTCTAAAGAACAACATTTCATTTCAAAAAAGTCTTGGTGTCTACGTTTGTCAATGAGTTGGAAGTCTCCAATGAACTCATTATGTAACATAAGTGTGCCAGCATCAGGGCTACGAGCGCCGATCAACCTTTGATAAGGACTCAGACGTTGAAACTATTCTTTCAAAGTCCCTGTTAATCGAGATAAAAACTCAGAGAGAACACCTTTGAGGGCCACTTCTGGTTCAGAAAGCTGTAAATCAATCCAAGCTCCAAATTCATGAAGACGATTACGTCATTTATTTGGAGGAAGATCATCAAAAGTAAACCAGGGGCTAGTCGTTGGTTTATACTCGGGTCTTGGGTCTTGGGAATAAATTAGAGGAGGATTATCATCCACATAGGGTTCTTCTTTCATATCACCTGGTTGGACCATAGCAATTGTAGAGATATTAACTTGGCATTCATCTGAAGCAAGACTATAGTTATCCTCAGTGCTGGAGGTATCAGTTCCTGAGACTGAGTTGGAGAGAATATGTAAAGATTGCAAAGAATGGATTGCCGGATCAGGATCCAGAGGGGTCTTCTTCTGATGTTGAGGAGGAGAACTGACCGGGAGGTCAGAGGGTTTCATATTGGAGGGTGAAGCCAAAGAGGTGGGATTGAGAGGAACATTAGGAGACGTCGAAGAAGGAGGAGCAGGCTGTTCTGGGAGAGCTGATGGTTTTGATTGAGATTGTCTGAGTTGTCTAAAAATGGGGTAAGACATTTTGAAAAGATTATTATAATCAGAGGCTTTGGGATAAGGCATGGGAGTGGAATGATACCTAGGAACTTGACTGCTCATGGAATAGGAAGGATATGGATCATAGAGAATTTGAGATTTCTCCTGGGCCATATCTACCTCTATCATGTAGAGATCTTGTTGAATCTGGGAGAGTTCTTGCTCCTTTTTTCAGAACTCGGAGCCCATGTATCCTTTTTCGACCAGATGTCTTACTTCAGTATCCACGTGCATAGCTTTTGAAGATAACACTTCTCGAAGCTGATGAATTTGATCGGAGATCTGCCCTACTTGAGTGGATAGGCTGTCTAACTAAAGATTGAGCCGATGTAATTTAGAATCAAGCTTTGTGAGGGTCCGATTTTGACACACATCATTTTCAGATTGCCAATTAAGCACTTCTTCAGCCGCAAGGAGAGACCTAGGTTCTCTTGTAGGAGTGACCTCAGTAGGGATGGAAAATGGTATGGTAGATATTTTCATAGCTGGATTGTTTCGTCTGGTCAAAGGTGGTAAATCCTAATCATAGGATTCCATCATGCCAAGGCAGGGAATAGGATGAGAGACAGAGTGGACTGGAAGAACATGTATTGGATGCATGGTTAGAAGAAGGTCTGTATGGCCAGTTTATTTAAGCAGCTCATATAAAGAAAGTTGCTGAGAAGGAACAGAGGGCTGTGGGCGGACCTAGTGAGTTGAAGTGCGAGAAGAACCATGATCATTATTGCTGGAGTGATAGTGGGAAGCCTGTCGGCGACAGGACAATTTGGTGGGCTTCTTGCGGGTTGCAGAAACTTTTTGATCCCATGGCTCATCATCAGACTCTGCTTTGTCCCAAATAGGCTCATCACAGTCACAATTGGGGTCATAGTTGTCTAAGGCAATATCCCAGATGAAATGACAATTTACATGTGACACATAACAGGGTTGAGCTGAATGATCTATCCAGGCTATGGGAGGACAGCTTCGTGAAAGCGTGTAAGCAAGAGTGATGGTTAAGATACTTTCAGAAAACAATGATTTTGAGGAGGAAGACTCTGCGTTACCAGGTCTGGCAACGATGGTTTTTATAGTCCCATCGGGAAGATGGTGCAACAGAGAAAGGGCAAAAGTATGAACATCTCGTTGGATGGCATGAAACTGACGTTCATAATTGTTGATCCATTCGAGAGGCATTAGTTGTTTAAATTCATATTTAGAGATGTGTCGAGGTTCATAAATGTATCATCAGCTCTGTCAGAAATAACAAAAATAGCGTCTTGAGTTGGGGAAATGGAGATCAAAAGAGTGATTTTGGAGGTGATAAATGATCTGATGATGCAGGGTGGCCATGATGGCCCTGGAGTCTTGTCTGCTCCAACAATCTGAACTTGAACTTTCAGCCTCTGAGAAATATTTGGGTCTGACAGTTCAATATTAAAATCTGGAGCGATGGTGAGAAAAACAGTTCTATTGCTGAGAGTGGTTAGAATCGAACCAATCAAAGCATTACTGTAAGACGTGAAGGTGGTGTCTAGGAGAGCAATTCGAGCAGTAGTTGCAATTCTTTTTCTTCCATTGAGAGTCAAGGGAAGACAAATAGCACCTACATTGAGATGAGTATAGCCTTGTGTTTTCCAACCATTAAGCAACTCTTGAGGGACCTCAAGAGTGACATATTGTTCTACAGTGGTGGCTTGAAGACCACACTGATCTAATTTTGTGGTTTGCACAATCTCTTTCACATGAGGCATGTGAGTATATATTAGAGTTTTAATACTGTGAAGTACTCGGTTTGACCGATGATAAAGGCTATATGGACTGAGAAGAGGTAATTTTATTTCCTGAATTCTGACATCTCCAGGAAGATGATGAATTTCAATAAGATTATAGATCGTGTTTGCTTTGGTTCTCGGCGAACAGAAGGGGGAAGATCTTTGGGAGAGAAAGAGGAGGAAAGGCGAATAGGTACAAGACTTGTTGATTCACTCATTTTCTGGGGTGTTCTCCTTACTGACCTTTCTCGTATAATAGATTACCATGGTCTGGAAAAGTATGGCACAGATACCAAGACGGATATTCAGCTATACTATTCTCAGCTGATCAGTCTAATGAATACATTCAATATCCAGGTAAGGCTCAACCAACATCCTCTAAGGGAGCCACTTTAGGATCTATGAAAATATTCATCAAACAAAAACAACTCATACAAGCACAACAGAGTATCCTTCTAAGCTACAGGTCATCCTTGAATTATTGCAATAAGATATAAGCAAAAAGGAAAGATAAATGGGAGACAGGTGGCAGCACTACCAATTGCCTTTGGAGATGGGCTCATAATCAGAATCAAGATTAGCATATTCTTCATCATACGGTGGGTCCGGGAAATATGCGGAGCTGAAGTCATCAAGGTCTTGGTGGACATCTGGAGGAGGTGAGGTTAAGGGGACTGGCTCCGACAGTGGAACAGAAAGCTGGCTTAGGCCTGGGGAAAGGCAGTCAAGTTAGAATTGGGTGTCCAGCTAGTAGGGGTCTTGAGACTCAAATGGATATGGATCCTGAGGGTGAGAAGAAGATAAACAACTGAAGATGAATGAGCGTTGGAACGCATGTAAAGCAGATGAGGAAGCTCTAGAGGAGAATCAAGACTAGAAGAGAATGGCCCAAGAGGAAAACTATTATAGTCATCATCGGTGGTGGATTCATTGAGTCTTGTTAAGGTCTGGTCCAGTTGGTCTATGGGCAGTTTTTCATATTTGGTCCAAGTAGCAGAGGATTGCCAGAAATTGACATGGTTGCGCATATACAAAGTTCCATCAACAGAGTGATCCTGTTCTCGATGGAGGGTGTAGAAACAGAAAAAGGTATGTCTCTGTTTGCGAGGAGCTGTCCATAAATTTTGCTCAGTGAGAATTTTGTTAAGTTAGCTTCTCCAGTATAATAGAGGAGCAAATAGTTGAAGAAGTGTTACAAGGTGCGTGTGGGTATTGGCAGAATCACAGATATAATGGTATATAGGATATGGAGGGAATCCAATGGCACAATAATGAAAAGCGAAAAAAGCCTAAAGATACCAGATGAGTTCTTCTGGAATAGCACCTTTAATGAGGAGAATTGTGGTATAAGATGTGGTCATATCAAAATGGTATGGATAAGGATGAATGTGAGTTTTGACGAGTAAAAGATGAAGCCAATAAAACACAGCTTTTGTCACAAAATTGTTGACAGTAGTAGGACCATCAGGTTTAGGTCCTGGAGGAAAAACGGTAGTCGGCCTGCTGAAAGGCATTGTGGAACTTGAGACGAGAGTATCAGAAAAAGTAAGAATAAAGAGTGGCTGAGGAGAAGGAACGACTGTAAGAGATAAATGTCTTTCTGAGGTTGAAAGAGATAATCAATAATGGTATTCTAATGTTCTTTGAGATGACGCACTGTGAATTTATAGCGTGAGAACCAGTCTTTCCATCTGAGAAACTGTTTGTCAAGAAGAATTTTTCCTTTTGGATCAAGCATCTTTGGAAATGATGTGTTATCCCTCTCGACAGTAAATTCATACGAGCTGAGATAAAAATTGAACTTTTCGATTCCCTTTTAGACCGCTAGGATCTCCTTATAAGTCGCATGATAATGTTTCTCAGAGTCTTTAAATTGTCCACTAGCATGTCCACAATAAAAACATTTGGCCTTGTCTTCTTTAATGAGGATGGCCCCTTAGTGTTCATCGTTGGCATTTGTCTGTAGGATACACAGTCCTGTGTCAGGAATCTTTAATGGATAAGGATGTTGAGCAGGTTCCTTAAGGACGTGGAACGCCTTAGTCTGTGTAGAGCCCCAAGATGGAGGAGTCTTTTTGAGTAGTTTGGACAGGTGGCTTGTGTAGGTGGCTACATGAGGGATGAAATCTCTTAGATAATTAATAATGTCGAGGAACTGTTGGATTTGTTTGACCGTTAAATCAGTATCGGGTAGTTTAAGCAATTATACGGCAATATGGGGACCTGGTTGAAAGCTACCATCTTCAAAGATCATGCCCATAAATTCAATACAGGTAGCACCAATTCCGGCCTTCTTGGCTGAGAGCATGATGGTATCCTGTTGTAAAGGATTGGTATTAATTTTGTTAGAGATTTGAGTCTTGTCATTGCTGCCCTATTTTTGTACTTAAAAGACATAGAGCTTGGTGTTGGCCTAGTAATGAGACTGAAATGTTTTTCCGGGATAGAGGCTTCACTCTTAACATGCTTTTTCCTTCTTTAGGGGGAAGATCATTGGAGTTGTTTTTCTAGTTGTAATGGTTCTTTCTCTATCAAGGTCACTTACAATTAGCCTTCTGCGCATACTGATTCTGTTTATTGGTATGATATTGTGTGATTTAAGGGGAATATTCTGAAATGTGCTTTTAATTTTTGCTTGTTCTCTTAAACAAAATCAACATTGAAGACAAGATTCTAAAATGGAATCATTCTATAAACCCTGACTGTATTTTCTACATTGGGGTGCTGAATCTGTTCACCACATGTTTTATGGCTGCCCCTTTGCTAGACAAATTCTTGAGCCTATTTTTCACAGGTGTGACATTTATTCCATTTATTTCATTCAGCGGCTATTGCAATACTATGGTACAAAGTCTTATATTTCTTTCAGCTCTAAGCTTGTTGTTTCAGCTTTTGTTTACTGTGTTTGGCTAGAAAGAAATAGAAGGGGTTTTTCTAGGTAGGCTTTTTGACTCTCGTTCCATTTCTAGAAAAATTACTTTTATTGGATAGGGTATAGAACCTGATGGGACACGTAGTCTTTTAATCTTGCTGGGGGTTGAGTTTGCCTTGTTGATCTTCTTACGATTACTGCTTCATCAGTGACAACTTCCTCATCAGTTGCTCCCTCTGAGGTAGTTGTCTCAGGCGCGGTTGATGTGGTATCCTGTTCCTGTCTTATGATATCGGAGGAAACAATACTGTTAGGTAGCGGAAACGTTTGGTGGTGGTTATGATTGTCGGAGTCCTTTGGGTAATAGGATTCTAGTTCTAAAAATTGTACATCGCATGAGATGTAGAATTTATGGTTTATTGGGTCGTAGCATTTATACCCCTTTTTTTCAGCGAAATACCCCAAAAATAGGGTTTTGACTGAGGTTTTGTCCAATTTATCAAGTTTTGGAATGTGTACGTAGCATGTACATCCGAATACTCGTATGTGATCAAGATTAATTTTCCTACCCTTGAGAATTTCTAGAGGGCTTTTCAGATGCAATTTTACACTGGGTAATCGATTGATAAGGTATGTTGCTGTGAGTATTGCGTCCGACCAGTATCGTTTGGGTACATTATTTTGGAGGAGGAGAGCCCTAGTCATTTCAAGAAGGTGTCGGTTTTTGCATTCTGAGACACCGTTTTGTTGTGGGGTGTGGATACAGGTGGTTTGATGTCGTATACCCTTTTGTTTAAAGAACTCAAAAAAGGTGTTGTTAGTATACTCGGTTCCATTGTCAGACCTAAAGATTTTTATGGTTGTTTCAAATTGAGTTTCGACTAACTTGTTGAACTCTTGAAAACGACTGAAGACTTCATTTTTTGATTTCAAAAGATATAACCATGTGGTGCGAGAGAAATCATCAATAAATGTAACAAAATATTTGAATTTATTATATGAGTCAACTGGGGCAGGTCCCCAAACATCAGAATGGATTAATTCAAAACATCGTTTTGTCGTACTACTAGATAGTGGAAAGGGTAACCTGGTTTGTTTTGAGAGTTTGCAGACTGAGCAACTGCTAGAGTCTGAATTACAACCAAGTAATTTGTTTAGGATTTTGTCGGAGGGATGACCGAATCTCCAATGTAATATTTTGTCTTTTTGTACTGTACTGGAGGTGGCCAGACATGTTTTGTCGGTATCTTCTAAGTAGTACAGACCGTTTCTAAATTTCCCTTCACCAATCTTCCTCCCGGTGACTCGATCCTGAAAAATTACTTTGTCAGGTGAAAAGGTAACATTGCAGTTTAAGTCTTTGGTTATTTTACTGACGGATAGGAGATTGTGTTGGAAGTTATGCCCTCAAAACATATGTATTGACATTTTGTTGAAATTTAAAGAGGATTACATTTTTTTTATAATTGTTCTTCTATATTATTGTTGAATAATTTTATAAATATCAAAAATTTCATATTCATTAATGCGATTATGATCTTGTATTAGTACGAAAAAATTAAGATCATAGTTAATGAATAAAATTGACAGCAACATAATAAAGTATGGAATCTTTAAATAATGGTTGCTAGTACAATTCACTAAGCATTATGAATGCGTGTGATCTAGATCTGGATCATTGATGTGGATAGACATCTTAGTGAATGTACTTTATATAATAAGATTACATATGATAGGACCGATGTGAATTAATATATTTATTAACGTGCTATTTATTATAAAGATTTAATACACATCAGTTCGATAATCATATGTAGACCAGTCCTGAGTAGTCATGAACTCCTATGCATGTCTACTGGATCTTTTGATTCACTCGTTAAGGTCTATTTGTTAATCAGTCTAGTGACTTTTATTTTGGAGATTCAGTGATGTGGATGGCTGGGGACATGATGTTACAAGATTTGAAATCTAAGCTTTTCTAACAGATTATATATTGGTTCTTTTAAGTGTTAATTCTAGAACTGAAAGATTATTGAGCTCAAATTTATAATAAGATTATAAATTAGTCATTCACTAGTGGATTAATGATACTTAAGGATCCAGAAGTAATTAGAAAGATAAAATAATAATTTTGATATTACAATTACAGTGGGTCCCACTATAATTGATAATTTTACAATTAAATATTATTTTAGTTTATACATAAAAATCTGATACGCCATTATCTAGAATATATACAGATATTATTCCTATGGCTTGAGTAGTTGAAAGAAGAGGAACGAATCAGTTGATCAGATCATCAGTTCGTCAATCAAGAGTTGAATTAAGAACACGATTAGTGTCAGAGAGATTTTTTTCTGTGATTAAATGTTAATCAAATCTCGTAAAAGAATAATCATTATGTTCTTTTAGAGAATCGTCTCACTAAAGTACTTCTCAGTAAATCTATAAATCTCATGTGTTGTGAACATCTAAAGACAAAAAAATGTCTTGTAATATTCTATGTGCCCACACACGTCCTAGTACGTTGATGATTGGTTTGGAAGATCTTGGTGTGGATCTCGGATTCTACTGATTGTTGGAACGATTTCGTGAGAATGAAGGATCGATCGATTTTTGCAAAGACACTTGATATAGACTACAAGAGGTATATGATTCCTAACTTTGTATGTTATCGATTTAATTTATAAATATATAATGGATCCTGACTGATTGAAAAAGTGTTTTCAATAAAAGTTTGTATTTGGTTATCGTGACAATGCGCAAGTTTTGTTTTATTAAAAGATTCGATTATATTAAAAGTTTAATTTTGTTAAAAGGCCACGTGCCTCTACGCTTCCGCTGCGGACGTGCCGCGACGACCAGCAAGTGGTAATAGAGCGATCTTTATATATTTATATGTTAAATTAATGTGTAAGTTTTCTTGCATTATTCATATAATATGAGATATGTATGATGATGGATGGTTATGTTTTTTGAATGTACGGAAAATAATGGATCGTTAATTGTATGGTGATTATTGGGTTAGGCTTTGTTTTAATTTTTCCTAGATCTTGTGTAAGCCGAATTGTGGCGTAAGAATTTTTTAATTTTATTTTGAATATTATTGTAATTATTCTGAATGCGAGAAGATGAAGAACGCACGAGACGAACGGCAGAAATTTACTTTTCCGCGAAAACACTGTTCATCCGCGAAACATTGTTCACCCTGAAAATTTACTATTCCGGCGGAGGTGAACAGTGTCTACAGTACTGTATAGGCTGTGAACAGTGGCTACCCGGCCGGGAGGCGGCTGCCGACGATGAGACCAGTAGCGATGGTGATGGACGACAATTGGAGAGTCATATCATCGGTGACAACTGTTGTCACATTTTAGGAAAGTTTCTAACAAACCATGCAACCAACTCTATCACCTAAGTGTTTCATTAAAACTCAAACTCTTTTAATTATCCATTTAAATTTTGAAATTTATGTAATTTTAAAATTAATTATTAATTTTTTATGTTATGAAAATTAAAAATTAATAGGTTTATTGGGTTTGACCAAATAAAATAAAGTTTTTATTTGACTAAGTCAAAGTCAACTATATTAAAAGAGATAATTATAGAAATTATTTTAATTAAAAAAATAGTTTTTCTAATTAAAAAGGATTTTGTTCAAAGCTTGAAGATTATGAAGATAGACATCAGAAGGAGAAGACAATATTTGAGAAATATGTATTCTTGAAGTCCGGTTTGTAATTTTATTTCTTTATTTCAAGGGTTGTAATTTAGAAATACCCAATAGTCACTCGATCCACTATTATTTTATTTAATTATTGAATAATTGTTTAATTGTTATATTTGATAACATGTCCAAGCATTAGTCGATCACATGTCATACATGAAAATCTCACACAGTTTTATTTAATCATGCATCTCATCTGTAGAAACATGATTTATTAGGTTTTGTGCTGTACCAATACCAATGTTGGACTTTTTAAGAAGATAGGAGGAAGTGATGTAGTTTAGTTTTGACCGACCTTAAGGAGACATATTCTAAATGAAGTCAAGAAATCTAAAATGATGGGATATACTCACAAAGTCACAATTAAGCTTTCATGTGGATAGTTGTGACTTGACCGAACAAGTGATACCTTATTGTTAAAAGAGAAAATATGAGATATTTTAAGTTTTAAATAATGAGGATGAGAATGTCTCATAGACAGTCTGAGGTTAATCTGACCGACCCTAAGGCTGCACATTAATCGTTGAATTATTTTATCACGATTAGTAAATGCTAAATTTATGTGTTTATAATGATTGCATTCATGCATTACGTTTGCTTTTCGAATTCTAGATATTTATCAATTATATTGAATCATATATGTTTTAAATTTCAGTTATTAATACCATATCTATCATGGGCAACCTTGTTACTGTTTTACTCGCTCTTGAGAAATTGAATGGTGATAATTTCGTACATTGGAAATCAAATATGAACTTAATGTTGATTTGTAAGAACCATAAGTTTGTTCTTACTGAGAAATGTCTTGAGGATCCCGCCGCTAACGCCCCTAAGAATGTTAGGGACAAATATGATGTTTGGATCATATCCAATAACAAGGTGAAGTGTTGCATGCTTGTGAGCATGAATGATGTTCTAAGAACCAAGCATGAAAGCATGAAGAATGTCTATAAGATTACAAAATCTTTACAAGCAATGTTTGGGCAGCAGTCCGATCAAAGTTGTCATGAGGCAACTAGGAATTATATGACAACTAAGATGAGGAAGGGTACTTTTGTTCGAGAACATGTTTTGAACATGATCAACATAATTCACGAAGCAGAATTACATGAGGTGACCATTGATGAGTGGACTCAAGTTAGCATCATATTAGAGTCGCTCACACCAGCTTTTTATGCGTTCATGACCAACTATGTTATTAACAAGTTGCAATTCAACATGACTCAATTTTTGAATGAACTGTAAACTTTTGAGTCACTCAACCTTAGAATGACCAAAGAGGACAAGGTAAATGTTGTCGAGCAAAAACTTTCTTCAAATATTGTTAAGAATAAGAAAAGGAAGAAGAACAATGGTAAGGACAATAGTAAGAATAAAAAATTAAAGAAAGCCAAGACATCGCTGAAAGCCAAGAAGAACAAGAAAGACAGCAAGCCCAAAGGAAAGTGTTTCCACTATGGGGTTGAAGGTCATTGGAAGAGAAACTGTAACAAGTATCTCTCTAAGCTTAAAAAGAAAGGTAAAAATATGATTTACTTGTACTTGAAGCTTGTTTAGCGGAATATGATTTGTCATCTAGATACTTGATTCAGGAGCTATTAACCATGTATGTTCTTCTCTGCAGATGCTTGATTCATCAAGGGAGTTGGCTGATGGCGAGGTCGTTTTGAGAGTTGACAGTGGTGTACTCGTTTTGAGAGTTAGTACATAGTGATGTCTGTGAACCGATCAATGTACAAGCTAGAGATGGTGATGAGTGTATTTTACACTCATAATTTAGATAATCTTAGCCTTATTTTTATTAGTTCTTTTAGATTTATTGATTGATTTATGTTTATTTTTATTTATATCTCGTAGGTTTGATATTCGATTGCATTTAGCTTCCCAGCGTCGCCACACTGGCAGTACAGAACGCGAGCGTTGCGACGCTGGCACATGACAGATTGTCCAGTGTCGCGACGCTGGCGCGATTTTAGATTTATTTTGCTCAAATCTAATCATTGGCGAACCCTAGTGTATAAATAGAATATATTAGAGTTTTATAAGGGTTTTTGGATGTTTTTTGAACGTGGGAGGCAAAGGAGAAGGCTTTTGGAGTGGAGAACAAGAAGATCGAACTCGAAAATGATTTTCAACTTCAATTCCATCATCAAAACTAGTTTTTCTTCCCTTCTTTCTTTGTGTTTATGAATATTAGTAGAATGATTTCTTATTTCATTATGTTCTAATTTTTTTTATCTACGGCTACGATGTAGCCAAACCATTATTGTTTATAAATATTGATTTTTAATTCAATCGATGTTATTCAATATTATTGAGTGTTATAATCCGTTCTTAATGCTTGTGATTGTCTAGACAATTATTGCATATTTTTTTAGATTTAATTCTAAGATTGAGAAGTGGTGATTGAATCTGCTCTTTATTTATAACATCTTTAGAATTTCATAAGTTAGAGATAATTATGAATCTAGTGTAGCAACTATAATTTCTTGTGCTTAATGAGTTTCATTATATTGAATCTTGACAGAGATGTATGATTCGTATTTTGATTCATGATTATCGATGCTTTAGAAAGATTGATAAATATATTAGAGAAATTTACTGTCAATGTTCTGAATAAATGTTAATTGATTGAGAATTGGAATTTAGAACATGTTGGGTTTGGTGAAATCAAAAACCCTAGGGTTTTTAACTATTCAAAATTTATCTTTGTCAAATCTTTATCGTTATAGTTTAGTTAGAAGTTTAATTTAATTAAAATCATAACTTTTCGACATTCTCAAGTAGAATTAAGGTTTAATTAATTTCAATTATTAATATCAATCAAACATGTGAACGATACTCTATTTTATAAAAATTTATTACTTGACGACGATAGTGTACACTTGCACTATAAAAAATTCACAACAAGTATTTGGCGCCGTTGCAGGGGATTGATTTTGTTTATTAATATTGGAGTTATAAATCTTGAATTTTACTTTTGAGTCTTATTTGTTTTATTTACAGTTGCTTTTTTTTTTTTTTGAATTTTCAGGCATTCTTTGAGTTGTATGAGAAAATATGGAAGTGAGAATTTGACTCCTCTTAATTTGGAAATTGAGCGAACTTATCGACGTAATAGAAAAGTAAGGAGAGAAGTTTCTCAACGACCTCAAGAAACCATGAAAGACGTTCAAGAAAATCTTGAAATCGTGAACAACCAAAATGACCGGGCAATTCGAGATTATGCGATGCCAGTTGTCAATGAGGCTGCATCAGCCATTCAATGCCCTGCTATTAATGCCAATAACTTCGAGATTAAGCCGGCTATCATTTACATGGCGTAAGCAAATCAGTTCAGTGGTCTAGCTAATGATGATCCAAATGTTCACATAGCTACTTTCCTTAAAATTTGTGAGACATTCAAGTACAATAATGTCTCATCTGATGCAATTAGACTGAGATTATTCTCATTCTCACTTTGGGATAAGGCTCAGAGTTGGTTGAACTCTCTGCTAACTGGATCAATCACAACTTGGAATGGTCTCTCTGATAAATTTTTAGCAAAGTTCTTTCCACTAGCTAAAATAGCCAAAGTGAGGAATGAGATCTCCGCATTTACCCAACATGATATGGAGTCTCTTTATGAAGCATGAGAGAGGTTTAAAAAGATGTTAAGAGGATGCCCACATCACGGACTACCTGGATGGCTGCAAGTTCAAACTTTTTACAATGGTTTGGGGAATTCAACAAGGACGCTAGTGGATACAGCAGCAGAATGTGCTTGGTAAAACACATGAGGATGCTTATGCCTTTCTAGAAGAAATGGCTGCTAATGCCTATCGATGGCCAATTGAGCGCAACGTACCGAGAAAGATTCATGGAGTTCATGAAGTCGATGCTCTTACCGCTCTTACTGCTCAAGTAGCTACCCTATCGAAGCAATTGAGCTCTTTCACCGCCAATGCTAGTGCTATTCATGCTTCACGAGAAGTTTATAATTTGTGTAATGGACCTCATTCTAGCAGTGAATGTCAAGCTGGAAATCCATTTGCTCCTTCTCAATCAGAACATGTTATTTTTTTTAGAACTACAATAGGCAGAATAATGCATTCTCTAACATCTACAACAATGATGGATAAATCACCCCAATTTCTCATGGAAAAATAGTCATATCAAAATGTGATTAATCCACTAGTTACAACTCAGCCTCAATTTCAGTCTTAGCAACCTAAAATTTCTCTAGAAGACGTTATTGCCCAGCTAACAGTTAATACTACTCAATTTATGGCAAGAACAGATGTTACACTTCAGAGGCAAGAAACAAGTATTCAGAAGCAAGAAACCAGTATTCAGAGTCAAGCTAAACAATCAGAAATTTTGAGTTTCAAATGGGTCAATTTTCAGAAATACTCACACAAAGACCACAAGGTTCTCTACCGAGCAACACCGAGAGGAATCCAAAAGAACAAGTAAGCACAATTACTCTTCGCAAGGTAAGGAGTTAGCAGAACCTCAGAAAAGCCACTGTTGAAAATTCTCCGCCAATTGAAGCAGAAGCTGAGACAATGGATGATGATCTTGTCAAGAGCTCGGAAAAGAAGAAATGCAAGCCTAAGTCAAAGCTCTTTCATGATAATCCTCTACCATATGTTCCACCTATTCCATACCCTCAGCGGTTCCAAAATCAGAAATTGAACAAGCAGTTTTCTAAGTTCCTTGACGTGTTTAAGAAACTACATATAAACATCCCTTCAGCGGATGCTTTACAACAAATGTCGAGCTATGTCAAATTCATGAAGGATATTCTCTCAAACAAGAGAAAGCTAGAGGATTATGAGACAGTTGCATCTACTGAGGAGTGTAGTGCTATCTTGCAGAATAAATTACCTTCATGTGGTGGGCATGAGTATTCTGTCACTTTCATTGACGACTACTCAAGATATGGTTATAGTTACCTAATGAATCAAAAGTCTGAAATTTTTGGAAAGTTTAAAGACTTCAAGGTTGAAGCTGAAAAGCAATTAGATAAATCATTGAAAACCTTTCGATAAGATCGAGGTGGTGAATACTTGGATTTAGAATTCAAGGATTATTTATTTGAGTGTGCAATCCTATCCCAACTCATAGCACCTGGAACATCATAGCAAAATGGTGTTGCGGAGAGGAGAAACCGAACCTTATTGGATATGGTTAAGTCGACGTTAAGCTACTCATCATTGTCACTTACATTTTGGGGATATGCACTACACACAACAACTTACATTTTGAATGTAGTGCCCTATAAGTCTGTAAGCAAGACGCCTTTAGAGTCATAGAATGGCTCTGAACCTAGTTACGTCATTTCTGTATATGGGAGTGTCCAGCTCACGTTCTTAGGCTCAATACCAGAAAGTTAAACTCAGGTCTGAGGTATGCATATTTGTTGACTATTCTCTAGAGACTAGAGGTGGATACTTTTATAGTTACAATGATCAAAATATGTTTGTGTCAATAAATGCAACATTTCTTTAGCATGACTATATGCAAATCTATAAACCTCGTAGCAAAGTAGTTCTCGAGGAATTAGCGACTGATGAAATCATAACAACTTCAATTTCTATTGATAAACGACAAACCAGATAAATCACAGTTCCTGCAAAGGAAACCCCAGTGCAATATTGTAGTGGGAGGGTTTCGAGACAAACAGTTCGCTACCAATTAGAGACGCATGTCCTAGTGTCAAACCCTAATAAGGATGATCCATTATCTTATGAAGAAGTAATGGATGATCCTGAAAGGAGAAATGGCAAGATACCATGAACAGAGAAATAGAATCTATGTATTCCAATTTGGTCTAGGAATTTATAGATTCACCTGAAGATGTCAGGCCCATTGGATGTAAATGGATTTTAAAGAAGAAAATAGGTGAAGATGAGAAAGTAGAGACTTTCAAGGCACGATTAGTAGTTAAGGGCTATACACAAAGGGAGGGAGTCGATTATGAAGAGACATTCTCCCATATGGCCATGCTAAAATCCATTAGCATCCTTTTATCCATAGACGCTAGTTTTGACTATGAGATATGGCAAATAGACGTCAAGACAACTTTTCTAAATGGCTCTCTTGAAGAAAGCATCTATATGATGTAACTAGAAGAGTTCATATAAAATGAGTAAGATCAGAAAGTATGCAAGTTGCTTAAATCCATTTATGGATTAAAGCAAGCACCTAGTCTTGGAATCTTACCTTTGATGAGATTATAAAGTCTTATGGCTTCGAGCAAAATGTTGACGAAACCTGTGTTTATAAATACACCAAAGATAAGATAGTTGTTTTCTTAGTTCTTTATGTTGATGATATTCTACTCATTGGGAATGATATAGAAATTTTTTCAAAAGTAAAGAAGGGGTTAGCTGGGAAATTTCAAATGAAAGATTGAGAGAAGCAAATTATGTTCTAGGCATCCCAATCCTAAGGGATAGAAATAACAAGTTCTTGGCACTTTTCAAGCATCTTATATTGATAAGGTGCTGGAGAGATTCTCTGTGGAGAATTTCAAAAAAGGTCAACAACCGACTAGACATGGAATTGTCCTCTCCAATGAACAATGTCCTAAGACACCTTATGAGGAAAAGGATATGAGAAAGGTTCCCTATTCTTCAGCAGTTGAAAGTTTCATGTATGTCATGTTGTGTACAAAATCGGACATCTATTATGCAGTGGGAATTGTCAGTCGTTATCAATCGAACCCAGGTTTGGAACACTAGATTGCAATAAAGCACATTCTCAAGTACTTAGGAGAATGAGAAACTATATGCATGTTTATTCAGGTGGAGATCTAAACCGCACTAGATATAGTGATTTTGATTTTCAATCAAATAGAGACAGTCGAAAGTCGACATCTGGATCAGTATTCATCCTAGGTGGATGAGCTGTAGTCTGGATAAGTATTAAACAATTCAACATTGCAGATTCCACTATGGAAGCTGAATATATATCGGCTTCTAAAGCTGCGAAATAGGAGGTATGGCTTAGAAAGTTCTATTCTAATCTGAAAGTAGTTTCAGATATGGACAAGCCACTGATCTTGTACTGTGATAACAGTGGGGCAGTAGCAAATTTCAAGGAACCGAGGAGTCACAAGAAGGGCAAGCACATAGAGAGGAAATATCATCTTGTAAGAAAGATCGTGCATCGAGAGGATGCGACTGTAATAAAGATAACATCATAACAGAATCTAGCTGATCCTTTTACAAAAACACTTCCTACGAAGTCATTTGAAGGTCACGTGCGTAACATGGGACTAAGAAACATGCCACATTTGCTTTAGATCATAGCGGGAGATTGTTGGGGGTTATGCTTTCAAGGCATGTGTATTGACATTTTGATATAAAATTTAAAGAGGATTACATTTTTCTTATAATTGTTCTTTTAAATTATTGTTGAATAATTTATATAAAATATCTGAAAATTCCATATTCATTAATGAGACTATGATCATGTATTAATACGAAACGATTAAGATCATAGATAATAAATAAGATTATCAATAACATATTAAAGTATGGAATCTTTAATGAATGGTTTCTAGTACGGTCCACTAAGCATTATAAATGAGTGTGATCTACATCTGGATCATTGATGTGGATAGACATGTTAGTGAAAGTACTTTATATAATAAGAATATATATGACAGGACCGATGTGAATTAATATCTTTATTATCGTGCCGTTTATCATAAAGGTGTAATACGCATCAATTCGATGATCATATGTAGATCAGTCTGAATCCTGAGTAGTCATGAACTCCTATACATGTCTACTAGATCTTTTGACTCACTCATTAAGGTCTGTTTGTTAATCAGGCTAGTGACTTTTGGTTTGGAGATTCAGTGATGTGGATGGCTGGGGACATGATCTTACAATATTTGAAATCTAAACTTTTCTAACTGATCGTATATTGGTTTTTTTAAGTGTTAATTTTTTAACTGAATGATTATTGAGCACAAATTTATAATAAGATTATAAATTAGTCATCCACTAGTGGATTATAAAAGTGAAACGGTAATTTTGACCAGTTCTAATTTGCGAACCAATAATTGGAGGACATAACTACATGAAATGATTATGTCAGTGGACTACATGAGAATACTCTGTAAATACATTCTATAATCTCTAAGAGTGCAATTCAATATTTATAGTGGAGTAATAATGAAATTAGTAAATAAGATTATTTAATTAAAGACTTTAATTAAATATCTGGTTTATTCGAGCTTAGGATTATAGGTCCATGGTCTCCAAATCACCTCTATACTATGATGTCTAGGGTGTGAGTATTTCAGGATATGAGAAAATGACTAACTTGTAAAAGAAATTTTTATTTTGGGGTAAGTACATAATTACGAGATAATTATGTGTAATTAATTAATTAAGAATTAATTAATTGAATTATTTATATATTTAAATATACTTTTCGAAAATTATATATATAATTATCAATTTTTTTATTTATCGATAAGTAAGACAGATTATCTAATTTGTGAAATTAGATAATTAAATTATTATTAGATAATAATTTAAATCAATTAAATCTGTTATTTCTGAATAACAGATAAGTTAGTTTATAAGGATAATCTGATATGTTAATTTTGAATTAATTGATATCTAGATAATTATCTGATTAAAATAAATATTTAATTCACAGTAAATGTCACATGTCAATTTCTAATACTCTATCAGTGATTGACATGTGTCAGTTACTACAGTAGTGAGTGTGCAATACTGTAGTGCCGCATGGCACTATAGTGGTGTCATGAGGCACTGTGCTGGCTCGAGGCACTGTGCTAGCTCACGGCACACTACAGTGTTATGCGACACTGCAGTTGTACATAATTGCAGTGGGTCCCACTGCAATTAATAATTTTATAATTAAATATTATTTCAGCTTATCCCTAAAAATCTGATTCGCTATTATCTAGAATATATACATATATTATTCTAACAGCCTGAGTAGTTGAAAGAAGATGAGAGAATCAGTTGATCAGATCATCAGTTCGTCAATCAACAGTTGAATTGAGAATACGATTGGTGTCAGAAAGATTTTCTTCTATGATTGAACGTTAATCAAATCTCAAAAAAGAATAATCATCACGTTCTTTTAGAGAATCGTCTCACTAAAATCTTTCTTAGTAAATCTCTAGATCTCATGTGTTGGAAACATCTAAAGACAGAAAAAGCGTCTTGTAATATTCTACGTGCCCAACATTTTTTAGTGCGTTGAGGATTGACTTCAAAGATTTTTGGTGTGGATCGCGGAGTCTACTGATCGTTGAACGATTACATGGGAAAGGAGGATCGATCAGTTTTTACCATGATACTTGATATAGACTACAAGAGGTTGATTCTTAACCTTGTATGTTGTAGATTTAACTTATAAATATATATAATGGATTCTTACTGATTGGAAAAGAGTTTTCAATAAAAAAATTTATTTGGTTATCGTGGCGTTGCGCAAGTTTTGTTTTATTAAAAGATTCGATTTTTATTAAAAGTTTATTTTTTTTAAAAGCCACGCGCCTCCACGTTTCCGCCGCGCACGCGCCGTGACGACCAGCATAATGTCCTGCTTTCAGGCTCATATTCAATTTCAATCTGCAGTCAATGATTCAGATAAAATGGAAGAACATTGTCAAATAGAGGTATAAGAGGGTAATATTTGATTAATGCTAACTATAAAAGTTGTTATTGTTCATGATGCTTTCTGGATGATCAAAAGTTTACGTTCCTAAAAAAATTTAATAACTTATTAATTTAGTTAATTGAAAACCAGAAACAATGAGCATTACTCTTTACATATTCTCTAAACATAAAGCTATGAGAATTAATGAGTAATTGGGAATGGTAAATATATCTGTGGGAGAATTCAAACAACTCCAGGCATAGCAAAGCTCAAAAACAATTATGAAGATTAGCACTCAGTGAATACTATTTACGATTCTCCATACCTACCACTCCTGTCAAATTTGAGAATATTATAACATGTCCCTTAAAATAAGAGATCCTCCTGATACAATAGACACGGTATACTAAAGATATCACAGCCTAATTCGGTGAAAGAAAACATGAAAAAACATCCAAATTATTCAACTAAAGCAACATTTTCCAAGTACACCTCCAGCCTCATTTATTAGTTTGAACCGAGCATGCATAATTCATAGAGTCAAGGCAATATCAGCTGTTAGGTGATCACCGGAGCAAAAGTTAAAGGTTTAAGATAGTTGCAATCTTTTTTTTAATTGATTTCTCAATCCTAAGTGAATTATACACTGCTTACTCTTTCATATCAAGTGAAATAAGAATTACTGGAGTTTTATCCATTTAGATTTTTCTCAAAAGAAGAAGTTCTGAATCAAACCTTTCAAAACATTCACATTACATCATGCAACATCTAATTTAAACCCCTTCAGTTGTAATTATTTAGGGTGTACCACTCCAGAGAATATGTATATAGCATCTTGTTGTAAGTCAATCGGAGGTCCATTATCCACCCCTTCCACGTCCTCAAAAATTACGTCAATCTGAGGACAAGCCACAGATCGCATGGCGGTGTTGAGAAGCCAGAGATCGCGCGCGGGTGTGGTAAACCCTGAGCTTAGATGCGAAAATACACGAAAGAAAATGAAAATATTTACTGTTTTAAGTGGGCGCCAATTTTTTCATTGATCGGCACTTTTCTAGGATTTTTATCCCGTCGTGAAAATCAAGCATTACGACGGTGTGATTCAACAGCATCATAATTTTTTTTTAAAAAAAATCTTAATCATTACGAAGGTGTCCACACTGTCGCAAACAAATTGTTATTACCACGGAGTGAAAAAGCACCCTCATAAAAGCTTTCATCCAATCATCATCATATTAAAAAAGAACACTACTTGATTTGTTACGACAACTTAGTTATGAACCGTCGTTTCTAATTTCAGACGACCGCCATGGAAAATCTGTTTTGTAGTAGTGTACATTGTTAAATGATAATACTGATAAGCAATCGTGATATTATATAGCATTTTCTGTAATGAGAAAAAAAAAAGTGCGGGTTGGAATCAATTATTTCCATTTAACATGGTGATATGAAGAATATAACTACACCACTCGATTCTCTTTACTCTTATTTTCCTCCACAGCTTTTTCCTCACCATCCTCACTAATTTTCTCCCTGACCTCTTCCAAAGGTTTATAAGTATAAAACCAAGCACAAATCACATAGTAGATAAGATTAATCACTTGCACACAACTCACAAGCCAATAATAGTACTCTAATCTCCCCCTATTGATGTTCCTATCAGGCAGCCAATTATTTCTTTTCCCTGAATACTTATGCACTAATGTCACCATCACTGTCCCAACGTAATTCCCTATTGAGATTGCTATCCAATAGAGTGCTGCTGCCGTGCTTCTCATGCTCTCTGGTGATTGGTCATATAGAAATTCTAGGTGTCCCACCGACATGAAAACCTCTGCTATTCCGTGAAGCCAAAATTGAGGAATTAACCAAAAAGCACTTATGGGTATAACTGCTTTTGGCTTGTCTAATAAGTTGAAGTTGGCAGCCACTGACTTCCTCTTGATTTCTACCAATGATGAAACCAGTGTGGCCAATATGTTGATGGCAAACCCTATTCCCATTCTTTGTAAGCAGGTTACGCCCGTTGGGTTTCGGGTAAAACGTCGGATGAATGGAATGAAAAGGCGTTCATAAAGAACGAGTCCGGTTAGCATTGATATGACGCCGAAGACGAATAAAGTGGCGGGTGGGATTTCGAATGAGGGGCCGAGATGACGGTCCATCGTCCGGGCTTGTTGGATGGTGAAACTATGCTGATGAGATGATGCAGTTACATGTAGAATCCCGGCTGCCCAAATGGGTAGCATTCTGATTATTGATTTTAGCTCCTCAAGTCTATGGACAGTTGAAATTCTCCATAGGTTTGGTGGGTTTGAATTTGGCTCATCACTTTCTGTTACTATTGCTGCCTTGTCAATCCACCTGAAGCACTGACAAATGGTAAGTACATTACATCACCGTAATAGCCCAATTGAAACTATAACGAAAGCAAACACAAACTGAAGGGAAAAGTTATGAACTTTACCTAAACTGATTGGTATGCAAGAGCCTTCCTTGGAGAGATATAGCAGAGTCAAGTTGTTTGTTCTGATACAAAAGCTCAGAATCAGACGGCAAACAAACCTTCCTCTTCTTAAAAGCAGCAACAATCACTTGAGTCAATCTAACCAAAGGACTCCCACCAGCTTTAACTCTTCTATAAAGAGGTGAACCAATCAGAAAGGCCACGATTGAAATAGCCATGCCTATGGTTGGTAAGCCAAGCCCCCATCCCCAACCCACATTCTCTTGAATATAAACCACAATGGTCAAGGCCGTAAGTGTAGCAAACCCCATGCAAAAGTAGTACCAATTGAAGAAGTTCCATTTGGTGGTTTTGGAGAGACGTGATGAGTTGGGAGTTTCTAATTGGTCAGCAGCAAAAGTAACCACACATGGTCTTATGCCACCTGTTCCTATGGAGGTGAGGAGGAGAGCAAGGTAAAGGATACAGAGCTGTGAGGTTGAGGGTTGTTTGCAATTTTCTTGAGATGGACATGGGGGTGGGTGGAAGCTTGGGAGTATTGCTGATATTGTGATGCTAATCAATCCCTGTTTTACCATTTAGTTAAAGAGAAGAGATAGTGATTGTTAACATGATATGTAATGCTAAATTTGAGATTAAATGCAATTATAGAGTTCATTTAGGATAAATCAATTATAAACAAATTTCTCATTAGGTCAGATTATTTACGATAAAATGCAAGCTCTCGAATGATGTAACGTTGCAATTAATATCATTCACGTCACCTCAAATCTTGAACCCACACTTGTGTTGTTTTATATATATAGATATATATATAGGTATATCTAGTTGTGATCTAGGTCATTTTCTCTCCATTTTAGAGATACTAAATTAGGAATCAGGATAAATTTAAAGGATCATAAATACATTTTTTCCATTGTTCAAGATACAATACGCTTTTAAGCCCTTCTCTCCATTTTCAAAACTCAATTTGTTCCCTTCCGGTCTGTTCCAACATACTCCTTCTGTCCTTTTTTTCAAATGCACTTAAGTGACTTGTACATGGGACCTTTCACTAAATTGACAAAATAGCTCACTCTGTGCGCACAATAAGGAAAAAATTATTAAGTATGACAACTACAATGTGATTATTTCAATTTTACACATCAACCATCAATACTTCGATGTATCGCTCATTAAGAGAGACAATCAAGTGTATCACCCGTCCCAATAATCTTTTGGGAGGAAGGGCGGGAGAGAGAGCACATACCAATTCATAGACAAAGGAAGCAACGGTAATGGTCCAAAAACGACCAGCAAAAGAGTCGGCAATTAAAGCACCAACAAGAGAAGTAAGACTAGAAGTTGCAGCAAAATTGGTGAGAGTATTAGAGGCTTCTACTAGTGGCATGTTTAGCACGTCTGTCAGGTACGTTATCATATTTGCATGAAATCCTGTGCTCGCAAATCTGTCGCATATTTCATTTGCTGCCAATTCATTCAATATTCAAACCAAAAATCATCAAAAACATTCAATCAACTTTTTTTTTCATTTTCAATCTCTCAATCAAATATAATTCATTTTCTTTCTCTTAATTAGAGAATTTATGATAATATGTTTTCCATATAAATTATAGTAGAAAAAATATAATTAGCTATAATTCCCATTTGATTTTGCTTATGAGTTAATGAATTTTATTTGTCAAAATTATGTTGTAAAAATTAGTATGTGCAGTTGGACGTCTCATGACATTTTACTTTATAACAGATGGTTAGGATACGTTCAAGTGAGTCCCCATTTATTTACTTTGTTTGTTAATTTTTTTCTGTGCACACTTATCTAGACCATCGAAAACTCTATCTATATCAAATCAACTGCATTTGTATTAAAATACTTTCAGATGAAACACTAATGGATTATCTACTTCTAGAAAAAGATTATAAGTACAACTAAAAACTTTTGAAAGTAATAACTTCATATCTTTGTTTAGAACATGATTAAATGGAACATACCAAGAATGAATGGCATTGTCTTCATCCCTCCGAGCTTCTTCTTCTTCGTTTCATCTTCTAATTTCATCTCTTTCTCACCTTCATCAGCCATATTCTTCTTCTCCAACTCCATTTTTTTAATTTTTCATATCCTTTTGAAGAATATATATAACCATCGGGATAAGACTCTTATTTCATTACTAGAAATGATGACAACCGGTCGATTTTCAAAAATATATCCTCTCCTATTCTTTTAAACAGCAAATATGGTTTTGCTTCGATCTTGACCATTCATTGTTTATTCAATGAGTTGATCTACTATTTCTTAGAAAAGTAAAAAGAAAAATGTAATACTTAATTTAATAGAAAAATATTATTGGGCTAATCTGAATCACTAAATTAAAAATCAATCACTCATATTAGACATACAAGATCCCTTCTGCTATAACCGGAGGGAGAGGATCCAAATTTCCCAATTTCATATATTGGTCCCACAAGAATTGACATTGTTAGGTGTACGATCAAAGTCCCACATTCGCTAGAAGTGGAGAGGATCATGAATTTATAAGTATGGACAATATATCCATTGGTATGAGGCTTTTTGGGTAGAGTCCAAAAATAAAGTCTTGCGGGCCTAGGCCCAAAGCGGGCAATATCATACTAATGTGGAGATATGTGGGGTTCATTGTTCCCAACAAATGGTATCAAAGTCATACCCCGTACTTAACCATGTGGATGAAATCCTCGGATGCTTAGTTGACTCGCGATAGTTCTGTGTTAGAACTCAAGGCAAGTAGTGGTGCTCTGGTGCTTCATGTAAGGCATGTCACCCAACGCAGTGAAGAAGAGTTGGCCTCGATGGGAGCGGGTGATCCTTCCTAGTGAGGAAGATGAAGGATAATCATTTGAAGAAAGGTTCGAATAGAGGAATTGTGTGATCTTTTGTTTGAGCGGAGGATTGTTAGGTATGCGATGAAAGTCCCACATTGACTAGAAATGGGAAGGATCGTGGATTTATAAGTATAAACAATATCTCCATTGGTATGAGGTTTTTTAGGTAGAGTCCAAAAGTAAAACTATGCAGGCTTAGACTTAAAGCGGATAATATCATACCAATGTAAAGATACGGAGGATTCATTGTTCTCAACAAATATCATCGGCGTGCGATGTGTGTCCTCTATCATAATTTTGTTATATAATTGAATTTGTCCTTATTGAAATCAATTGGTAGGCTTTCTTCCACATAAAAGAGAGCAATGATAGATTGGTACGTGGGTCATGTACAACATTGGGATTAGCTAGAGAAAAATTATTATTTTCAAATAACTTATTTAATTTCTTGTTACCATAATTTTATTTAACTCAATAAAACTCTTTGATATATTGAGGAGTAAGAACATTAATGATTTGGTTGAAAATAAGAAAAGGAATCTTATAAAATTTTTGAAAGGAAATGACAATGATGGATCACGTTATTGTATGGTCGCGGTTGTCTAGCACATACTGTGCACGTGTTATAATATTCTAGTATGTAAGATATTTTATTGTATTGAAGATTTAAAGTTAAAAAATTCATTTGTTTAAAACAAATAAAAATTTGAAAAAAGTATTAATTAATTCAAATTAGAACTAATATATTAATAAGGATAAAAATATTTTAATTAAATTTATTAAGGAATTTTTGGTATTGTATGTAATGGTAAACGTGTCAACCAATTGTATATGAACAATATTTATCTTCTGAGCAGGTGAGGAGGAGCTCCTACTCACTTCTAACTTAAATGTAAACTAAATTATTTATATAGTATATGGTTAGACCTAATTAGTCAACAAGAGAAAGAGAAACTAATCATCCTCACATGATCAAGAAGTAAGCATCGATCGTTCATTACATATTCAGCTTGAAATAAAGGAGCGTCATATCATGTGCAAGTAATATCAATCTGATTGATCTTAATAGTTAGATATATGATAATCACGTTAAATATGGACCATTGATTTATTTTTCATATATGATAAAAGAAATTCTTACAGTTATCTATCACAATATGTTTCGAAAATTATGTGATCAATGTACTATCAGCCATGCCCATAGTTTAAGTTAATTGAATGTGGAATTGATAAAAGAAATGGAACTATATGGTTGAGGTGAGCGTGAAACAACAGTTATGTCCCAACAAGAGGTGGAAAAGCCAGATTAAGATATAGTAATTATAATTTACTGTTAACATGTGTGAGCAATGTTTTTTTCCTTTTGACTGAGACTGACCAAATTTTAATATATAATACCATTTTTCTTTAATCAAAGATTAATAATAATTTAACATTAATATCAAATTTTAATAATACCATTTTTTATTTTTTTTAACATAGTAATTTTTAGATTCTTAAACCTCTTTTTATTAATGACTCCACTAAAATTAGGATTGTGACCCCATTGAAAATTTTGAAATCTTGTTTTGTCCTAGTGTTGAAATTTTTATTTCTCGTCTTTTTTAATCTACCAGTTTTATAAATTTACACAATTTTTTATCCTCAAATACTACAAACCTCTCTCTCTCTTCGTGTATATACCCAACACCTCCAATCCAATTAATTTTGATAGAATTATTTGTACGAATTTAGTTTGAATAATCTGATTATTTTCTTACAGCTAGTATGTGCAATTTTGATTTGTTGTTCGTAATTTTTTTAATTAATTATATGTTCAAATAGATAAAAGTTAAAAGATAAAACAATGACATTAGTGAGTTCACAGTCATCTTTATTCACAAACAAAGTCGTGCGAATTCTATCATGAAAATATAATATAACGTAAAAGAAAGTAATCTCAATGAACAAAATTTCTGGTTCCGCCTCTACCTAGCTCTAATACAAGTTTTGGGAGGCTTTCTCTAACACGTATAAGTTAACTCAAACATATTTCATGTTATATATATATTCATCCAATTTTTCAAAATTCTCTCTTTGTTGTTCTATTTTACTTGTGAAAAGATAAATTCATCCTCTAATAAAGACAATCATTCAGTTCACATGCGCCTTTAAGGGGCTCCATCTAAACAATATCAACCAGAACTTTTCCTTTGTTGTGTTATTTTGTATGTCTCCCTCTTTCTAAGAATAAAATTTTCATGATTTGACCAAAAAAAAACAAACTACAAAAGGTATAATGTCATTTAGCAAAGAGTGACGTCCTTGCTTTCGTACAAAATGTATAAGCCAAATATATGGATAGGTGTAAGAGTGGAACTGCCCATAAGTAGGTCAGATATACTTGACAATGACACTTGAAAAGCTTGTTTCTTTCACTGTCCCAATTTTGGTTTTTAGAGGAACTTAATAATCACAAGAAAGAAGACAAACAATAAAAAAAAATTAGTTTATTTGTCATATGGTTAACAATAAAAGTGATATGTGGTTTATTACCTCTTTGAAGTTTGATAGAGATGATCGCACATGTGATGCGCAGATCACTGTGATGGACGTCTGACTAATCAAGTAATTATAGACTTAAATTTTAATTGATCAAGTGATATGTCATTTTTCTATAAATTGATGTGTTATCACCGCTTAAAATAAT
The DNA here is from genome assembly GCA_003255025.1 of Datisca glomerata. Taxonomy (NCBI): domain Eukaryota; kingdom Viridiplantae; phylum Streptophyta; class Magnoliopsida; order Cucurbitales; family Datiscaceae; genus Datisca; species Datisca glomerata. The sequence goes on from QANY01010971.1 coordinate 86,272, forward strand.
AGATAAAATGAACATACAAACAATTAACACGTCACTTAGTCAATTAAAACTTGACTTATAACTTAGTCATTGTAGAATTACTCAGGTTATTTTAGTACGAATGAAATAAGAATATTGAAAAAGTTACGTTCAATGAAAATTTTTAATGATAAACTTAGACGACAAGATTTTAATATAACAACTATTTAATAACACATGTATTAGTAAATACGATGATATAAGTATTATTTAGTCTGATCGTGTTAACTAATCCAGATAAACTATCAAGCTAAACATGGATAGTACTAAAATAGTAATGTCTACTCTTTTAATATTGACAGCCAAACAAGGTCATAGTAGAATCCACATGTTTGACTGGATTATATATCCCTTGATTTTAGTATTTTAAAACTGCCTAAAAAGCTCAAATTTGTAATCTTGAATTTGAAAAATCTGGGATTTCAAAGGAAAACAAAAACTTACATAATTCAAGGGTATTATGATAAATTTATCTAATCCATCATTTAAATAACACGATAATTCAATCCTAAATTTAAATCTTAAATCTAAATCCGAAAATCAAATCATTGATATAAATTTTTAATCTAAATCTATCGGAATCTTAAAGGGAGAACTACAAAAATTGCTAACTTGTCAACTCAAACTACAGTAGTTTAGCAAACAGGCACTTAAATATTACTTGGTCACTTCGACAAATAGAATACTCCAATTAATTAGAAATTATTGGAAATTATGAACTTGAACTGCATATAAAAACACGATATTCACATTTCAAGATTTTTGTGAAAAAAAAAAGTTAAAACTGAAAACATTGATTTCTAGTCATCTCTGAAAACATTGATTTTTATTTTCCTTTCTTCTCTTGCTTTACTGTCTCATTATCTTTTTTTTCTTTTTCTTTTTCCTGTGACATCGTTTGCTTATAATGAAAAATGAGGGAACAAAAACTTCCTATGTTCTTATTCTTTGTACGTCTTACTGAAAGACACTAGGAAAAACGGAAATTTTACACTATAGATAAATTTAGGAGGGGTGTGTTAAGCAATAGTAGAGTTTTTAGATCTATAGGTAAATAGCAGATTTTTAAAACAGTCAATAATTTTAGACCAAAATATCCTTCATCTATAAAAAAAACAAATCTATTAATTCGGGTAAATCAAATGGAAGTTATTAGAAGGAAGGAAGATTTCACTGTATGGTGTCAGGTGGAGGGTGGGCAATGATAGGAGCATTAATGTTTGGTCTGATCCTTGGATCCCCCGTTCTATTAATTTTCGTGTGATTTCTCCCCCTATTAATTGGATCTGCAAGGTTAGTGATTTAATTTTTTATTCTAGTTGGGACTCTAATATGCTTAAGGATGTTCTAGTGGCTGAGGATGTAGAGGTTGTTTGTAATATCTCCATTAGTAGATTTGGTTGTGATGACTTACTTTTATGGCATTATTTTAAAGATGGCCAGTACATTATTATGTCTGGATACAAAGTGGCATTATCCCTTTATAGAAACGGGTTATCAGGGAGATCAAGCTTGGGTGAGGGGGAGCTCCATGGTTGATAACAAAGCAGTTTGGAAGCTTAAAACTCCCCCAAAATTAATTAATTTTATTCGGAGATGTGCTAATGAGTTTGTGGTTGTTCGTTGCAATCTACAAAGAATGGGTATGAATATTGAACCCTCTCACCGGTTTGTGGTGAAGAAGAGGAATCGGAGGTGCACTTATTTTTTCATTGCCATTTCGCTAGAGCCTTCTGGTTGGGATGCCCGTTTTCTTTTTATTTTGCCAGCATCGAGGATCGATCGTTCCTTGATATTTGGCCCATTCTTTGGAGGGCTTTGATTCGTACGGATTCTCTTGAAATTTTCTTACAATGGGTGGCTTTTGATCTTTAGAACATTTGGAAGGCCCGTAACCATGCCTGCTTTAAGAATGAGCTTCTGTGTCCTTCTACTTCTATTCGACTTTGTGAGTTGTAGATTGAGGAGTTTAATGCTATGTTCATGTTTCTCGGCCTAAGGGTTTGAACTTACCTATTGCGTCCGGGTCTTTGACTGATTCTTCTTCGCTGGTGTTTTATGGCTCTTTGGATGGTTGGAGTCTTGTTATGGATGCGGCATTTAAAGATGGAGTGGGTGGCATGGGTTGGATCTTATTCCAGTCAAATAAAACAGTTTTCAGCATTGGTTTTAAAAGAATTGAGCTCGTTGATGATAGCGCGTTAGTGGCTGAAGCTCTTGCAGTCGATGATGAGAGTGTTAGGGAGGTGCCAGTTTAGTTGAGATGTCCTGGTGCACCTTCTGATTTCCTTCTTTTTTCTTGAACTTTTTGTTTTTGCCTTGAGGTATGCCCCTTGCATTTTGCACTCTATTTTTTTTATTAATGAAGGGCTCTTCAGTTGGGGTGTTTTTTCACCCCTTCCTTTTGACAAAAAAATGAAAATTATTGATATACTAATTTTATATACCATATAATTAAGGAAACAAAAAATTTGGATTAATACGAAATCAATCTAAATATATTATAAAACTGAAATTTTTAAAAATTTCATATATCATGCCTCCCCCTAAACCACAATTAATGATATATTTAGAAAATAAAATCTATAATTAATTGAAACTAAATATCAATCAAACTTTCAAAAAAAACTTAAATTTTCAAAAAATTAAAAATCTTGTCTCTCCATCAACCATTAGGTAAACCAATCTCTACTTCTTATATTAAATGAAATTAATTCAAATTTTGAAATCCACCTATGATATTTCAGGAAAAATTTTGAAAAGATAAAAACTTAAACTCTCCATCTTCCTGAGACTGTCATTGACATCGGTAAACCTCCATTGACGTCCACCTAAACATAACCATTGACGGCAAATAGGTAAACCTCCATTGATGCCCACCTAAACATAACCATTGACGGCAAATAGGTAAAATACAGTAAACCAGTAGTCAATCTATATAGAAAAGATGATTTACCTTTGCCGTCAATGGAATTTATCTCGTCAATGGAGTTATCCCTCGTCAATGGAGTTATCCCTCGTCAATGGAGTTATCTCTGGTCAATAGAGTTATCTTTTACCGTTAATGGTTCTGCTTTAGGTGAGCGTCAATGAAGGTTTGTCGACATCAATGGCGGTCAATCGGTGATGAAATCTACTATAGTTGCAGTTCAGGCAATAGCATTCAATTGGTGAAATACTTCTATTTTTTTTTTTCAAACTACTTTGATAGTTGATGAGTGATTTTCCGGTTCAAAATACAGATGATTGTTGAAAAGATAGGTTGTTTGCAAACAGATGGTGAACAATAACAATCAAATAAACTTTAAAAAAGGAAAATAGCTAAAAATCTGAAAATAACAAAAAATACAATGATTATCAATTCATATAAGTAGTGTATTAACGATAGATAAAGATAAATATATGATTTTTAAATAAAAAATAGAATTAATACTAAATCTGATAAAATCTCTTAATTGATTACAATGGTCACACAAAATCAATAATAGAAGATCGTTTATAGAGGGTAAATCTACCCATACCAAAAATGAAGAAAAAAACTGGTGATGTGGCAGCACCAAATCTACTATTAACCTAAGAAGAAGAAAATCAAGCTATTGCATAAATAAACCTTCTAAACTTGACTATTAGGTGTAATTTCTTTAGAAAAAATAAAAAATTTAAGTACCCAACAACAGAGAACGTGACTACAACCAATGCATGTAGCCCAATGATCATAATTAAAGTTTTCAACACTAGATCAAAGTGTACTCATATCTAAAACATTTAAATCAGATCGGACCTCAGATCGGACCTCTAGATCAAAGTGTACTTATATCTAAAACGTTTAATTAGATTAGACGATCCATTTTCATTATTTATGACACTACCATCGAAACGACAAATTATTAGGTCTACCAACCACAATGTGACTTGAAACTCACATCAACTAATTCTAATCCATTTATTTAGATCTGAATGATTCCGATATGTGCAAAACAGAAAATGAAAAAACAAACTTATTTTTTATTTTTATTATTTTAAATCAGAACATATCTTATCGTTCATTTTTTAATTCAACGAACAAGATTACCGATCACATTATGACTGCTAGTCTCTATAATTTATCTATCGGAAGAGCTAAAATTTCCAGAAATGGAAAAATTTCCTGAAATAGCATGACAATATAGAACAAAAATGAAACAAAACATAGAAAGGGTAAAAATCAACTTCTGAACAGGCTTTTAGCCTTAGGTTGACATGAAAGCTTACAGACCATCATCACTATCCTCATCATCAAACATTAATTTTAAAAATTAAAAAAATAATAATAAAATTGCTCTCCCTCATTGCCAGCAAAACCGTATAATGTCCCTCCATCTCTGCAAAGAACCCATAAGAAATAGATAAATTAAGAAATATAAATAAAAATCAACAGCCTTTTTAATATTTTTTTCGGGAAGCCCCAAGGAAAATTACTTTATTATTTAAAAAAAAAGAGGAAATTACCAATCAAGGATTCAAATTCCAACCATCTTCTTCAAGCTTCTTGTCCTTTCTAAAGACTTCATTTTCCATATCTTTCTGATATTGCCTCATTCTGAATTACCATAAATGCTATAATCACATTAGAAATCAGTAAATCAAATTACTTTCTTTCTTTTCCCTCCACATTTTATAGTTATTTTGGGTTGAAGATGTCAAAGACTAGCTTGTTAGATGAACAGTACCTTGCCCATAAGTCAGGGTCAGCAACACCCAATATCCTTACTGCCAGCAGACCAGCATTGGTGCTGTTATCAATCGCAACTACTGCTACTGGCACGCCTTTAGGCATCTATATTGGAGAAAGTAAGAATAGCCATATTTTGTTTAATATGATGGTAGTACGGAAAAATATAAAGGTTTTGCAATAAAAAAAAGATTGTTGATTGAAAAAATTATCAAATTTGAAAACTATTGTAGTTTGTTCACATGACACGAACATCCTTCTAGTTTGAAAAATGACAAATAAATTCATACTTATAAAAGTGTTTATTTAGGTGTGGGAAGACAAGATTATCCCTTTAACAAAATTTTAACCCGAAATATAAACCGACCCAAGTTGTTTTGAATTGTGTAGCTGAATTCGGGTGTGAATACTATTTGTTTTTAACATTTCCAAGATTGGGAAAACAAGGGATGATCTTTGTATTACATGTTATTTAAACGGCATTAGTTTGAAATTTTATAGATTTTTACCACTGAAATCTAAATGAAAGGAGATCTGAGTCACTTTTTAAACTAGTAGGGTGTTCGTGTCATTTAAGTAGGGTTAGGGTGCAGAGGAATTATCTCTATTGAAAATATATCAGTAGGAAGTAGGAACAACAGAAAACTATGATGCTGCTGAAGTCATCATGAGGCAACTCTTCCTTTTCAGTGGCAAAGTATCTAGGATATTTAAGATTGTAAAATTGTGAATTGTAGAAATACTACTTGAGGGATTAAAGAAGATACCTGCACCGTTGATAAGAGGGAATCAAGGCCATTAAGTGAAGAAGCACGCACAGGAACGCCAATAACAGGTAAAGGAGTGAGTGCAGCAACCATACCTAAAAGAAAGGCACTGCTTACTTAATGCTGCCAAAGCTTTCTTAACAACTAATGTATTAAGTATACTCTATACATAACTTGCCTTGCAAGTGAGCAGCACCACCAGCGCCAGCAATAATAAGCTGAAGCCCTCGTTCAAGAGCAGATGACGCATACGTTACCATCCACTGAGGTGTACGATGAGCAGAAACTATCCTAATCTGCAGATTGTAAATTGATATTGATATACCATTGGAATGTATGTAACATTTACTAGCATAATGATGGTCCAAATCATATTTAGCCCACCTCATAAGGAACACCAAACAGCTCAAGTATCTTTGCAGCGTCCTTCATTACAGGTAAATCTGAATCAGAGCCCATTATGATTCCAACACGTGGCCTCACTGCACGTCGTAGACCATGTAAAAGGTATGAATGTGATTTAAAAGTATAACTGTGATTCTAACAGGGATTCGTTAGGCAAAATAAATGGTGTGATCCTATATTTAAATGGTGCAATCCTAATCTGGCAAAATAAATGGTGTGATCGCAACAAACCTGCAGGCTTTTTGGAACTTTCTTCATTCAGAATTGAATTCAATGAATGTTCCACACTGCTCATTGAACGGTCCACAATGGTGATGTGGCCCATCTTTCTTTGCTTTCGCATTTCTGCTATTTGAGGAGATCAAGTAAGAGAAAATAAACCATATGATATGATAAAAGATTAGGCGTGTAAGGAAGAAGAACATCACCTGGTTTGTCATACCAATGAACAGTTGCCTTAGGAATACTTAATGCCCTTTTAATCAGTTTATGGGCTAAATGAAAACCATGCTCCCCCTGAAAGTTAAATTGCATGATTTCAATGGTAATTAATGAAATTTAATTCAAATCGGGCATAAAAAACATTGGCCGAATTTGTGCATCCATGAAATTATGGGCTAAATGAAAACTATACTTCTTCACCTTTTTTTCTAATAAATAGTAAAAAGATTACAAGTCACGGATAGGAGAACAGGAAACCTCTCACAAAACAGGTAAAAATTGAAATGAAAGAAAACACGAAAACGGCAGTCCACCATCCACCATAATGTAGCTTATTTTAACAGCAGCTAAAATGACATAAGTTACAAAGCTAAGCAGTTACTGTTGTTAATATGCTGAAGTTCAAACACAGCGGAATGGTATGAAGTTTAAGGTTCATAGTTAAAATAACTTGCAAGTATCTGATGCACCTACTCCTAAATCAACAGTCATTTCACTAAACTCATTCAAAATAGAACGTTCAACAGTTTTCCGTAAAAATGCAAAAGTTGTTTACAAAATAATGGTTTAACAGTAAAAAGGGTGTGAACTTGTACCATAAAGAGAGTTGAAAAACCCAGCCCGATCACTCCTTAAAACCTAGGTATTAAAGAGAGGGGTACGAGAGCCTTATAACTAGCACATAATGTGCGAGTGTAGGCGATGTGAGACAACATTTCAACACCCCTCCTGGACCGCAATACGGTAGCCGAACTAAGAAGCATACCAAACAATCCGAACTAAGCGGACAAGGAGCCGAACTAAAGCGGCACATACAAATGCCCAACCAAGTTGAAAAACCCAGTCTGATCACTCCTTAAAACCTAGGTATTAAGGAGAGGGGTACTAGAGCCTTGTAACTAACACAGAATGGACAAGTCTAGACGATTTGGGACAACATTCCAACAAAGAGAACATAACTTTACCTCAGCTTCACCTAATATATTATACATAATAGCAGCAGGACTTTTCATTGATGCATCACCGAGTGGAAGACCAAGAATAGCCCGCAAATGTTGTTCATATTGTGAAGTCCAACAAGACTCAATTGTGTGATGGCCACTGTTGTGTGGCCTAGGAGCTACTTCATTCAACAAAATCTGTTTAAATGCAACAAAATGCAAAGATGTCAAAATAAGAAATGGATGCCAGAAAAAGATACGACATAGAACTTGTATTATGAAAAAGTAATGCACGAGAGACAACCTGACCATCCTCTGCCAAAAATAATTCAACAGCAAACACGCCCGCACCTTCTAAAGAACTAACAGCTTTACGGGCGGCCTCAGTGGCGCGTTCTCTGATCTCCCATGACACGTTAGCAGGAGCCTTAACTATGTGACAAATGTTCTCCCTGCAAAGTCCAATACCCTCAATAAACCATCAAGATATGCATGTATGATCATAAAAAGTATTACAGCAACAGAATAGTAATGAAACAAAAAGATAAAACTTAAAACTCGAGAAGATGGATGTGCATGCATAACTCTGCAACTTACTTGTGAATAGTTTCCACAACTGGGTAACACAAGATAGAATTGTCTCTTCCCCTAGCCACAACGACCGAAAGTTCCTAGGATGCCCAAAAAGAGATTTAAGAAATAAAAAATCACAATTTAATAAGAAAGAAAGATAATAGGCAAAATCATAAAAAATCAATGAACGTGCACGTTTACCCTCACAAAAGGTACCCATTTCTCGACATATATACCACGATCGAAGCCTCCTAAAGCTGGAAATTGTCAAATCTACAAGTCAGGTTGCAGCAGAAGCCTAGACCATTCCAAATTACAAAAGGAAATATAAGCTTATGCCAATTTGTTCAGCCATTCAAAAACTCACTCCGTCAAGACAAAATATTGCTTCATGAAGATCAATCTATGAAATAGACTTTCCCAAAAAAAAGAATCCTGTGTGATCACATATATCAATAGTAACTCCTAAGAATGACATGGTGCTAGAAGCATAGAAATATTTTAATTAGAATCGAGAAAGTCCATTGAATAATTAAAATTCCTTAACATTATCGAATTGAATGCAATAGATTTGGGATAATCTAAGAGTCTGCCATATGTTCCATTCAATCATAGAAATCCATGGTGCATCTTTCTCTCGGGTTTTCAATGCTTTGGAACTTAACCAAATATAGAATAAAATGGGTGAAATAAAATTTGAACTTTTGCTTATAAAGACATAGCAAACACAAAGTTAATACATGTCGAGCAATAAAAATATAAGAAAAAAAAAATAATTGTCCACCTGCAATGGCAGAATGCAGCTGTTCCTCACTCTTCGCAACAGCATTTCCTCGTCCATCATATGCTAACCTTTTGCTCTTGATCATAAGAGGATAACCAAATTGAGCACCTACTCTTTTAGCAGCTTCAAAATCACATACCTATACAAGCCATGTTTCATTAGTGGTGGGTTGAAATAATTTTCGCTTGTCGAAGTAGTGTAGAAAAATGTTCAATTCGATAATCATAAGAGTCAGAACCTGTATAAACTCAGGTAGCGGAATGGCATGCTGAGAAAAATGAACCTTTTGGAGATATTTGTCCTGTTAATGGGACAATAGTATCAAACACTCGCATTTTATTTCAAATCACTATGAACTCATAGCAAAACAAGTTACATGTCCGTCTATGAAAAAAAATGGAGATTAAAGATGATGTTCATGAAGCGTTGGACAGTAACTTCTAATGCTTCTGCTTTTCCCTCTCATTTCATTCTAATGTGCTTAAATTGTAATATGAATACAATGCACTGAAGATTTCTCAGTGAACTTTTCAAAGAAGGATAAAACTGCATGGTACAAACTATAATAGATTTCCAAGTTCCAAACAGCTCAATCATGTAGAAACTTAGCGTTTTAATGCTTTTGACACACTTTCCATGCTACACCAGTAACCCTTTTACTTTTAAAATTCAACTCTAAAATAGTGAAGCATTAGAGGGTCAGAAAATATGATTGAAGTGATGAGACATGCAGATCACTTATTGGAATACTCTAGTGCGGCACAACGCCGCTAACAACTATAAGTACATAGACACTAAATACGAAACCTCAACGTGAAGATAGGCAAACCTGGATCAATCGAATAGTAGAGGCTTTAGGTTGGCAATCTATTCCTTGTTGCTCAAGAATCTCCAGGGTTGCAGCATCAACATGCTCAATTTCTACAGTTAATACTCCACATCTGACTAATAAGGAAGTAATATATCATTACAATACTAACAAAACTAGAATGAAAACAAATGCAGGGGTCTAAAATAAGAAAAGAAAAAATAACTAATATCATAACATAGCATAGAGATGACTTAACGAAAATCAAACCTCTTAGCAAATTCTTGAACCGTAGCACTGTCATCGAAATTTCCAAGAACATGTTCATAAGCAAATTGACTAACAGGGCAATTCTCGTGAGGGTCTAAAACTATAACTTTAATGGCCATTACAGAAGCTGCTTGACATAGCATTCGACCCAGCTGGCCTCCTCCAAGTACACCAACAATCGTTTCAGAAACTCCATGGACTGCCACATCATCCTTCCTAGAAATAATACCATGGTGACAGATTTTGAGTTAGAATACACAAACATTTTCGCATAATATTATGAGATAAACAAATTCAACCACCAGAAAGAAAGAAACTTTATGCGTAAAATTTTACTAGTTGCTTTCTGAAGTACTTTTTGACTTTACTTCATTCTTCATGTTTGCTAAAAACTGAAGCTATAATGAACCAGAAACCAAAGAAAAGCGTTGTAGGCTCGTAGAAAGAAAAGAAATTCAAGAAATAGTGATGCCAACCTGAGAAAAGTCTTGTCAAAGTCAGAGGATGAAGTAGTAGCCATTATATGATTCGCTCGCTGCTTCAAATGCTGCTTTAACGAAGAAGGAAAAGAAAAGGAAATGGTAGGAAAGACAGAAGATTTAGCTCTTTCTGAATCTAAATAAGGTTTGAAGCGGAAGTCTGGAAGCAAAACACTGTCCACTCGGCCCGAAAACACTGCATATGAGCTCAAGCGAAGCATCTTGCTTCGGATTCTGCTTCTTTCTTGCTGCTGCTTCTGTGCCACAAGCGCCGCAGTGTCCCAGGGTTACTAATGACGCGTTTGGCGGATTTTTGAGTAATTTAATGGAATTTTAAAAACCGATATTTAAAGGGTTAATTTTTTGTCTTAATTTTTTGCAATTTATACCTCTACTTAATTTAACATATTTAGACGTTTTTTTTGTCAAAATTACGTTACAAATTCTAAAAAGAATGATCTATGACTCGAGTCAACGACCTCTAACATATAGATGTGAAAACTTAACTAACTACGTCAATTCAACTTATTTTATCCTAATGTTTTAGCTTTACTCAAATTATACCCTTTAAAGAAATGGGTTATTTTTTTATGTGTAAAAATTAACCAAACCGACTGAAACGAACCGTATTGTTTCAGTCTGTCCATAACGATTGAGTTTCTCAAATTTTAGCTGTTGAATTTCTAAAAAAAAAAAATTTTAACCGTTGAGGCCTTTGGATGAAAAATTACTGATTTATTGAGTGAACATAAAATAAATTTTAATTCATGCATACATGCCAAAAAAACAACAAGCTAGCTTTGACAGGCAGTCTACGGCATTTAAAAATCGCTAGTGACAATTCCTTTTCCTATGGTTATGCTTATGCCCATTTTTAGCACAAAATCATCAACCATACTATACTACTCCAAACATTTCATGCCTGGAGGTGGCAGATCCTCAAGAACCGCTCACCCCTTTGTCGGAAATGACTTATGCTACCACATCCCAAGTAGCGGTTGGGGTGCCCATTGACATAGGCATGATGGTCTTTACATCAGCACACTGACCTTGTGCTACAGACAGCATCAATCAATACCACAAAGTCAATAAATAATTCTCATTTGTAGTTATAGTCTCAACCATGGCTTGCTTTTCCGGATCCATCATTTTCCATCTCTACATACCCATTAAGAAAATCTTCCTGCCAATTATGGAACTTCTGTCATATGACCTCCTTGATATAATTTGTTTTCTTCTTAGTTGCAACAAAAGCTAAGAGAAATTGAGGTGGATAGATCATCCAGTCAAAAATATATTAAAACAACCGTTTAATTTTTAGTAAAATGTGACATTTTTTTATAGAAAAAATGTTAATTTACCTGCTGTGAATCATTGTACGGCTAAAATTTTATGTTAGACTCCGGTCTACTATTTTGACATTAAAATTACATCACTTGCTAGATAGTAGTTTAATAAAATATTTTACTTAGATCATGGTCCAACATGCACCAAAGTGAAAAAATTACAAATAAGATTCATAACTTACTCTTCGTTTTTTATAAAAAAAAACTAAATTTCGTTAAAAAAAATCATGAGTCTAAAAAAAATATTTCTAAATGTGTTTCCATAATTTTCTCTCAAAATCTAATTTTGATAAAAAAAAATACCCCTACAGTTTTCTTAAGATGCTAACTACCCCTAAAATTATGCTTGTTTCTAAAATAATCCTAGTCATTATATTTGTTTGAGCGATTGTAGGGATCCAAAACTCACAGTATATGAGTTGGTGTATGATATAGAAAGTCAAAACATTTATAAATNTCTCTCTCTCTCTCTCTCTCTCTCTCTCTCTCTCTCTCTCTCTAAACAAGCTCAAATGGCCACTGCCTTAACACCACCACTTTCTTCCACTCTTTCACCTTCAAAATCTCAGAACCCAAAACCAAGGCTCAAACTCAACTCCTATGCAAAGTCAACCACTGCATTCCCTCAGAAGAGCTCCCAACTCAATCTCAGAAGAGAATTGCTGAAGGGATTGGCTCTGCTTCCTCTCCCACTTCTCCCAGTACAAAACCCACCTCCTTCTTTTGCTAAAGAGGTTGAGGTAGGTTCCTACCTCCCTCCCTCTCCATCTGATCCTTCTTTTGTTTTATTTAAAGCCTCCCCGAAAGACACCCCGGCGCTTCGTGCAGGTACTTTGTTTAATTTAGGTTCTGTTCAACTTAAGTTGCCTTTTTTCTGCTTCGTTTTGATGTTCAGAGCTAGTTTATTGATAATGCCTTGGTAAGTGGTTGAAGATGAATTAATGTGGAAAATCCTGTTGAGATGGTGCCATTCGTATGCAACTTTGTTTGCAATTGGGTGTTTTCTATTTGAACTATTCCACGATTTTCTTGATATTTTAATATAGTTGTTAAATTTCCCCACATACCTATCTTTGTAGTTTGGGTCATGTTTATTTCAGATGTTTTCATTGCCTACAAGTTCACTCTTGTACTTGCTAGAAAAGCTTCATAATTGATTTGCATGATAAGGGGTTTTCTCTTATGCGTCCCACCCGTATCTCGTTGACTTAGACAAATGGCAAGGAAACAACAGATATCGAAATACTAATTATATTACCATGCTTATATAACTCATTTCATTCAACTGAATTCAACAATAGCTGTACCAATTGTAAAATTGCAATACTCTAGTCACCTAAATAACCTTTCTTTCAATTATTTTTATTGCTGCATATGCTAATGATTCTTGACATTTAGTTCTTTGCAGGAAACGTGCAGCCTTACCAGTTCATCCTTCCTCCAACATGGAAACAAACACGCATAGCAAATATATTATCTGGTAATTACTGCCAACCAAAATGTGCAGAGCCTTGGGTGGAGGTAAAATTTGAAGACGAAAAACAGGGAAAAGTCCAGGTTGTGGCTTCTCCTTTGATACGTTTGACTAATAAACCGAATGCGACTATTGAAGACATAGGGAGCCCTGAGAAGGTTATTGCTTCTCTTGGCCCATTTGTAACTGGAAATTCGTATGATCCAGATGAGCTCCTTGAGACATCAGTTGAAAAGCATGGTGATCAGACGGTATATATTCTTTTTCACTTTCTTAAGTATCATTTATGTCGAATTTCCTTCTTTCCATTACAATAAACTCCTTTTTGTTTGCGAATTAGAAATTAAATTAGGTTTTATTATTTCTATCTGTATTTTCAATATGGCACAGAAATGAGGAACTAAATGGGATTTAGTCAGGTTAGAATACAAGACTTGTTCCTTACCAATGAAAGTCGTGAGTCATGATATGTAGCAACTTCCACACGTGTTCAACTCAACTTTATGTGAATTTTACTTCGGCATGAAAGACGGTCCAATCGTGTCGTTGGTTGAATATTGTTTGTACTTTATTATATATGTCCATTGAATATATGTAATAAGCAATGTTGGAAACTAGAGTTTGGTTTGTAGATTTTGGGGCAAACGGTATGTCCGAGACAATCTATGACAAATATGATTAAAACCTGTGTACAAAGTAACTTATTACTAACAAGAGGAAATGAAGTTGTATCAACTAGAGTTCGAGAAAGTGAAGATTTTGACCAGTACTTGGTGTAACATTGATCAAAAGCTCATCTTCTCATTGTTTATGTAGTATTACACGTATGCGCTCGGAACGCCATTTGCTCTTACAGGCTCACACAATCTAGCAAAGGCAACCGCAAAAGGGAGCACCGTTGTCTTATTTGTGGCAAGCGCCAACGATAAACAATGGCAAACATCTGAGAAAACTTTGAGAGCCATACTTGATTCCTTTGAAGTGTAGCTACGTCATAATAAACGATGGGAGGTTATATAATACTCCTAGCGACAAAGAACATTGAATATCATACTCTATTCATTTAAGTTGAAGCAGTAGATTATTCATTACTTCTATTTTCTTTTGTGTTACCTGCTTCACTGCTGTAAGTTCTATGATAATGGCTGTAAAGTTGAGAATTACCTTTCTGGATTGTCTTGTATCAAAATTACTTGAATGAGACCCGGGACATGTTACTGAAATTTGTTGAGGTATTTGACCTATGAATTGTAATTTGGCTCATTACCTTTGTTAAATGACTGATCTATTCTGGTGTAATACTCTAGCCTCTGTCTTCTAATAAAACAACAATAATGTTACATCTAATGATGTTATTAAGCAAAGTATTAAATAGTTACATGACCAATCTTCTAGATGATGCCTGTTCTACTAGACGCAGGAATTTGATAGACTATTTACTCTTAAATCCAAAGACTGGCGTCTTCTTGGAAAATGTTCAATAGAATAAAGAAAAAAAAGATCTGCTTGATCAGCTTGATCAGCTTATTTAGCCATTTGAGAAAAGGCTGCAATTCAGAAACCAATATCAAATTCTATCTGATTCTAAGAATGAAAGGAAAATATCAATAGTTGTTGGGTAGAAAGTTTTCCTCAAGTAATTTCCCAAACCTTTCCCATTGACCCTCCAACTCAAGCCTGGTTTTCTCAGCACATGCCTTTTCTTTTTCAAGAGCTGAAGCTTCTTTGCTCAGTTTGTCTGCCTTGCTCTTCAGACCTATTGCCTCCGTGTAAGTAAATTGTATCTTCCTTGTAATTTCATTTTTCACGTCTTTCTGCTTCTCCACTTCGGCTTTTAATTCACTAAGCTGTTGTTCTAGTTTAACTACCTTTTGTTCTGCCAGAGCAATCTCGCAAGTAAGAGCATGCCTGCTATTTGACAATCCTCGGTACCTCTTTTTGTTCTGTGTCAACTCAGAATCAGATGCATCTTTAGAGGCTTTGACATGGTTGGCTTGATCAATGGCCATGTTAGTGCCATTATACTGTTGCACCATTGACGGAATATCTTTGGCGAGTTGAAGAATAACGGACTTTAAAGATATTGAAATGTTCCCTTCTTTGGGGACAGAAGAGAGAAGATTCAAAGCGGATTTTAGAGTTAAAAGACGGTCTGAGTGAAGTAATGCTGATAGTTGTCCTTTAAACAGGCTTCTGACTAATTCTAGGGCCTGCTTTATCTCTACTCGAGCTACGGTATTTGAACCATTGTTATTTGGATCAGCAGGGCGGCTCTCACAATCAAGCGATGCATAGAATGAGTCGATGGCTTCATTATCCATGTCCATTGAAGAGCCTTGAAATTCCTTGCGAGAAGAAGCTATGTCCTCCATTTCAGCTGAAGACAAGGCTTTTCGTCTGCTTGAAGCTTGTTCGAAAGAAATTTCTTGGTTGAGCGCAGGGAAGTTTTCTGTATCGTTTGAATGAGTTTGACAATTGATGACTTTAAAATTCACTTCTTTGTCATTGTCCTGGTAAAGATAAGATTTAGGATGATTAGAAATCAAATGACTAAGAGTTTAAAGAACATAGAAATCAAATGACTAAGAGTTGAAAGAACATAGAAACTTACCTCAGAGCTTCTTAGGGACCTCGGACTATTAGAATCAATTTTCAACTTCTTGCTTGTTAGATTGACACTAAAATCATCTTCTTTCTCTTTCTCTTGCAAGTCAAAACTCTGTTCTTGAAGCTCTTGGAGGAAGCACAATTCTACAATTTTTGAAGGTAGAGTTAGGGATAGAAAGACTATATGCAACTGTATAGTGAATACCATTAGAGATAAACTTTGGTTAACTTGGGGGTGTTCCATCCTCAGACCTGAACAAGAACCTCCAAGTTAACTAGAAGCTTAGTCCAATGATTTTTTTATCATCCTACTTCCTTTTGTGCTGTTCTGACTTGTGGCTGAGCCTTTGTGTTTGTTTCTGTAGATATGGGTTATGCTATTTGTATAGTTGAGTTTGCTGAGTTTGCTGTTGACTACTATCAACTAGCAGTTTGATTTAAAACTAAAGGGTAACCATTCTTTGATAGTAGTCAACAGCAAACTCAGCTATCTCTTCATGTTTTTCATGGAGGGTTAGTCTTTATTATATGACATCTCTTTAGTTTCAAAACCTACGCATACATCCTTTCTAGTGTCAGTAGCCAACCCCACCCACCTATACGCTTTGGTAAGATATTCATACTGACGTATGGTTATTCTTCATCATATTACCAGCTTTATTTGTTCAGAAACTATAACTTATGTCAAGTGTTGGAGAATATGTCTGACAATCTTCTCTTCTTCTTTTTAGCTGAAACATGAAACATTGAAAAAAGAAAATAGCTAGGCATCAATTGGAGAATTTTATTTTTTTATCTTTTGCATTAAGTCACTAAAGACGAGGGAATGGTGTATAATTATTGAAATCAGATGCGGTGTCTATGTAATTAAAACAAATTACAATGGAGGTTGGTATAATTTATCCAAAACTTGATTACCCTTGCAAGAATAATATGTCTTTTCGAAATTTCAAATTTTAGCTTCACAAAGAATGAATCATAATAAAAAAAAAATCTTAAATTCTAAGCCTAAATACTAATGCTAAGATGATTACTTGGTTTCTTACCATCCAAGATGTTGTTGCAATCAACCCTGCCAAATTCTGTGGATTTATCCGTTCCTACATTTTGTATGTCACCAGATGCAGGTTCAAGCAGTCTCACAGATTCTACTTGATGCTGAGCTTCAGGGGCATGATTGTGATGGAGATGAAGATCAGAGATCACCCATTTTCCATTTTGAGCTGTAAGTTTAATTCGTGCATTACACCCTGTTCTTGTCTCTTTTCTAGCATACTTTGTTTTCTTATCCAATTGCTTCTTTGAACGAAAGCCTTCTTTCGAACAGAGAAAGAGTCTCTTTTTTATCGTACCATCTGAAAGCCGCTCCACTTTCCCTTTTCTTACTTTGAAGCCAAGTTCTTTGGCATATTTTTCGTAGAAGATGAGAGCGTCTTCCTCGGAAGTAAACTCCCTCCCGATTTCTGGCACTGGACACTTAACTTCTTCATGCTTCCAATCACTTGAACCGGAAATTGTTTTGGACTGTATCTTGATCCCATCACTTGCTGACGAGAGTATCTCATCTCCATCATCTTTATATGTTGGTGAATTTATACTGTATTCCGAGGGCTCATTTATCAAGTTTTGTAACCTCTGGAAAAAACAAAGAGAAACAAGAGTAGATGAAGGTGAGACACTCCTAAATAAATGAGAAGAGAAGTAGCTAAGAAGAAGAGGAAAAAGCATCACTGCCAAGACAATGGTTTTGTCTATGTGAATTAGTCAGTAGCAGAAGGAATCAAAATTGTCATAACATAACTATTTTGTGTTTGGATGTGAGAAAATGGATGCTCTAAAACCATGGTTTCTTTTGCAGGAGCGTACATATGTCAGAAAATTTCTTATACCTCATTTAAGAGCATTTTGCCATTTGGGTACTTCCCCTGTTCATTTTGGTATCCCAAAGCATCAAATTCTGGATGACGGGCGTGAGACGACCAATTAGGAATGTCCCAAATGTTGTGAAGTTCCAAATTTGAATGGACACCCAGCACTTGATAGCAACTACGAGGCTCAGGCAGTTGCAAAGGTGAGATATTAGTATAGTGGTGGGAATTGCTCAAATCCTTTGAAGCTGATAAGCAGTCATTAAGACTTTGTCCTCCTCCGGCAACTGGGTTAGTCTCTGTCCTTTCTGAAACTGAGCTCCAATTCTCCCCAAAATCTGATAATGGTGCTGTATTTGTGGTCTGATTCAACACAGAAGGGAGCTGTAGATAAGAATCTTGAAGGTAACCATCTGTCCCTGCCGTTATTACTCTTCTTCTCTTAGAGCTTAGCATTCTGCAAACCCTCACACAGTGGATGATTGAAGACGACTTGGGGTCTGACTTCTGCGTCTATGAGCTGTATCTTTTACTTAGACGACCACCCCCCTCCCCACCCCTTATTTTGATTAAGAACCAGTTGCGTAACATGTGGACCACACGTGACACAATATTTTGATGTGAATAACATTTTATTATGTTGACTGTAATTTTTACGATCACTTTACCTGTTCATTCAATTCAATGGTACGATAATAGGAGGGAAGAATAATTTTCTACGTTTAATTTGACGATCTTTTATCATGCCGTGAAAACGGCATGGATGATAGGTTATTGTGATCATTAGATTGCATTTGAAGCAATCTGGATCACACAAAAGCTAGCAGGTAATAGGTTTTAGTTTTTTTTTTTTGAAAAATCACTTACCTGGGTGAAAAAAATGATGAAAAATCACTTACCTGGATGTTCCTTTGTATTGTGGAAAGTTAAAAAAATAAAGACATTTATAACCCGAAAGTGAGAAATAGAAGGCTGGGTTGGAAGAGTGACTCATACCTGCAGGAAGATTGATACTTGATAAAGATGTCTTATCTTTTATTCCTCTTCAAATACTAATAGCTTGTTTTCTTCTAAAGAGAGTCATGAAGACTAGAAACTCTTTGATGTCCAACTTTCTCTGGTCTGATAAAACCGATGACCACATGAAGCATTGGATTTCATGGAAACTAAGATCTTCTCCAAAAAGGGAAGGGGGTCTTGATGTTTCTGTGATATTGTTTGTGCAAAAGAACCTTAACTTGACAGTTATGGGAATATGGGCTCCTTTTGGCGAGCTTTAAGATAGCATGTAGAAAGGGGCTGCTCCAACTCCATTTTCGTTCTGATTTACTGCATCATCAAAGAACATTTTCCAATCATGAAGAATTTCGTCTTCTTCTTCACCTACAGCAAATAGAATAGCTTCGTCCTTCGCTCCACTCGCCTTACTAATAAAAGAAAGCTCATAGTCAGGCACGGGATGATCCGTTGGTGGTTTGTTATTGCCTGCCCCTTACCTTACTCATTTAGGGCTTATGGGTGATGGGTTTTTTTAGTTCACTAAATACATATTGGGGTTCATCAAATACGCACTAGAGTTCACCAATTACATAGTGGGGTTCACCAAATACGTACAAAAGAATAATTCTTGGAGGGGTTCATCAATTACGTACTAGGATTCACCAATTATGTAGTGGGGTTCACCAATTACGTAGTGGAGTTCACTAAGATGCAGTGGGGTTCACCAAATACGTACAAAAGAATAATTCACCAATTACGTAGTGGGGTTTACCAATTACGTAGTGGAGTTCACCAAATACGTACAAAAGAATAATTCTTGCAGGGTTCACCAATTACGTACTGAGGTTCACCAATTATGTAGTAGGGTTTGATCAATTACGTACTGGGGTTCACCAAATACGTATAAAAGAATAATTCTTAGAAGGGTTCACCAATTACGTAGTAGGGTTCACCAATTACGTAGTGGGGTTCACCAAATATGTACAAAAAAATAATTCTTGGAGGGGTTCATCAATTACATACTGGGGTTCACCAATTACGTAGTGGGGTTCATCAATTACTTAATAGGATCCACCAATTACGTAGCGCGATTCACCAAATACGTACAAAAAAATAATTCTTGGAGGGGTTCACCAATTACGTACTAGGGTTCACGAATTACATAGTGGGGTTCACTAAATACATACAAATTAATAATTCTTGGAGGGGTTCATTAAATACGTACTGGGGTTCACCAATTACGAAGAGGGTTCACCAATTACGTACTAAAGTTCACCAAATACGTACAAAATAATAATTCTTGGGAAGAGTTTACCAAATACGTACAATCTAATTGTCATACCTAATAGGCGAATCACCTATTTTTAGGCTCTAAACGCCATCCTGAATGTGCTAATCGCATCGTCAAAGCCAAGCGCTGGTTTTATGCCTCCAATCGCCTATTTCAGTCCCCGAACACCATGTACAAATAGGCGATCGCCAGTCACCCTCCCAATCGCCACTTTTTTGCTCCTAATCGCCATTTCTTTGGCTCTAATCGTCATTCTTCACAATTTTCTTTAAAATTGATATTTTTGTAATTATTTACCGTACACTGGGAAAATCATCGATAAAGATAGAAAAAAATCGCTATTTCAATGCAAACATTCATGGTACTCACTTATTATGTGAAATTAGATTGGATTAACTGAGGATTCTCGATACAATTGAATATTTATTCATAAACTCGTTAAAAGTCGTCATTGATAATGTTGTTGTGTTTTTGTGACAAGTATCGAGTTAGATGAGTTTTCACCATATATAATATAGGTTGTGATATTATGATGGTCGGTAAATCCTATTTATCGGTTTGAGGAACATGTATAACCCTCAATGTCAGATTTTATCCATAAATCGAACATATCCACTAAAAGTTTGAAATTTAAAATTTTAATCTTTTATTTTATAAATTATAACCCCATAAAATTTAAAAAACAACCTATTAATGTTTTATCATATAAAAAACCCTAAAAATTAAAAGAGATGGGAATTATGAAAAACCCAAAATTAAGACCGAAAACAGCTTCCGGGCCTCCGAAAATACTTAAAACAGTATTTTTTAGACCTGAAACTGGGCTTCTATATGCTAACCCTTTCGCACATATAGATCTCTGAATAAGCTTTGATTTGGTATCTTACGGACCACGTGGTTCCACACGAGTCAAAAGTTACGCCCTCCGAAAGTTGACTTGCACGTGCCACGATCCAAATATGAGTATTAGGACCAAACACCTGTGTGTCTAGCGTTTGGGACTCAAACGCCACCATCAGACCCCCAAAGTCAATCATTATTTTGATACACTTATTTATTCTCATGCACTTAGCCATATTTTCACACTTAGGCATACATATTAATTTCACATAATTTTGCCTTTCATGTTGTAAATTCTAGATCTCTCTCTCTCTCTCATAAAATTATGCCTTGCATTTATCATATATTCATACTTAACCATTATACATGTAATTTTCATATATGCAAATTGTTATTTCTGTGACTTTATCATATTTTCACAAATTAGCCATTTTTAAACACTTGGTCATACTTTCATTCTCCACTTTTCCATTTTCACGTACTTGTTTTATGGAACTTAACTGTTTTCACATTCGATCATTTTCACACACTTGTTCATTTTCATGTTCTTACCATTTTCATGTAGTTGTATTGAAACCCTTAGTCATTTTTACACACTTAAAGCCATTTATATGCAAATAGCCACTCGCCATTGATACAAGCTCGTTTTTTACACTTAGTCATTTTCACACCCTTACTCATTTTCACACACTTTGTCATTTTCACACCTTTTTCATATTCTTGACATATTCATATAGTTATTTTGAAACACTTAGTCATTTTTACACACATGTACCATCATTTTTACACACTTGATCATTTTAATTTTACTTGATCATTTTCATTTCTTCACTTAATATATTCTTTGTAGAAGTCCTCCCATTTCAAACACTTAACCATTATACACATTTATTAATTTTTATACACTTGGCTATTGTCACACACTTTGCCTTATATAATTATATTTTACATTTATCATTTTCGCACACTTGATCATTTTAAATTTACTTAGTCATTTTCATTTATTCACTTAATATATACTATTTGTAAAGGTCCTTCCATTTCATCAATTCTTATATGGCATTGGTGAAAGCAGTACGTGTGGTTGCTCTGTGGAATAACATAATATTTTTTGTCTCAAAATTTTTGATTTGTCAATATAAACATTAATAATTTTCACTTATTGAATTTAGTACCACTACAAATGAATATCTCTTATAATACAAATCCCTTCTATACAATCAAAAAATACACTTCAAACCTACTTCTACACATAATATTACATAAGAAAGTAACAGATCAGGATGCAAATCCTGGTTTTTTAATGAGTACTTCAATTGCACCATTTTACCATCGGGATCAAGTTGCGCATGAGGATAGCCTCAAACAAACCACGAGTGCTTCATAAGCTGTCCAATTTAATTTATAGGTAAGCTTCATTAGTTGAGACTAGTCACTTTGAATCACAACTAGAGGGATAACCGGTCCTTCTCTTCTGACTATCAAGAAAAATGTGAAGGACGTGGTATTTTTATTGAATGCCATATGGTAGAAAAATAATTGAATCTGATAACAAGATAATAAAAGAAGCTCACATAGGCAAATGCTTCTCCTCAGCAAGAATCACATTAGCTGACTAACAAGACCAACATGTTTACATGAACATGCAAAAAGTATGTCCAAAATATAAAATGGGATTACTAATGCTCGTTTCTCAATTTTCACTGGGACTATATTTGCAAATCATTCCCAAATTACAATTTTTCCTAGAATAATGTTTTGGATATGAAACAAAATTAAAACAAAAAGAAATGATAAAACCAAGACAAAACCTGTGATAAATGAAGAAAATTAAAACTATACTGCCATCAGTATAATATAAACACATCAGTGAAGCTTGAGAACTAAAAATGTAAGTAGAATCAGAAATTTTTGCAAATCATTCCCAAATTACATTTCTCATAGAATATGCTTTAGTTATCGAACGGAACTAAATAAAAAAGAACTGATCAACCCAAGAAAACCCCTTGCTGCTGTGATAAATGAAGAAATTTAAAATTATACTGCCATCAGATAATATAACACATTGGTGAAGCATGCGAACTAAAAATGTAAGCAGAATCAGATTTTTTTTAAAAAAAGATCAAATCTTACCTATGAACAGAACTAAATAAAAAAGAATTGATAAAACCAATAAAACCCCTTGCTGCTGTGATAAATGGAGAAATTTAAAACTATATTGCCATCAGATAATATAAACACATTGGTGAAGCATGCGGACTAAAAATGTAAGCAGAATCAGAATTTTTTTAAAAAAAGATCAGATCTTACCTATGAAACGAAATTCTAAGATTTCTCTTAAGCGAGGTTCGTGTGGGAGCTTCCACTTTGAGCTTCGTGGGTGAACTTATGAGAAATTGGTCGTTCATGTTGGAGATAGAATTCATTGGAAGAGAAATATAAAAAAATTCAAATACAGAAACTTCTCAAACAAGAGGAAGAAAAATGATATAGGGCAGAGAGAGGACTTGATTATACTTGGGTATCGTTGAAGTTGAAGGATTCGTGAACTTATTGAACAAAAACCTAAATCGCGAGAGATATCTCCAATGATCGAGAGAGAGCATCGATGACTGAGAGAGAGCACTGGCGACAGAGAGAGATCATCAACGATGAAGATAGAGCGCTGACGATGGAGAGAGAGAACCGACGATGAACACAAAGAGAGAGAGCCGCGACGAAGAGAGAGCAAGGATGACAAACGCAGAGAGAGCCTGGACGACCAAGAAAGAGAGCCTAGAGATTGGGGGTGAAAATCACGTGGCCTTGACTGAAATTGGTGAAGCTATGGAGTTGAGCTTTTAAAGGAGAAAGCTTTCGAAGGTGAAGGAGAAAGCTTTTGAATGAAGCTTTCCAAGAAAGAGTCAAAGTGGTAACCTACAACTCATTCAACAGGTAATACCATTTTCTCTACTCTATTTTAATCTAACGGCTGGGAGTCTCCTTGCCTCATCTAATGGTTAGGAAGACTCCCAACATCAATGCTGAAAAAAATTTCCCGACATTGGAGAGCTTCTCTTTAATAGATTAAGATATTAATTATTTAATCGGATACCCTCGGCGGTCGAAGCTCAGTTTTTGACACTCTTATTTCCACCTGGGGTGGTGTGTTTGGGTGATCTCTTAGACCGACCACCCAACTACTGACTACTGAGTAGTTAATGACTTTATTGCAGCCTAAAGTGTCTTCTCTTTTAAGAACTGCTTTGAGGTTTCCTTCATGTAAATTTTTCTATTGTACACTGCGATTATGAGGATAAAAACAAAGAAATTTTTATTGTGCACTGCCATTACAGTATTATTTCTTATGATTTACCGTCACGTATCTTTTAACGTTATAGAGATTTGAGACACATATTATTATGTAACAAGTGTTTTTGGAAAAAATATATTTTGAAGTACTAAAAACTTGATACTGATTTGTACAAAATGTTGTCACTTAATGTTAAAATATAACATTTTATCCATATCTCAAAAAAGATGACGACTGAACTGTTGAAAATTAAAGTTATATAAGTGACATTAAATTATGTGAAAATGTACCGTTCATTATTTATAGAGACATTGATTGTCCAACGCTAGACTATGTTTTTTGTGCAAAAGACCATCTAACTCCGGTGATCCCTGTTCACACCTTACTAAAGATTTAAGTAAGTAAACCATCCTAAAAACGAAGATAAGACTTTTGTGTAACCTTTAAATTTCGTGTCCTTTTCTATTTAGTCAACATTATACCTTTGTTAGCTAGCTCTAACAAAACCTGGCCGAAGAACAGACATCGGCCATCTATTTGAAGACGTAAAATTTCTCGGGTGACTGTTTTGCGGTCACATACCTATATAATTTTGAACTAACTAATTAATATATATGTGCGATGTACATATAATTAAATATATTATATTTTTAATTATGATTATATAATTAAGTGGTATTTATGTGAATAAATTAGAAATATATAACACTATATTATTTATTTTTAATTTATTTAAATGAAAAACAATACAATATTTCATTGTTATTATTTATATTTGTTGATATATTTTGATTAACCAAATCTTATTTATTTGTAGGAAAAAAACTTAAGAGTCTCAAAAATTAAAGACATGATGATGTCATTAGAATTACATTATTCACTTCATATTTTATTTTAAATTTTGATCTTCCATTTTTCGTTCGTATTGTGAATTTAATTTTTCGTTTGTAATTTCTGTGTAACTATATTTATACAATTATATTATTTTTTCATCATAACAATATATACTTCTCTACTTAACAATTACATTGTTAAAAAAATGTTTCACTTGAAAAAATGGTGTTGTTTCACTTAAAAAATAGCATTGTTTCAAACCAAAAGTTGTATTCATTAGGTTTATGACTGTTTAGATGTACCAGATAGTCATAGTTAGTTTGTGACAGTGATAAATAATAATAATAACGAATAAGAATGTGACAAATGTACTTTTAAAGGGCATTTTAAGAATTAGAAAAAAAATATGAGGACATTATTGTCCAAAAAATTTCTCTATTTGCTTCTCCTTTTAATATAGGCTACAATGCAAAACATACCTCTATACTTTATAATTGACCATTTAAATTTTTACACTTTCTAAAAATCTGTAAAACATACATCTCTCTCACATTTATCGCTTATTAGGAATGGAGAGAGATCTATTGTCTTCTCCACATAGATTTTGAACCTTTTCTTTCTGGTTTTTTGTTGTTTTTATGTTATTGGTAGCAAAAAGAGCAAAAACTAAAAACCCAAGAACAATCCCAAAACCCACGGGCTACTCTGTAATTTCTAGATGAGTTCTTTACTAAACTAGACCACTAGACTAATCATTTTGTAAAATTAGACTTGTTTTCTAATTTTTGTTTACCCTGACTCATGACCAACTTTCTACTAAAAAATTATTTGTGAAGTTACATGTTTACTCTCCACCTTATTCAAATATCTGCCCCACTCTCTTTTTCTCTGTGCTTTTACTTTTTCTCTCTGTAAAATGAGTTGTTGCCCGAAGAAGACATGAATGAACTGAAGAAGACGACATCTGCGTTCTTGCCAAAGAAGATGACCGAATCTATGCAACCGAAGAAGACGACCGAAGAAGACAACTGAAGAAGACGACCAAATCTCTCAACCAAATCTGGCGACAAACCAAATCTAACCCAAATCTGAAAATGAGTTTTTGCTTATTTTTACAGATCTCAACCAGATCTAGTCACAAACCAGATCTGAAAAATGGGTTTTGCCAAATTTTGGGCAGCAATTTCTTCTTCTAGTTCTTCTTCGACGTTTCACTTTTTTTTAATCATTCAACGTTTCATTTTGGAGTGTCATTCACGTGGTTTTCTTTTTTGATCGGTAATTTCTCATATTCTTAACATGTGCTTTTATGGCAGAGGAAGTTAATACTTTCAAGCGTGAGGATAGGAGAAAAATTGTTTCAATTTATTTATAATTTACTTCAGATTTTCCAGTAGTGCTGAGAGGTAACTGGATGCTTATTTTCTTCCCATATGGACTACAAGAAGTAAATATTGCATTGTTATACTTCTCTTCTCCTATCATGTAGATTATGCGATGGTACACTAGCATCGTGTAGCCATTCGTGTAGACTACACGATAGGCACACTGGCATCGTGTAGACTACACAATGGGTACACTGACATAGTGCAGCCATCGTGCAGTCTACAAGATGGGTACGTTGACATGTGTAGCCATCGCATAGACTACACGATGATCAGGTACACTGGCATCGTATAGTCATCGTATAGGTTACACGATGGGTACACTAACATCATGTAGCTATCATATAGGCTACACGATGGGTATATGGGTATCGTGTAGACTACACGATGGGTACACGAGTATCTTCTGTCAAGAATACTTTTGAAATTGAAAAAAAAAAATATGGCCTCAAGTATTTGAAAAATTCATTAAAAATTTTAATGTTTCCGGGCCGATAAACTTCAGATGGCGTAACTTTTGACTCGAGTTGAACCACGTGCCCCATAAGATATCAAAAACACTTTTAAGTACTTTAGAGGCTTGAAAGTTATTTTGATCAAAAATAAGGTAGGCTACACGATGGGTACACTGGAGTCATGTAGTCATCGTGTTGACTACACGATGGGGGTACACTAGCATCGTGTACCCATCATGTAGACTACACGACAGGGGTGCACGTGTAGTCATCGTGTAGTCTGCACGATGGGTATACAGATCTCATGTAATCATCTTGTACATTATTTTCCATCATAATGTCTACACGAAGACTACATTGACATCATGTATCCATCATGTAGTATACACGATGGGTACAACTGACCTTGTGTAGTCTACATGATGGTACACAGACCTCGTGTACACATTGTGTACACTACTTTGCCATCATAATGTCTGCACGTGCCTCGTGTAGCCATCATGTATACTATATGATGGGTACGCAGACCTTGTGTAGTCATCGTGTGGTCTACATGATGCCTACAGTGACTTCATGTAGCCATCGTGTAATCTACATGACGAGTACACTGACATCTTATAGTGATTGTGTAGATGACACGATGGCTACACGACACCAGTGTACCCCATCGTGTAATATAAAATTAACAAATGAAGCATGGAGATGATTTTTTAACAAATGAGAAAGTTGTAAAATCATAAAGCAAATGAAGCATGAATAAATAAAAAATGAAGATGGGTTTTGTTAAATATTGTTGTATTCAAATCAAAAGAGTACATAGTGTACAAGATGTGTACAGGAGGTCCGTGTACCCATCGTGTAGGCTACATGAGGCTCATGTAGTACTCATGTAGACTTCGTTTACACTATACTATCATCTTGTAATGATCTTGTACAATAAATGAACTTCAAACAACGTTCCAGAAGGAAGAAAATAAATAAATATTCTTAGAAAACTCATGAATAGAAAAAACCCATGAAAATTCAAGTTTTCCAGAAAAGAAGAAAACAAAACTTATACATGTTCCAGAAAAAAGAACTAACAATCATTTGCTATTGCATGAAGAAGGAAGCAGGCGAAGAAGAAGACGAAGAAGAAAATTAAGAAGAAAACGAAGAAGAAAATGAAGAAGTGGAGAAAATGAAAAATGAAAAAGGAGAAATGAGGTGGATTATAGAGATTCAGTCGTCTTCTTTGACAAGAACACAGAGGTCGTCTTCTTTAGCAAGACTACAGAGGTCGTCTCTGAAAAAGCATAAAGAAAGAGAGAAAGAGGGAGTGGGGCAGATATTTGGATAAGTTGAAGGGTAAATATATAACTTCACAAATACATTTTGAGTGGAAAGTGGGTCAGGGGTCAGGGCAAGCAAAAATTAAGGAATGAGTCTAATTTTGAAAAATGATTTGTCTAGGGGTCTAGTTTAGTAAAAAACCTTTTCTGGATTAGCCATAGGAATGGAACTCATTTGCGACCAGGCTTGTGCAGCTAAACAATGGAAACTTCTCAGATTAACACTTCAAAGAACAGTCCTTCTACTTCTTATTCCCTCTGTTCTAATCTCCTTCATGTGGCTTAACGTGAAAAGAACCCTCTTATGGTGTGGCCAAGATGAAGAAATCTCGTCAGTAGCTCATAAATTCATTCTCTTCTCCATTCCCGCCTTTTCTTCCTCTCTCTTCTTCACCCACTTCGAATCTACTTAAGAATAGAAAGTATCACAATGCCATTGACGTATTGCTCTGCTCTCTATGTTCTTCTTCACGTGCCTTTGAATTTCCTCCTCGCCATCCATTTCAAAATAGGTATTGCTGGAGTTGCAACAGCTATGGTTTTGGACTAATTTGAATCTCTTCATCTTCCTCTTCTCCTTCATTTACTTCTCCGACGTTTACATAGATTCATGGGTTTCTCCGGGTGGATTCCATTCGAGGTTGGTCTTCACTGCTTTCTCTAGCGATTACCACTTGCATCTCCGTCTACCTCAAATGGTGGTGGTACGAGTTCATGATTATGCTCTGCGGACTACTCGTAAACCCTAAAGCGACAATCGCCTCCATGGGTATATTAATCCAAACTACTTCTCTCGTCTACGTCTTCCCTTCATTGTTAAGCCTCGGCATCTCGATCTCCGCCATGAACAATGTGTTTCGTCATCATAATTCCAGCATGGGTTTTTATTCTAAAGTAGACCCCTACACTAACTATTTTGTAGAAATAGACTCTAACACTAATTTTCGCTTACCCTGATCCCTGGCCCAATTTTCCTTCACTTTTTCACTTTTTCCCCCATTGTCCTTACAAGTTGTCCAATCAAATGTCATGGTCTACTCACTTAACCCTCAAAACCTCCATACCCACCCAATCTCGTTTCTCCTTCTTCGTTTTTCATTTTTCTACTTCGTCTTCATTTTCTTCTTCATTTTCTTCTTCGTCTTCTTCCTTATTCATCTTCTTGCAACAGCAAAAGATTGCTAGTTCTTCCTCTTAGAACAGATATAAGTTTTTTTCTTCTTTCTAGAAATATTTACTTGTCTTCTTCCCGCTTTCATGGATTTTTTATTTTCATGAGTTTTCTGAAAATATTTATTTATTTTCTTCTTTTTGGAACATTTTTTGAAGTTGATTTATTGTACATGATCACTAAAAGATGATGATGTAGTATAAAATGAGGTCTACACGAATACTACACGAGGCTCGTGTAGTCATTGGGTAGACTACACGTAGGGTACACGCCCCCGTGTAGACCTCATATACACTACACGATCATCGTGTGATGCATCAGAAACTTCTTCAGCAATTCACGAGCATCATGTAGCATCTATTACACTAATGGAGGATTACACGATCATCGTGTAGTGTACAGGATGACCACATGATGATCGTGTACTCCTCGCGTACACTACATGATTCTCGTGTAGTCCTCGTGTACACTACACGATGGAACTACACGACATCGTGTAGTCATCCTGTATGGCTTATTAAAGTACATGAGGTCTACATGATCATTGTGTAGTGTACACTACACGATGACTACACGATGTTCGTGAAGGCATCGTGTATACTACATGATACCCGTGAAAGCCTCGTGTACATTACATGATGGCTACACAACCATCGTGTAATATTTCATTTCACTATGTATTCTTCTCATACTGACTTCCTTTATTGATGTATATGCAGAAATGTCTGAAGTTCAAATTTTTGTAATCCATGATGGAGATTGGGTGAAAAATGGTGCAACATAGTCTTTTAGTGGAGAGAATACCAAATTATTGGAGATATCTACTAACTGCACTTACCACGAGCTATTGGGTATATTGCATGAAAAATCCAAATAGACCCCTCAAACTATGATATGTCCATAATTTCTTTATAGAAGTCATGTCCCCTGCCTTCCTGCTGAAATTTTAAAAGATAGAGATTTATAATTTTTTGTTAAGGATAATGGATCAGAATCACTTAAAAGCCGACTATTTGTAAATACCAAGCCTAAATTTTTTCATCTCAAAACTCGGTTCCTCAAACCACAATGTTACAACAACCTCGGGTTCCTGAAACTACAGGGTTTTATCAAAGCTGGGTTCCTAAAACACAAATGTCACAACAACCTCTACATGAAAGCATTCATCGCTTTGAGAGTTTTGATCATTTTGAAAGGAACTATCATGATGATGTTTTTG
The DNA here is from genome assembly GCA_003255025.1 of Datisca glomerata. NCBI lineage: Eukaryota > Viridiplantae > Streptophyta > Magnoliopsida > Cucurbitales > Datiscaceae > Datisca > Datisca glomerata. The sequence continues at coordinate 116,581 of QANY01010971.1, forward strand.
GTCATGACGTTATAATGTTTTCGAGGATGAGGATATTAATGTTGATGGAGATAATGATGATGATTTTGATTAGGGGAGCGTATGTTGATGTAAACCGTGGAGATGACCATGATGAAGCCCTCAGTGGAGACAGCCAGACAACAATTTCAGACTTGAATACTGGTGGTGAACCCGAGCCCACTTGTCCATTGCCATCACAACCTGATTTGAATGAACGACATCCTGGGTCCAGTGAGCAATGTGCTGATTTGAATCAGCTTGTAATAAACACAATAAATATAGATGATTTGCACAGTGATAAAGCTGAGCTGCTTAAGGTTGCTCGTATGATGGCCATCCGAAGAAATTTTGAGTTTCGGATCTTCAAGCCAAGCCAGTCAATATTAGTACTTGTATGTGTTGAGAAAACATGTCAATGGAGGTTACGGACCATGAAATTGAATAATTGTCGATACTTCAAAGTTACAAAGTTCATCAATGCACATTTGAAGTTTTGAGACATGAACACCATCATGCCACATATTCATTGATTGGTCATTTTATACAGTCTAAATACACGGGTGTCAGGCGTATATATAGGCCAAAAGACATAATTGAAGATGTTTGGCTTGATTTCGATGCCAACATAGGTTACCATAAGGCATGGAGGGCTAGGGAATATGCATTGAAATTAGTTCTAGGGTCTCATGAAGATAACTATAGGATGCTTCCAGCATATTGTCACATGTTAGAATAAAAAAATCCAGGTACTTATTTATTATTTTTCCATCATAATGTCTACACGATGGTTACACGGACCTCGTGTAGTCTACACGATGGTTACACGGGCCTCATATAGTCATCATGTAGCAACACTATGGTTATACGGACCTCGTGTACGCATCTTGTCCACTATGTACTCTGTCAATTTTAATACAACAATATTAAATATTTTTTCAGGACAACAACACACATAGAGATTGATGAACAAGATCATTTTAAATATTTTTTCATGGCTCTTGGACCCTCTGCATGAATTTTTCAGTTTTATACGGCTTGCCATTGCTGTGATGCAACCGCGTTAAAATCCAAATACAAATGGGTATTATTTGTTGTAACAGCAAAGGATGAGAACAACCAAGTATATCCCATTGCATTTGGAATTGCAGATTCAGAAAATAATGATTTATGAGAATGGTTCTTCCGTAAACTTCGTGATGTAATCGGTGATCCGGAAGACTTGGTATTTATATCCGACGGGCATATAAGTATACTAAATGTTGTACATGTTATCTTTCTCAATGCGCTTCATAGAGCTCGCATCTTCCATATGGGCCAATATATCAAATCAATTTATAAAAATGAAGATGTGGCCGCATAGTTTTTGAAAGCAGCAATGGTATACCGTCAATCAGAATGTGATCGGCTGATAATTTATTTTGTAGATGCATTTCCAGATATTTCATAATACGTGTCAGTGAGGGGAGTTAAGAGGTGGGCACATTCCCATTTTGATGGAAGGCGATACAATATAATGACTATAAACATCGCGGAATGTTTGAATGGGGTTTGGAAGGATGATAGAAAACTTCCCATTACATGTCTTATAGAACATATCTGTGACATGTTACAACGGTGGTTTTATGAACGACGGATGGTTGCCTGTCAAATTACCTCGCAGATGATAGATTGGGTTGAGACTGAGCTTAATAAGAAGTATATTGCATCACGTACACTATCATTATTTCCTTCCAACATCCATGAGTTTCGTGTTGTGGGTGGGGGTAAGGAAGCAGTGGTAAACTTGCATCTTAAGACTTGTACATGCAGAGAATTTGATCTTGATCAAATTCCATGCATGCGTTGGTTGTATGTCGGCAGCGCAATATTTCCGCATAAGGTATGTGTTAGAGGTTCTACAAAAATGAGGCTCTAATTGTTGCGTTTACGGAAATAATACATCTTCGGGGATCAAGCAGATTAGGTCATCAGTCATGAGGTTCATGAAAAAGTGGTATTGTCACCTATAACGAGGCGGCAAAGTGGCAGATCTAGGATAGAGAGAATTCCATCTAGAGGTGAGGAAGTAGTGAGAAGGAAGTGCAAACGTTGTGGGTAAATTGGCTACAACCGACAAAGGTTCAAAAATCCAATTCTTTTATCTTAACGGGATGACCAAGCCACTTAAACATAAATAATGATCTTTGTAGACTTAAATTAAATATTAATATAGAAATATGCTTGTATTTGTTATTTAATAATGTCATAAAATTTAATTAACCTACCTGAATCCTACACGAGAACTTCACGGGATTTGTGTAGGATTCATGTAGGCTACGCGATGACTTCGCGGGCATCGTGTAGTCATTGTGTAGACTATATGAAAATTTCACGGGATTCATGCAAGATTCATGTAGTCTACACGAGAACTTCACAGGCATCGTGTAGACTACAGAAGAACTTCACGGGAATCGTATAGTCATTGTGTAAACTACACTAGAACTTCATGGGTATCGTGTAGACTACACGAGAACTTCACGGGCATCGTGTAGGATTTAGGCATGCTAATTAAACTTTATGACATTATTAAACAACAAACACAAGTATATTTCTATAATCCATAATTCGCAATTTAAGAAAATAAAAATCCATAAAATATATCCATATTATTTCGGTACAACATTGCCACGTGCAAATAGCTCAATTGCAATTCGTCTTTGATATTTTGGCATTTGTTGTTGAGTTGTTTCTTGAAAGTTCTTCCCATATGCGACGGCTTCAACAAACTTAATGGTAAATATCCCACAATCGAACATATAAAACACATGAAATACAAAAACAGAATTAAATAATAGGTATGAAATTTTAAGTGGACGTTAAAAAAATGTATATTTCACTTACTCATTTTCTTGTTGCGGACACTTCATGATCTCATATTTTCACTCATCTTTGGGTTGAGCCTCATGTCTTCTCTCATAAATATTCATCATTTGAGCTAGCCGAGGGACAATCTTTATGAAAGGTTTCATTATTTCAATGTACAAGGAGCGTTGATATGGAGTGTTCATGGAGTTATAAATACGAATACACTAACCATATCTTCTTCTTTTTCATCCTTCTCTCCTTATTCATTTTTTAACTTTCTTCTCAATCTCCGTATCCTCCCCGTCGCTAGCCATCATCATGATAGATCGAGGACAAAATGAGTAATCATCTGGCCTCGATGTTACTAGATGATCCATCAAAATTTTAATTTAGAAAATTGCAAAGGAAATGTCTGATTGCATGGACGGAATCTTCCATTGAAGTGATCTTTTGGTCTATTCTAATTAGACATTTCCTCACTCAATCTTCATGTCCACTGAATTTCTTGGACACGACCTCCTTCTCCTCTGTTTTTTCAATAGCCTATTCGGACCTCTTCCTCTTCTTCTTCTCCTCTTCCTTTTCAATGGCCTCCTCCTTATTAGCCTCATCTTCTACTAGAAAGGGTGATGGAGGAGGCGTCGACTAAAAAAATATGTAATATTAAGCAGACAAAACAGAAAATGTGACTACACGATGGTTACATGGACCTCGTGTAGATTACACGATGGTTACACGATCCTCGTGTAGGCTACACGATGGTTGCACGGACGTCGTGTAGTCACCGTGTAGAACACATGAGATTAGTATAGACTACACGATAACTACACGAAATCAGTGTAACCATCATGTAGACTACACGATGACTACACGAGGTCCATGTAACCATCGTGTAGATCATACGATGGCTACACGAGGTCCGTGTTTAAGAAGAATAAATGTAGAAAATGATTTTGAAGATACCTTCTCTCCAACTACTGATCTCCATAAGCTTTTTTTTCATCCTCATCAGTAGGGACAAGGAAATAACTGTCAACTAAAAATTCAAGAAATATAAATCAATATATGTGAAAGTAATATAAATTAAATTGTCAACATAATTCACCAATATACATTCTCCTTCGAAAAAATTTCTTTATGAATATTGTCAACCGTTACTATCGTGACCGGACATTGGCACCTTGGTTGAAACCTAATTATCATACAAACTAACCACCAAGGGGATAGTTTCAAATACCCATGCATATTTAAACAAAAGAGAGTAATTCAGCATTCGGCACATAAATAATTTAATACATCACTACATAGAATTAAATAAATTGTACCTGGAAGGAAAATGGACATCTTTGAGTGAATACCCATGAACAACAATGGGGGATTTCTGTGTTTTCTTGTTTTTTTTCTTGATCTTTAAGATCACAAAAACAACATTTGTATTCTTCACAGCTAATAATGATTTCATTGTTTTGGAGAACGAGAGCTCTCCTCACAGATATTGGCTAAACGCTTTAAGGTGGTCAACCAAAACCAATCATATCTTCTCAATTAGGATACAGTTTTCCTTCCCCAACACAAAATGCTCTAGCAAATAAATCAGAGACATCTTGACCCCATCAGAATCTCCTTGTCCAACACAAAATGCTCTAGCAAATAAATCAGAGACATCTTGACCCATCAGAATCTGACTTGTATTCAAAGTTTTTAAACTTCTCCTCCAACTCAGCAATGGTTATTAATTGGGCTTTGGGAAAGTACAGATCATAGAGTCTATTGGGGACACAAGTATTCTTCTCATCTCGGGATTCACCAAACTTTAGTCAGGTCATCAACGAGAACTCCTTCTTGGAGAAGCACAGTGGTTCATCATTGACAAGAAACTAGATTTTCTCCTCAGATGGAATACCATTGACATATTCGGCCTCTCTGGCCAGCAACTGGTGATAGACAGTAGCTGAAAGCTTCAGGGCTAGGAGATCAAGGAGATGGTCAAAGCATGTCTCCCTAATAGGCAGAGTTAAGGAGCTGCCAGCTTGGTCTTGATAACCTCTGTGTAGTGGGTATTGCACTTTATATTGACCATTGCTTTTGGAATTGTGTTAACGTCATGGACGTATCTTAGTTGCAGCTTTATGAAACCATAACCTATAGAATATTCAAGGAAAACATAGGATTAAGAAATATACATGATTCTCGTGTAGTCATCGTGTAGACTACACGAGGTGTACAAGATACTCGTGTAGTCATCGTGTAGATTACATGAGGTGTACACGATTCTCGTGTAGTCATCATGTAGACTACACGAGGTGTACGCTATGCTTGTGTAGTCATTGTGTAGACTACACGGGGGGTACACAATCCTGGTATATTCCTCATGTAGCCTACATGAGACTTACACGACCCTCGCGTAGTCCTCATGTAGCCTACACGTGGCTTGTTCAACCCTCGTGTAGTCCTCGGGTTTTGGCCATTCCCCTTGTGTAGTCCTCATGTACCCCTTGTGTAGCTACACGGGGACTACATGACCCATAGCGTAACCCAGAAAATAGACACCCACCAAGACCAACACCTCATAAACTCAGAAAAAACACTCAGAAAACCAGTAAGAAAATACTCAAAAACCCAGTAAAAAATACTCAGAAACCTAGACAAAAAAATATTAGAAACCTAAAAAAATCAACCTTGTTGTGATTCAGATATCCACAAAAAACAAAAATGCAGAAATCTAGAAAAAACCCCTCAGAAACCCAGAAAAAAAAACCTCAAAATCTAGAACAAAAACTCAGGAACCCGAAAACTTACCTTGTTAGTTTTCTTTGCTGTGGGAAAAGACTGAAGGATTTGCAGAGAGAAAGATGCTGCGACCTCGAGAGAGAGAGAGAGAGAGAGAGAGAGAGAGAGAGAGTAACAATAAGACGAAGGAGTGGGGTTTCGTGTAATCATCTTTTTTTTTTCAAGCCGTCGTTGGGAATTAGTGTTAGGGTCCATTTCTGCAAAATAATTAATGTATGGATCTACTTTAACAAAAAACCCTTCCAGCTTTCTAAAAAGAACAGAGGTTCTTTGAAAATAGAGTACTTAAATGAAAGTAGAGGAACCTGTTTAAACAGACCCCCTCCTTTTCTAATAAACAATAAATGTGAGAGGGGCATGTTTTACATATTTTTTTGAAAATGTAAGGATTTAAATGATCAATTATAATGTATATGGATACGTTTTACATAAACTTGACAGTGCATAGATGTTTCTTGCATTTTAACCTTTAATATATTATAGATTTAGTCATTATACTTTCAAAGTTATTTCAACTATGCCTTTTTTTTCATTTTCAACATGTTTTTCATCTTCTAATGAGTTTTTCATGTATTAAATTAACGTGTTACACCAGATATATTATGTTTTTTGTTCCCTTAACGTGTAACGCAACCTCTCAATTTGTAGTATGAAACTATTGATTCCAAATTTTTTCAAATGATTTTGCATTAAGTGCTTCGGGAAGGGATGTAACATTTTTCTGTTGAAAAAATTTAAAATAATGGATTTTGTACCATAGATGAAGTACTTGTATGATTTCAAAGTGTAGGGATTAAACTAATCACATATATATNTATTAAAAAGTTTAGTCCCTACGCTTTAAAATTATACAAGTAATTCATATGTTGTACTGTATATGCATTCAAAAGGTCATTGTCTAGGACCATTGAAATCTTTTGTACCACCCATCTCCTCGATGGTCTAAACTCTAAATAGACCAAGACAAGAAATTTCTGCCTCATTCACCACTCATAATCCCCAAGGCCGACCAACAAACAAAGTCTTTATAAAAAGAACATTGAAATTGCAATTTAATCACACAAAAACTAGATCAAATTTCATTGCTCCAATCCAATGATCAACACAGCCATCATAATAAATCCTTATTTTCCGCAGAGACAAGCTTCCTTCAATGTAGCACTCATGGCACCAAACTACTTCATCCAAACGCAAAAAACTATGCCTAATTCAATTCACACCATTCTCATCTTTATCATCCCTATAGTTCTTAACTTACTTGAATTGAAATCTACAAAAGTTACACCATTTGATACTAACCCATTAACCATGGACTTCTCCTTTGCTTGTTTGCTTGCTTATTGCTTTGGTTTTGGTATTGAGTTGAAATTTGGTTCTGCTCTTTCTTCATTTCCAACTTTTGCGAATCTACTTAGGCATTTTGTTGAGTTTTTCGGTTTATTATCATTAGGTTCCTTGATTACATTGTTCGTTTCGGAGCAGATCGTACCCATTATTTACAGCGGCTTCACGTTGCTGGCAATGGGAGAGTTGTTGGAAAACAATGTTAAATTAGTATGGAAGTTGATTCGCGAGAGAATTGCTGGAAAAGTGTCTGTTGTGTCAGAAGTTATTAGACACTCAGAAGAAATTAGGGATGATCACTCAATTTGGCCTGTGGACACATTGCCTGTGTGAGCTCTTTGGCATTACATCAATGGGTGTTAAAGAGTTGGGACTATTTCGAAATGTTCTAACAAAACAACGTCGTCGGAAAATTTTACGATCGCCTCAACCTCGATTCGATCATACTCACCCACTTACATAGTAAATAATTTTTCAACTTTTTTATAGAGATTGTTTAGGGGATACACAATACGTGTTAGTCTTTTTCTTATTATCACTGAGAAAATACCTTCATCACTGTAGTTACCTCCGTTTTAGATTGCTTTTAGAAGCTCGGAAGAGTGATGTTCTCAAAATTAAGTTAATATGATTTCGAAGTCCTTATTCCATCTTAAGCATTCAGACTTCCAACTCTAAACTTGCAAAGATCTTGTTAGTAGGATAAAAGAAAATATGACTAATAAGACGATAGAGTAGAGCAAATTCCACACTGAAAAGGAATAGCAATGGATGGTCTTTCTAGCTAAAATGAAGGAAGAAGTAATTAGCCTTCTTGAGAACAACGGAGCCGTGCGGTGATATAGCGAACTATTCTTTCACCTTTTACTAGAGAATATCGTGTGGAGCCGTGCTCACCGCTAGTAGCAGCATATGCCAATTTTGGAGGGTTTCTCACTCTGTGAGCAACCCCTACTAATACTAGTTTCTAAACTTATAAGCTTGATCAAATCATATGTACAACTCAAAGGTGACCAAAAATGATCTAAAAACTCGTCAACTATGTGTAACTCAAAAGTGTATTTATTAAATCCAATATCTTGACAAGAATACTTTTATAAATACTTTGCATCCAGTACAATAGGCTAAAATCAATTCAACTTCCTCAGTTTCTAGCCAAACACATGATGCTGACAGATAATCGACGCTGACAATAACGTTAAAACTGACTTTAAAATACTCATGTTACTAGAAAGGGAGACGCAAAGATCATAGGTCCCAAATCTAGATTAAATACTAACTTTAAAAACAAGATGTGTAAATTAGTTAGAGTAGATTGTATATAGGGGCTGGCTGGTTCCATATGAGAGGCCAAGTCTTTTTTGTTATATACAAAATTGGCAGTTGGAGCTCAATCTAGCTGTAGTTCAATCAACTCATAAGAAAAATCCTACTCTCAAGCAGTCACGATATGAAGACCAGAGCGAGGAAGCATACATGAGTATGTGACGTACTTGACGCTGTCCAACAGCACGACAACAAAAATCCTGGAAAGCGATTTTGGTCCCATCATCCCGTCAACTTCACCATCACCACCCTCTCTGGGATCAATAAGAACAGAAACTTCCATAGAAGAAACTGACTTATTGCCTTGAAAGTTGTCCTTACGTGGATTCCTGCCCACATGTTCCTCAGTAATGTTAAAATTAGAATCAGCAAGGGGAACTGGAAGGCCGTTGAGGATTCTCCTATTCTTGTTGAGTTGGGTGGCATTCTGGCGGTGTTCTGCTGAAGCATTGGGGACGGAGGAAGCTGGAATAATGGCTCCGGCAGCTGAAGCTGGTGAAACATCAAACTGGAACACTTCAGTGCACATGCCAGAACTCAACATTGGTCCTGCAGAAGGAACACAAAAAAAAAAATGAATTTAGCATTGCATCAAGTATAAAGGCCGTAAAAGACTGCCATTTATAGAACCGTATGACTTAAAGATGCAATGTTTAGAAAAGAGATCAGGTAGTCGAATGGGTATAAATTATAGACCACTAAATCATTCAAATCCCATTACAAGCAATGATATATACATGCCCTAAACAGCCATACGTAACTATATTGATGTTTTCCAGCAGACTGGAGATAAAAGAGATAACATGATTATAATTGATTTTAAGTATAAAATTAAATATTTTGCAGAGTGGTGTGATTAGTTTAAAAAGGTTTGAACTTGTTCCCATGTTAGAACTAATGATTATCACCAAAGTGGAAATATACCAACTCTATTGGTAGGCAAGGATAAATACAATATTCCATCCAGTCCTGCTGGGTCTGTCACAAGAAACTCAAATGTCTTTTTAGCCATCTGGACACTAACTTCTATGATAGATCAACTACATGATCGTTAGCCATTCCACGTTTAGATAATTTGACAGCACAAAACAGACAAGACATGCAACACTACGAGTATGTAGACCAAAAATCTAAATGAAAAGAGGAACGGAGTTCAACCTGCAAGACCTTCACGGAACCACTGCTGAAGTTTACCATCAGCTGCGGTTGATTTCATATGGTTCTTCAAAGTATCAGAAGAGCGAGAAGTCAGAGCCTTCTGTCGTTCAGCAGGATTTCTGTAAATGTTTGGACGCCTCCCTCTGTTTCCAGTAGCCTCAATCATTGTCAAAGCTGGAGTCATATCTTTAGTGAGAGCCAAGCTAGTCTCCCTCTTATTTATCGCTCCAGGATTACGAGATGCCATTGCTTCCTCGCTGGCTAGGACAGAATGGATTATCAAATTGCCATCAATCTTAACAAGCTTGTTGTTTCTTGGGACATATAAAGAAGCGACAAGTGGTTCGCTAGAATTTCTGAGATGAATAAATTCTTCAGAATCAGATGATGACCGTACTGCTTGTTCATTCTGCCCAAACATCATCTCTTGATTCTTGATATCTCGATAACGTACTCTACCTGAAATATTGAATTTTCCATATGGAGTTCCACCGCTCATTCTTCCGCCAGTTCTATTAAAATAGCTGTTAACTCTCAAAACCCGTCCATGGTGCTGCTCATACATTATATTATTATTATCAAAGTAACCAGATACACCACTGCTCCTTGTTCCTCCAAATTTGACGTTCACAATAGGAACTAGCCCACCAAAAAGCAAGATGAAACACAGTACACCCAAGAAACTAACGCTGGCAACCTTTTTAGTTTTACCCTCAACCTTCTTAACCTCATTCTTTTTTGCTTTCGTGGACACAGGTTGTTGTGGTTTCAATCTAGGAATTGGTACCAAGGGAACCTGAGACCCTTGTTGTTTAACAACATACGGAGGACACGGCATCCAGGGATAAGCCATGGGTGACACAGGGGGGTGCGGGTACATACCCGGAGGAGGCTGGCACATACCTCCACCACTCAATTGCTGTCTCAGACTTGCATTTTCAGCCATGATGTATGATATCCTACTATTCAAATCAGCAATAGTAGAATGCATACCTCTCACCTTATCCTCCAACTCCTCCACATAATGCTTCTTCCTCTGCCTGGACAGCTGCGCACTCTCACGATTCCTCATCAACCTGGCCTTTCTCTTCTCCTCCTCATCATCCTCAGCACCAAAACTTTGGCTGTCGTTGTCAATCGAAATTGATGACCTCCGGTACTTTGTAGTCCTCGATTCCGTGTTCCCCTCATCTTGCTCATTCTTTCTTTTTGGGGCACAAGTTTTCCCCGTTCCCTCTAATTTAATCTTCTGATCAACAGTAACATCATAATTATCCGAATCTGGTGGAGGGTTATTCATCTCTTCAGAAACGCCGGAACCGAAATTGCCTGAACCCGAACCCTGTGAGGATGCTGTCCCACCGGAAAGCTCGTGATCGCTGCCACCATGTTCGGGGGACGAAAAGTTCAGTTCTTTAGAGGCGTTTAAATTGTAGTCATCAGAATTAGGTGGTGAATTTTCCAGACTGAAATTCCCTGAGTCAGATAATGGACATTTCAGATGGTCGGAGGCACGCGACCCCTTCTCGCCAGAAACCACAGAGTTATCAGATTCCTGAGACTGCGAATATGAAACCCTAGCAAAACCATTACCAGGGAGCTGGAAATTCGAGCCCTTAGCAGCATCAGTTTCCATCTGAACCGGCTGATCCGTAGACGACATGAACGGTTGAAGCGAACCAGTAATGTGATCAAATCCCCCAGGAAGGAGGAAAACCTCGTTCTCAGACGGAAGGTAAAGATCATCAAGATCATCAAACGTAAGCTCGAAATCCCCATTCTCCTCGAGACCCAACCCGATCCCGAAATCAGACATCAAAGGATCCGAAGACATGTCGAGACTGTTGTTAGCGTCGTAATCAGAGAAAAAAAAGGAATCAAGAGGAATTTGGAGGGAATCAAAATCAGAAGTATAATTGTTAGGGTTATTATCAATAGAAGGAGATGGTGGCGGCTCAGCCAACAAAGGATAAGCCATTTTCACGAATTGAGTGAAGAGAGGAAGAGGATTTGGACATTGGAAAGAAGTTCGGTTTAGGGATGCTTTATAATGAAGGAGGAGGAGGCGGAGGAGGAGGAAATAGCCTCTGGGGGGTTTTAACGGGCCATCGTCGTTTTGGAAAGACTTTAGTGAGATTTGGTTTCCATGTTTGACTCAGGAGCGTGGCCAACTACGTCTCTGCTTTGTACATTGACGTCGCGCGTGGCTTTTACTTTCAAATCCCCTTCTTTTTCCAATTCATTATATATATGATTTTTGTTCAATTACGCATGTACCCTTATGTCAATAAAATTTCCACTACTCAAACTAATGAATCTACTGAGTTTTTAGTAATTTCATTTTTCTCCTATAGTCTCCATCAAGCTCCGTAACTTTAAGCCTCAGTTATTGCATAGACTTGAATACATAATGGATAAAATGAAAGTAAATTATTTTTAAAATAAGATTGATTGTCGAAAATTAAATTATTTAGAAAGTTAATATTATTTTATTTATAATGATTATATCATAATTATTATTATGAAGATATTATAATATAATTGTGAAAATGTTAATGAGAATATTAAATTATTTTATTTATTTTAATGAAATGAATAATAAAATGATATAAATAAAAAAAAATGCTTGAGAATGTCGTATAAAAATATTTCTCAATTCATGAGGTATCAAGTTATTCTCAAATAAGAATATGTGATCTGAAAATTTAGATAATTTATTACACTAAACAAATACATCTCACTTTATCTTACATCTAAGTGTTTGGATAAATATCTGCACATATCGAAAACAGACGTAGAATAACTTATCCGAACATAACTTTTTGTGTAAGGAAAAAAAGGGTTTTGGAATGTACCCTTGTGTGACTGTGGCTTACCCATTGTTTTAATATATTTGCACACAATTTTCTACAAATAAATGTAACATATTGAATTGATACTTAGGTATGGTAATTGGGTTAAAATGAGATAAATTATTGAAAAAAAAATATTGTCGCAAAAATAACGATGTTTTATTTCTATTTAATTTTACTTCGTGAGTCATTGTAAATGCTCTTATTAATAATGAGTTACAATTAAATAAATTTTAATATTGAAAGAAAATAGTTTTTGAGTGACCGGAAATTGTTAACCGGGGGAGAGGTAATGTGGTTGCGCGTGTAGAGCGTGAGATGGAAGGCAGTGGAATAGATATAGAGAAGGGGCGGAGTGGATATATAGTTGGGAACGAAATGCCACGTCGTCGAACGAGAAAGGACTGTCTGGAAACTTCATCCATAAAACATAAAACACTGCCTCTTAATATTAAATAGGTGTTGCCCAAAAAGAATATATAATAATTTAAGGATTTTTAGTTCCCTTTAACGCTACGTTTGTTTCCTTTTTTTTCTTTCTTTTTTCTATATTAACTCTTTCCACTTTAAAACTTCATCCATACTACTACAATAGCCTCCTCTTCTGAGAACATAAAAATAGAGACAATCATGTTCAATCTGAATTGTTAGTTCATATATTAATAACTTATATCATAGATATGGGTAAATCATTGGTGTTATTGTGCATGAGGTTCGCTCGTCGTTGCAACAGCTTCCTCAACCATTAGTTGTCCTGTCCCTGGCACCTGTAATGAGGTTGTTGATAGACTAGCTTAGATAGCTTCGATCGTGTCTCCTAATAGGTATGGTTTAATGAGACACCTTCAAGAGTCAGTGATCCTATTTTCCTAGATTCAGCTTAGCTACTTCTATCGGGTTTTGGCCATTCCCCTTGTATTTTTTCTTGTATCTCTGGATTCAAAAACAAAAAACTCATATCGTCGGTGTCTACATTAGATATGAGATGTTGAATGAGAGGTGCACAAAAAAAGACTAATGACGAGTTTTTGGGGATTATCTGTTTTAAAGAAAATTTATTAAGAGAGAAATGATTTTTTTTAAGAGAAGTTTTATTCGATCAAAGAAAATATTCGATCAAAGAAAATATACAAAATTCAAGGAGCATACTCGAGGAATAACAAAAAGATAAACAAGAAAAAAAATTAGCAACAAAGCCTAGATAAACCCTAGCTCATAAAGGATCACCAAAAGCATTACACTTGAGAAAACATAAAAAAGGATCTAAGAAATAGTAAATGTTTCCTTATATAGATTTTATTTTTCATAAAGACCAAGAAACTCTTCTCCTTTATCTTGTTTTAGAATAAACCAAATCATCTCTCTAACCATTCTAGTGGATTTCTTGAAAATCAGGGAGGAATCCATAGTTTTTCAAGGAATACCCTTCTGTTTATTTAACCCAAAGATTGTAAATGAAAACAGTAAAGCTCAATTTGACAAATTGAGATGCAAGGTTTATGGTTGAAAAAGTATTCCTGATGAACCAATTTAGCAGTTGAGGCCAATTAGTAGCATCGCAATACAAGTCACTGTAGGTTAACAATCTATCCAGAATACATCTTGCAACTGAATAAGAGGAAAAGAGGTGGTTCAAAGATTCCACCCCTTGATAACAAAATACACAAGCAGCATTAATTCTAGGGTACAACTTAGCAACAAAATCCTTAATGGCCAGCCTATCATGACATGCTAACCAAGACAGGAATGGGCACTTAGGTATATGACCATTGAACCATATCATTTTGGTCGAAGGGAGCTTCTGCCTCTGCAAACAAAGTTGTTTATATGCATGTATATAACCAACTGAAAATTTACCATTAGGGCTAGGTAACCACTGCCAGGAATCATTACGAGTTCTATCAGGGGGTGGATGCAGATGAAGACCCCAGGAAGCTAAGTCATTCTCAGTTGTAAGCCATAATTAAGCCAAGTCCAAGTTCCCTCTTTTATCAAAGCATAGAGCTTGGTAGACATGTCCCACCCTGAGATATGCAACAGATCATTACAACCTATATTGAAAAGTACACCATGAGGATGCCAAGGATCTGTCATGATATTGATACTGATTCCATTACATGGATAAACCCTACAGAATCTGCCAACTTTTTCCCTGATTTTAAGTATCTTCCTCCAAGACCAAGTTGGATCGTCAAAGTTACATTTCACAATGACAATGGTGTGGGATTTGAGAAGGTACAGTTTACACCATGCAATCCATACAAAATCAGAAGATTTTGAGGCAAGACTCCAGAAGTGCTTAGCCAAAGTAGAGACATTCCAAGTTACTAGAGATCTCTTAGACCTAGCCCTCCTTCATCAAAAGGACACAAAATTTATCCCATGCTATCTTAGCCCTTTTTGGAACTTGACAGTTACCATTCCATAGTAAATTCCTTAAGACATTAGAAACTTTCTTTAAAACCTGTTTTGGTAGGATAAAAAGACTTGACCAATAACCCTGAATAGCAATGAGGATAGATTTTACAAGTCGTAACCCTTCATGCATAAGACAAGAATTTGTTTTCCCATTGCTTGGTCCCCCAGATGATCATTTCCACCAAAATATCACAATTAATCCTACTAAGTCTAGAAGAAACCAATGGAACCTCAAGATATTTAACAGGTAACTAAAATGAGTTATTTTTGTATAATACCAAATTGGTGAGCCTTTTTTACTCATAAACTTTATTTTAGAGCCATTCTTATCATTCTCCTTTTTGAAAAGTGGGAACTATAGAAATGATCAGTTTTTAAAGAGGAGTTAAGTAAATTGGGGAACAATTAAAAATTAACAAAAATTGCACAAAAAAGACTTGCAAATTAATAAGTCGCATCCAACATGGTGGTCCTATGTGAAAATTTCGAATAATTGGCCCTTTTTATTCCGCCATTAAAAAACATGTCTTTTCCATCAATTTCCATTCTAAAATATAGAAGATGTCCGTGTAATTAACACAAAGTATAGAAGTTATTGAACATTGAAGTAATTTATCCAAAATGAAATTAGTTCTTTAGCAGAGATAAAGAAATAATATTACTTGTTCAACTAATTACTTTTAATTAGGGAAAACTACACAAATATTTAAAGGGCAATTCATTTCTTTATCCATATATATTCCTTTCCCTTAAATTATTTTCTAGTTGTAGATTCAGAATAGTCAATATCTATATTTGTACCGTTTGGTGTAATTAAGCAGATAATGCTTTGATATTTTCAGATACTAGATATTACAACCCAAAAAGAAAATATGTTTAAAACTATTCGAGGATTTAGATTGGGGAAATTAGAGATTTACAAGGTTTAAATTGGCTATCAACGTAAATTTGGAGGGCTTAATGAGCATTTTGCCCAAATTTTACTGATGAATGATAAAAACACTTGAGAGAAATTAAAAAATCCAAACATAATTGTCTCTTTATATATAAAAATATTTATATACTATATGATATATATCATATAGTTATAGCTAATATTTAAAAGATATTACTTCATAACAATATCATTAATTATTAATATTTATATATTAGATTTCATTCGAGATATTCTATACTACAACATGATTAACAACACATTAATAAGTTTGATAACTTTGAAAAATAAACGGCTTACTAGTATTTAAGAAGAATAGTAATATTTTCCAATAATTAGTTTAAATAACTAAATTTACTTTAACTCGATAGGCTTGCTAGGCTAGCTTCTTCATCTACCCTTCTTTTGTTGTGGGACTCTGATCCCCCAAGGTGACTAATATCATTGTTGTTGGTCGATGTAATTTATTATGTATTATTAAAGAAATAATACAACAGAGAAATTGTGTACTTGAACTATCTAAAAATATAAGTTTGTCCATTATCTTAAAATAATAAATGAATTGCTCTTTATTTGCTTATGAACAAGTAAAAGAAAAATAATGTATTTGCAAGATACAAATTACATGGAAATTGGGAAATATTAACTCCAACTAGTGATACTTATTAACTACAAAATTTGTTTTGAATGAAATTAACTGTAAACATAAGACCTAATTACTTCTTGTGATTTGCCCGTTCTTCTAGTACAAATGATTTTTAATCTTCTTTCCCAGAAAGTATGAGTGTTGATTCCAATTTAAAAAATGCAAAATTTGTTAGATCGTTTTTTAGTAAAAAACGAATTAGGATATCGAATTCAGGTAACAAATCAATTGAGCTATCAGTCTTGATCGTATATCTGAATGTTAGAAATTCACTTTCGATGATTCAGTAAGTGTTCCTTTAAATGTCGTCTAATGAACACAAGAGAAAAATAAACGTGAAGATATTGGCTCGACACCGGTGTGGTGTCTAACCTAATACACTCTAACGCTCAAGTCAGTGAAAGGAAAGGAAAAAAGTAGAAAATTTTGAATGTTTTGAATGTCATATTTCTTTGAGAATTTGTTTGCCTTTATATAGATAACTCAACATTCATGTCCGAATACGAAGAGTCGTTTTATTAATTACGAAAAATGGAGAGTCTTTCATTAAATGTGAAATATGAAAGGATGATCAGTTTCATTTCTAATGAAAGCTTCATATCTCTTCCTCCTATTTGTGATTTATTTTGGTCTTGAGACACTAATGTGTGTCATTCAGTATTATTATTTCTCAGTTATATTGACTAAATCTGAATTCGCGATTCGGCCTTTCAGCCTTTGTGGATTCGGCCTTATTCCGCCTTGTATGAGGTTCAGTCGGAATGTAAGGTTCAGCCATATTTCAGTTCGGCGAGATTTGGCCGAAATATGAAGTTCGGCCAAAATATGAGGTTCAGTCATATTTTGATTTTATGTCCTTTTGAACTTGTAATTAATTGTTTGAGCATCGTAGAAGATCTTTATGCAGAAATTTGGCCTTTTATTCAAGAAATCCAAAATACAATTATTGAACCCTCTACAGTTTGTCGACACTTGAAAATTCTGAGTGAAAACTTCAAATTCTTTGAAGTATTTTGGCTCGTTCATAAAAATTTCTTAGATAGGTTAGATAGCTGTGCTAGACCGAACTCATCCATCCAAGCCGAGCTATTTGGGTTGTACAGTTCGACCTGGAATGGTTCGGCCAGGCCGAACTGTGCTCGGCCTGGAGTAGTTCGGCCAGGCCGTGCTGACCTCGGCCTGGAGTAGTTCGGCCAGGCCGAACTGAGCTCGACCTAGGGCGATTTCGTCAGGCTATGCTCCATGGGTCATGTTTTCGATGATTGGATGAAAAGCCACAGATTTTGATCCGTGTGAATTAATTGTTAACCCTTGATCCTTATCGTTTGTGATCCTTGGATGAATTTATGGGAATGAAAGGCATGGATAGTGATCTGCATGCTTTCATCCACATCCATTGATTATTTCATTATTAAAATAATTGTGGCCTTGGATGAATATTGAAAAGATGAATGACGACATGGATTGTGATCCATATGAATTCAATCTTTTACTTTAGATGAACGCCAGATGCGATGATCTTAGACGTTGGTTTAAAATTACACAACCTATATAACTCTTCTCCATCTTCATTTTTTACCACAACTTCAACTTCTTCATTCTCATTCCCCAATTATCTTTAACTTTTAAAAGATCTTCCGACGTCAAGTTTACCGGTGAGGTTTTCTGATGAAGTTTCTGGTGAAATTGTCGGTGACGTTTCTGGCATTGTTCTGTGACATTTCCTGACGAGGTTTCGGCGGTGTTTTTGGCGTGGTTTCCAGTGACATTTCGGTGAAGGTATTTCCATCTTGCTTTGCTGTTTCTTTCCCTAGTTACTTTCAAATGAATACTTTTTTACGGTTGTTGATTTTCATAATATGTCTAATTTTGTCACACGAGAATCATACCATGAAGAGTCTAGGATGTCCATACAAGATTCTTCTTCATCTGAATGTTAGTCAGTCACTAATGAGTGTGATTTTGAAGAGCATGTTGAAACTGTGTTTCAAGGTGTTCCGAAGGGCAAATGGTCTTTCCCTAAAATGTATACTAATGATCTTAAAAAATTATGAGGACAATATGGCATTCCATCTTCCATTGAGTTGCGTGTCCCTAGTCAAGATGAGAGAGTATATTCAAAATTAGAAGGCTGGGTTACTTTTTATGAGTTTCTGTTGCGTGGGTCAACTTCTGTTTTCCTCTTCACCCGTTTATCTGAATGGTATTAAAACATTATAACTTAGCTCTCACTCAGCTTCTTCCGAATGCATGGTGAATTCTCATTTCTTTGATCATCCTTGGCCATAAAACTGGCGTCGGGACTTCACTAAGTATGATGAGAGGTTTCTTCTCCTTATTTCAATATCAAAAGAATTCCGGCCAGTACTATTTTAGTCATAGGGACGGTTTAGATCTCATTCACCAACTTTTCACTAGTAATAAGCATTTTAGGCTGTGATTATTTTGGGTTCGAGGTCCTTGGGAATATGGTTCAGACGAGCATGTTCATGATGTTCGGGTCAGGATTAGTTGGGGTATCCCAGGTATTAGATGCTTACTTTCTGTTTGTAGTGTATATTCTCATTATGTCGTCTAATTTATGTTTTCCTTTTTTTCCAACAATTGACTCGACTCTTGTATTCCAATATTCGAATCTTCGTAAGATATTCTTGATGCGTATCTAACGATACCTGATCGTAATTGGGAAATTTTATGCTCCGCACAAAACCTTAAGGACGCAGGGCTTTGGCGTTGTGTAGAGAACATTCCTAAAGGTATTTCTTGCTTTCCACTTGAGTTTAATAGATTAACGCTAAATTTGTGCATTGAATTACTTGTATGGAAGTTACTCCTTTTTAAAATGACCCGCCTAATACATATCGTGCGTCCTCCTTACTAAGACATTTAAGGTATGGACCAGCGAATGATCATCTGTAAAGTACTCCTTCAATGATTGAGTAATGAGATGATTGCATCATAATCTTCCTTGCTTGTGACTTATCTTCAGGAAGTTCTCCGCAAGAAATGTATCTCTTAATTTGATCTATCCACGATTCTTCTGACAGAGGTGGTTCTATTGAAAATAACTCATTGATCATGATTGGGGATTCCTGGTTACTTGTGAAGTCGTACGTTAGGTGCTACCAAGTACTCTACTAGGATCGTTTGCCTTAACTCTGTATCAATGGTTAAGGCCAAGTTGGCCAAAGCATCAGCATGACTATGCTTGCTACGAGAAAGTTGTTGTATACTGAACTTTTGGAAAGAATCCTTAAGTTGAGACACCATTTTAAGATATAAACTCATGCGAGTGTCTTTAACTTGAAAATTTTTGTTTATCTGATTCACAATCAACTGTGAGTCGCTAAAGACAATTAGTTTGGATGCCCCAATAGTCTTTGCTAAGTTCATCTAGGCTATCAACGCTTCATATTCGGCTTCTTGGATGTGTGAAAGCTGAATCTAAGTGATTGTTCAATGATTTCTCCTTCAGAAGTTTTCAATATTAAACCTGCTTCGCAGCCTTTA
Source organism: Datisca glomerata (assembly GCA_003255025.1). Classification (NCBI taxonomy): domain Eukaryota; kingdom Viridiplantae; phylum Streptophyta; class Magnoliopsida; order Cucurbitales; family Datiscaceae; genus Datisca; species Datisca glomerata. Next base: position 136,403 of record QANY01010971.1, read on the forward strand.
GCATTTACCGAACCGTCTACGTACAAAACCCATTCATCACCCTCATTAGGATCTGTCATAATAGCATCAACAGCCCCATCTTCCATGGGTAGAGACTTTAGACCTTCAATTTCTATCGCCTTTGTCATTTCTACTATAAAATCAACCAAGGCTTGAGCTTTGATCGTGAAGTGTGGTTTATAGGATATGTCAAATTCTCCTAATTTCACCGCCCATTTCATGAGTCTTCCCGACATGTCAGTTTTATGAAGCATAGTTTTCAGGAGATTTTTAGTGCGAATAACAATGGAATGGCTTTGAAAGTAAGGCTTGAGTTTCCTTGCTGAAGTGATGAGTGCGAGGGCAAACTTTTCCATTTGTGAATAGTGAGTTTCTGCATCCAATAGAGTGTGACTTGTGTAATATACCAGTTGTTGCTCATTGTCATCCTCTCGAATCAAAACGGAGCTAATTGTCATGTCAGAAACAACCAAATAAAGATATAAGATCTCCCCATCCTTTGGTTTTGCCAGAAGCGGAGGTGTTGTCAGGTAAAGCTTGAGATTTGAAAAAGATTTGTCACATTCCTTCGTCCACCCGAACTTTTTACTTCCTTTCAGGATATTGAAAATGCTAGGCACTTGTCTGATGATCTTGAAATGAAACGATTGAGTGCGGCCAATCTTCATATTAATTTTTGCACTTCCTTGATATTTGTAGGTGTTGGCATGTCCAACACTGCCCGAATCTATTCGAGATTGGCTTTAATTCCATGTCATGTTACCAAGTGTCTGAAAAACTTTCCTGAAGAGACACCAAAAGTACATTTTGCAGGATTAAGTTTCATTTTATACTTATTTAGTACCTCAATAGCCTGTCGAAGGTCTTCCACATGATCCTTAGCTATGAGAGATTTGACGAGCATGTCATCAATGTACACTTCCATTCTGGTTCCAAGGTGCTCCCTGAACATACGATTGACAAGCCACTAATAAGTCACTCCAGCATTCATTAGGCCGAAAGGCATGACCTTATAACAATAAATTCCCCGCTCTGTGATGAAAGCCATTTTTTTCTGAGCTAATGGATGCATGTATATCTGATTATATCCAGAAAAAGAATCTATAAAGCTAAGCATGTCATGACCTACAGTTGCATCTACCAATTGATCAATCTTGGGTAAAGGAAAACTGTCTTTGGGCACGCCTTGTTCAAATCTGTGAAATCGATACAAATTCTCCATTTGCCATTTTTCTTTTTTACTACTACAACATTTACAAGCCAATCTGGATATATTACTTTCTCTGATAAATTTGGCATTGAAAAGTCTTTGCACTTCATCATTGATTATGACATTGCGCTCCTTTGTAAACTTTCACCTCTTTTGCCTCACTAGCTTATGAGTTGGATCGACCTCCATCCTATGAGTCATGAATCCCAAGTCAATGCATGTCATGTCAGTAATGGACCATGCGAAAGCGTCATAGTTTTTTAGTAAAAAAATCCACGATCTTCTTTCTTAATCCTTCCTCAAAACCAATTCTAATCTTAACAACTCTTTCAGATTTTGAAGTGTGAATACATACTTCCATTGTTTCTTCTATGGTGGGGTTCTTTGGTTCATTAACTTGCAGATCTTTGAATCGTGATATCGATTCAACTTGCTGTAGTTGCTATTTGGTTTTATTAGCTTTCTGACTTGCAAGATGGCAATCTAGAAGTGACTTGATCGCCACGTATCTCCTGGATGCCATTAGGAGTAGAAATTTGATTGTTTGATGATATGTCAAAGGAAAAACTTTCATTGAATGAATCCATGGCCTACCGGGGATTATATTATACGGAGAATCTGAATCCACAACTTGAAGCTCTGTCAACTTATTGTCCTCCTTTGATATGACTGGAACATTAATACTTCAAGAAGACTTGGTCACCGCTCCATTGAATCCGATCAACTCTATCTCGGGTTCGATGATGTTCAACTTATCTATTCTCATTTGTTCGAACGCTGGGAGATAGATGACATTCACTGCAATTCTTGGGTCTACCAAGATGCGCTTTACGTTAAAATTATTTACGTCTAAAGAAATAACTAAAGCATCATCATGTGGTTGGTGGACTTCTTGTGACTCCAAAGAAGAAAAATAAATATCCATGTCTTGTGCCAATTTCCTTGGGGCGTTAAAATTGAGAACTGGGAGTTTGGCTGCTCTGACGAGATTTTTCCTTCTCGTGAATGACATTCCATTCGTGCTTTCTCCATGTATAACATTGATGAATCTTCTATCAGTTTGACTAGGCACATCATTTTCCTGTCTCGGCTTTGGTCTTTTATCGGCTCATTCTTCAATGTAATCTCTAGGTGTCTGCGCTTTATAAATTCTTCAATTTATCACTTTAGATGCCTGCATTCATCAATTTTATGGCCATAATATCGGTGAAAATCATAGTAGTTGTTGGGCTCATCCTTCTCGGCCAAGAAAAATATTCTTTGTCCTTGACATGTGTTATAAGGTCAGAATAAGATATATTAAGTGGAGTAAGCCGGAACGAATTGTATACATCCCCTTGTGCTCCCCTTTTGTCCACTTGATCTCGAGATATTTTCTTGTCTGGCCTAACTGAGTCATTGTCCTGATCATATCTATCTCTTTTCTCTCTACCATTTATGTTATCCCTTTTTGGGGAATCTCGTCTTGACCTCTTATCTTTGCTTTTGATCCCTGAATTGCGCATGGATTGAAAACCTTGATGATCAGTCTTCTCCCTTGCATATTTTTCTAACAACATAAATTTCTGCGCTATTTTAAGGGCAGCTTCCATGGCGACTGGCTCATCTAGCACCATAGATTCACAAATGCGCGAATTTGGAAGAAGAACACTTACGAAGGTATCCGCAGCTGTGGAATCGTCACAATTTACTATTTCCATTTTCTCCCGTGTAATCGCTTTATGTATTCTTTCCAACTTTCATCAACACCCTGTATGACCTTGTAAAGATGGCAAGATCGTTGAGGGACCTTTTTGCAGATGCCATGTTGAGTGACAAATGCTTGAGCGAGTTGACGAAAGGATGATATTGAGCCTCACTCCAAAGTGCCGAACCAAGTAAGGGCTTGTCCCGTAATACTCGATGTGAATAGCCCGCATAACATTACGTCTAATCGATCGTGAGGAATTCCTGCTATGGTCATAGCTTGTTTATAATGGGTAATATGATCAGATTGATCTTTGGGTCTGTCATACAACTGAAGCGTCAGAGTGGTAAAACGTTTTGGCCGCTCAACTACCAATATCTCCTTGATGAATGGCGACTCAACTAAGTCTCTAATAGTTGGGTCATCTTCTTCTTGCACTTTCACATCGAGTTGTGCTAGTCTTCAGTCTATATCCTTGATTTTCTCCGTGAAATTGTTTTCATTTGCATTGCTCTTCTGCGCTTGTTTCCATTCGTCATTTCTCCGCTTTGGTTAGCTCGCATATTTCCCGAGTCTCCAAATCTTCTTCTTGGGGAAGAACTCCCATGAGAATCTTCAGAACTACTTCTCATATTTCTTTATTGTCTTGCTCTGTAACGGTCTACTTCCCTCCTTCTATAATTTCCATCGTGATTTGGATCCATTGTGATACCTCTCGAGCGGAGAGGTGCTTCAGTCTTAGAATTCCCACTCCCGGCGTGTCAGAGAGGATTGGCAGAACCATTCACATCCATCTTGCTCCGTAAGTCATGATTTTCTTTTTCAAGAATATCCATTTTCTTGTTTAATTGTCCTATGACTTGCATAATCTCCACCAGAGAGATGTTTTCGTGCTTTGTTAGTGCCGGTGGGTTTCTGGTAGGTGGTACTAAGTGTCGCTCAACTGCTGATGGAGGGTCCAATGAAGCGGCCCTTCGAAAATTCCTTGCATTCATCATCATTTACGTAGCGCAAATTAGGGGGAAAAAGGTATGAGATTGGTTGGTTTTCTCACAGATGGCACCAAACTGTGAATGTTAGAAATCCTCTGTCGATGATTCTGCCACGTGTTCTTTTGAATATCGTCCGATGAACATAAGAGAAAAGTGAACGTGAAGATATTGGCTGGACACCGGTGTAGTGCCTAACCTAATACACTCCGACGCTCAAGTGAGTGAAGTGATGGAAAGGAAAAAAAAATAGAGAATTCTGAATGTTTTGAATGTCATACCTCTTTGAGAATTTGTTTACCTTTATATAGATAACTCAACATTAAGGTCCGAATACGAAGAATCATTTTATTAATTACAAAAATGGAGCGCCTTTCATTAAATGCGAAATATGAAAGAATCATCAGTTTCATTTTTAATGAAGGCTTCATATCTCTTCCTCCTATTTGTGATTTATTTTGGTATTGAGATACTACCGTGTGTCATTCGGTATTATTATTTCTTAGTTATATTGACTAAGTCTGAGTTCGAGATTCAGCCTTTCGGCCTTTGTGGATTCAGCCTTATTCCGTCTTGTATGAGGTTTGGTCGGAATGTAAGTTTCGGGCATATTTCGATTGGCGAGGTTCGGCCGAAATGTGAAGTTCGGCCAAAATATGAGGTTCGGTCATATTCTGATTTTATGTCATTTTAAACTTGTAATCAATTGTTTGAGCATCGTAGAAGATCTTTATGTAAGAATTGAGTCTTTATTCAAGAAATTCATAATATAACTATTGAACCATCTACAGTATAAATAATTAAACTCTTGGTATATCTAACTACATGTATATAATTTAGAGACAATCCCTGTCATTTCATTAGTGACATATATCTCGGGCTTATTACTTAAGATTAGTTGAATTGCTAATTACACTCTAAACGAGTGAAGGTAGTGTTATACTATGTGTTTTTGTTTTTAAATCTAGGTGTTTTAAAATAAAAATTAAAACTTATTAATAATTAATGCAAATTTCATAATCACCACAAATTTAAAAACCTCTTCGAATTAATGCCACATGCCAACTTCTAATTACATGATGCATTGCCCTATCAACAACTTGCTATTATTAATCACAAATCTTAATTCACAAACTAATCGAAATTAAGCATTCTCAAGCCACAAATTCTTCCATTTTAAAAATAAAGATTTCCTGGCCAAGCTTATCCACATGTTTATGTTTAGTATAAAAAATAGTAGCCTATCATATATAAATTAGTTCTTCGTGTCTTATTTAATCATTTGATTAATTTCTTAATCGCTGATCCGCATACAACTATGACCAACACTATAAATTATGAAATTCAAATATCAATACTATAGGCTAATTACTAATTTGTAATGAAGCAATCAAATTTAGATCGCCTCTAAAATAATTATCACACATTTTATTATCGTTTTCAATTGTGAAAATTATGTTATTGAAGTTGCTTTAAAACGTTCTATTCGGAATATTAATATTGTAAATAAACTCTCCAATTTGATTTTTTTTGTTCTCTTTATGAATATAATCCATGAGATATAATCACTGAGTATTATTCCTAATTATGACAATAATTATTATCAGACAGATTTATAGAAAATATTGAATTTATCTTACTAAGTCAATTGGAAGGAACTTGATTTATCATACAATTAATTAAATAATTATTTGGATATTTAAAGACTTTTAGTCTTCTAGTAGATACAATATAATTAAGGGAATGAGAGTTTAAACCACTGAATCTAACTCTAATCATTGAACTCTTTATTTTGAACCGAAAAGCATGTTTAACAAATTAATCATTCTTACTAGACATAGTTATTAAATTAAAATAAAATCTAATAGAAAACTAAATTCATTGTCACAGGAATAAACATCAACCTTCAAGCCATATGGTAATTCAAATGAACATTTCCTCCCCACAAATCTAACCAATAAACAATAATAATAAAACATCACTATTATATAATTTGCTTCCTCCTTGAGCAAGTTAAACCACAAACATAATAAATAATCATTTCAGAGAGGCAATAATTCTTATCCATATATATTTTTTAAATTAAACCTTGTAAATAAACCACAAGATTTATGTCTATATTAGTTTAAAATAGAGTCACCCACATGTCAATCTTTAAGTGTTACATATAAATTACTACACTAAATCATAATCTAAATTTATATCTTCTAATAAATTTGAAGAACTTAATTCAATTGGTAATTTCAATTGATGCATGTCATAGCATACAATCAATCTTATTGTTATGATTTGCATTAACTTAACCCACACAATTTTTGTGAATAAAACATATCAAAATATCAAAATCAAGAAATTTTAATCCTTAGCCAAATCAACAATAATTCTTAGTTGAAATATAAAAAAACTGAATTAATTAAGTGGTAACATTCAACAATATATACCATAGTTCATACTATCCTATTATTTTGCAAATTAAAAACATGACCTATTGTTTGGGGTTTATCATGGGATTTTCTTATAACACCATACAAATTATATTTATTGTTAGATCTCTTCGTTCACATATTTGTGTGGCGAAAATTAGACTACACGGTCACAATAATGTATAAAGGAAAAAAAAACACTTTGAACAATATAACTATTCCGTGTATGACTTCTGATTATGATTAATTAACCTGGAAACTAATTAGCAAATATAGGTCAAGTTATTAAAGTAAATGAAATTTTTTACGGTTAGGGTGGACAAGAAAGTTTTTTTTAATCTTATGGTAATATGTACTATATTTTCCAATTTAGAATTTGTTATATTGCAGCTAGGGATTCAGAGGGTAAGTTGCAAGACGGAAGGAAGGAAAGTAGATGCTATATGAATCTGGACCAAGGTGAGTTGTAAGAAATTAGAGGGAGTTTAGACTTGGCTCTTTTACTCTAGTTGAAATTTGGGTGTAACTATAAGAAGGTTCGTGCAATGCATACATAGACCGTTTGGTTCGTGTAATCTATAATGATCATCGTAATTTAATTACGTGCAATTCAATTGCTTACAAAATAGAATTATCATATTTGATTATGTATGATAATTTATAATGTGATGTGTGACAATTATGTTTAGTATATGTTAATTTTTGTTGTAAATTTGTATAAATAACAAGAAGTTACTTAAATGTCCTTTTAGTTATACATTATCTAAAAGATATTTTGACGTGCAGTTGTAACATTAATTTTTTAATTAATTTTAATTAATATTTAAATAACGGTAGACTAAATTTAAAAAATATTTTAAATCAAATTAATAAAATAAGAGATATAATAAAAAAAATATTTTCACGTGAAATTTTAACATTAATTTTAATTATTTTTATTAATATTTAAATAAACTAATATTGTTAGACTAAACTTTAATAAATTTAATTTTAATTAAATTAATAAAATGAATTATTATTAATATTTTAATAATAAAATAAAAATAAAATTAATAAAATTAATTTTAATTAATACTTAAATAAATTAATAATGCTAGACTAAATTTAAAAAAAAAATTATAATTAAGTGATATAATAAAAATATTTTCACGTGAAATTTTAAACTTATTTTTTTTATTTTTTATGAATATTTAAATAAATTAATAAATATTAAACTAAATATTAATAAAATTAATTAAATAAAATTAATAAAATAAGAGAGAAAGTGTGAGAAAGAATGATTCAATGAGGGTAAGAAAGTAATTTTATTTTATATTAGAATTGTAATTGCATTATAAATTGAGATTTGTTTCCATTTTATTTTGCAATTCAACTGTTTCAAATGATTGTAAATTAGGATTGTAACTTTATTTAAAGATTACTCTAAACAAACATGATAATTCAATTACAAAAAGGATTATAATAGAAGATAACGTGAATGGCTGTATTGGCGAGATCCAACGGTGAACAGCTGCCCAAAAGAAAAACCGCCTGGAAGTCTGAGTACCTTTAGTACCGTATCCTTCCCCCGAACCAGCAGCCTTCAAGCCAAGCAAGACCGCCCTTGTCCCTTTCCTTTCTCCATTCCGCCTCCTTCTTTGCTTTGTTCCAATAGAGTCTAAGGCAAAGCAAAAGTGGGTCGTATGCCTCTTTTTTTACCTACTTGACGAAAGGGAATGCACTTTCTTTCTTTCTGGGTTTATGGATTGGATTCAGTCAGCTAAACTCCTTTCTTTTGATTATGTCATGACACTTTTATTACCGGTGAACGCTTCCAAAGGCGACCCTCTCGAGTTTCCTACTATTTTCTAGATTGAAGTAGCCTTTCGTCGTCCTACCAAACGAAAGAAGTCACTATCAAACATCTCGCCCTACTGAAGTACCAAAGGTGCACTCCGCCCGGTGACTAAGAAAGAAAGAGCTTTGCACTTGAATTAAGGTCATAATTATAAAATAGAATTACAATGCAGATAATTACAAAAATTGAACTTTATAAAATTATATGAAAACTTTAAATATAAACACAATAACTTTAAATAATGTTGGTACAAACTTTGTGTTAGTTATAGTTTTTGTCGTGGTGGCATTTAGGCCTCAACAAAATATTGCAGAGAGTAGAGTTGATGTCCTCTTAATCGGTTGCCTGCTCAAATATATTATTCACTTAAAGTTCTTTTTACTGTGACTGAGAGTTGAAAATATGACTTTTATGTTTTGATTAGTAAAGGTTGATCGCCCTTGAGCTATGATCGACCATTGGCTAAAACAATCAAAGAATGTCATTCTGAACTTTGGCGGTCGACCGCCACAAGAATACCTATTTTCTAATGTTCTTGATTCGGATGATTCTCAAGATATTTTCAACTATTTTCATATACATTTTTTGTGGTTACTTCTCAGCTAATTTGATGTAGTATTCCTTACAGATGTATTGGTTAATTTGTAGGTTCAATTCTAACCGGATACACGCCAATGAGACCCTCTATAAGTTTATTGGAATTCGTTCTATATCAATGGAATCTTATTTCTTATTTATTAAGGAAGAGAAGAGAAGGTGAGCGGAGTTATTGACGTTTCTTAGAATCTAGGGTTATCTTAGTTTGAAATTAAGGGCACGTTTAGTTGTTAGATTTGGATTATAAATCTAAATCACAAATCTGAAAGATTTAGATTTGTAATCCAAATATAATGCTTACTCATTTTTAGATTTAAATTTGTGATGGACCCTTAAGTTTGATTGGATTATAAATCATTTGGTTGTAGGATTTTAAATTCAGCTAAAATATTCAGATTTCTAATTTTGAATTTGGACAATTATTATTTTTAAAAGAAAAGACAAATTTAGCCATATTAAATAAACTTACACGATATTATTTAATTAAATGACACTATAATAAGCTTATCTAATCTGACGTAATTTAAATTTCGAATCATCTAATGCAACATAATCTAAATTCATAATAAACATAATAATCTAAATCTTAAATTCCAAATCTTGAATCCAAATTTTAAATCAAAATCCTAAATATCAATTCTCAATCTAAATCTTAAATCTAAGAATTTAGTAATCATCCCCAAGTTTAGAATTTGTTTGCTCATATTTTCAAAAGCCTTAATTCGATTGGCTCCATCATGTTGGCTTTTTAAATGTTTTAATACTTATATTATTTTTAAACTAAAATTATTTCATAAGTATTAAAACCTTTCCTGTTCACTTTTAAAGAAAACTCACTCTCTTAAATTTGGTGTCATGGAAAATTTCTTATGAGTGAGAGACAACTTTCATTATAAAATCCGTGTATTACTCGTGCCTCAATATTGTGTCAGTCAAATTTATTATTGTTGGTGTATCGACGTGGAGTTTGAGATTGACAAGCAAGTTGGTGTTAACTTGTGCCTTAAAGCGTATTCAAGATCGACAAGCTTAGTTAAATCTATAAGAATGACAAGTATTTTGACCCTCATAGTTTCAGTAGGAGCAGGTCCCTGTATATCAGAGTGAATTAATTTAAAATGTGTAGAGGAATTTGAGTCACTACTATGAAAATGGACAACACATTATTTTGCAAGTTGACAAACTATGCAATTAAAATTCTCATTAGTTACGGGACCTAATTTATCACTAGAAACTAAAGAACGTAAATGACTAAGGGAAGCATGATCTAAGCGAGAATGCCAAAAACTCAACGTAGGAGAGGAAGTGGCAGAACTAAATACATGAGTATGAAAGGGAGGTTGGTGAAGTAGATAAAGGTTCACGAGTTCAAACAGATGTCCAATCTTCCAACTTATCCTAAGTATCTTCCCAGTCTGCGTAGTAAAGATAACATCAACTCTTAGTTCAACCAGTTGACTGACAGATACTAGATTCAAAGTGAGTTTAGGAATAAAATAAGTGTTAAAAAGAGACATATTGAATGAAGATATCTTACCAATATGACTTATAGGCATTAGTGAGCCATCAACTGTAGAAATGGGAGGTATGTGTGAACTTGATTCTTTTGTTATAAAGAAACTAGTTTCAAAAGTCAATCAAGAAACCAAGAGGGGGTACCTGAAGTCAAGGTTGTCAAGATCATATTTTTAGCTTGGACCGGTGAAGGAGTCTTCCGAATCGGATCGTTAGGATCGAGGATTGTAAGATCTTACTAAATGTTAATAACTATAATATTAAAAAAACTATGATCCTTAAAAACACAAATGAATTATTCCTAACTAAAATTAAACAATAAAAATAAGTTTTACTCTACTTTGTAAATGGGTGAAATATAAAACATCTCAAAATAGTCAACTCAGGGCTGATCCCAAACATATACTTTTTAAGTTCCTCAAAATAATTTTCTCACTCAAGCATTTTAATGAGTAAAGCAACAAAGACAATACAAATTTATTTTCTTTAGCTTCTCAAAATTAAAATTATAAAATTAAATTTTCACAGAAATTATTCTCCGAAAACCACTTTACTCTTAATATCATAAACAAACAAATAAATTTTACAAATTCAAAGTTTGTGTGAGAAAGTACGAATCAACGCTCATAGAATATTACAAAGATTCAATAATTTTGATGTATGGCAGCCTATTAACTAGGAGATGAGCTTCAATTCCATCAAATTGGACTTAAGGAGGCTTAGGAGGTGGGCTTCAATAGCCAGCCCTTTGACAAAATAAAAAAAACCCAAATTAAGAGATTGGTTGGATCGGTACGATCCTACTGATCCTACCATGATCCTATGAGATTATGATTTTATACTCGATTTAGGTTGTTTAGTGGTTATAAGATTGTAGGATCGTATGATCCTTCGATCCAGATCCTGATTTTGACAACATTGCTTGGTGTACAGACAAACCACTAACAGATTGATTACCGGAGTTATAAAGAATTTGTTTAATGATATATTAAGGGTTATGCCCTAAAAGCATGTGTATTGACATTTTGATATGAAATTTAAAAATGATTACATTTTCTTATCATTATTCTTTTAAATTATTGTTGAATAATTTATATAAGTATCTAAAAATTCTGTATTCATTAATGAGACTATGATCTTATATTAGTACGAGAGGATTAAGATCATATGTAATGAATAAAATTATCAGCAACATATTAAAGTATGAAATCTTTAATGATTGGTTGCTAGTATAGTTCACTAACCATTATGAATGTGTGTGATCTAGATCCAGAGATGTTGATAGACATCTTAGTGAATGTACTTTATATAATGAGATTATATATGACAGGACCGATGTGAATTAATATCTTTATTAACATGTCGTTTATCATAAAGATTCAATACGTATCAATTCGACGATCATATATAGATAAGTCTGAATCTTGAGTAGTCATGAACTCTTATGCATGTCTACTGGATCTTTTGATTCACTCGTTAAGGTTTATTTGTTAATCAGGCTAGCGACTTTTGTTTTGGAGATTCAGTGATGTGGATGGCTGGGGACATGATCTTACAAGATTTGGAATCTAAGTTTTTCTAACGGATCGTATATTAGTTCTTTTAAGTATTAATTCTAGAACTGAATGGTTACTAAGCTCAAAGTTTATAATAAGATCATAAATTAGTCATTCACTAGTTGATTAATGGTACTTAAAGATCTAGAGATAACTAGAAGGGTAAAATAATAATTTTGACCTGTTCTAATTTACGAACCAATAATTGGAGGACAAAACTATATGAAATGATTATGTCAGTGGACTACATGAAAATACTCTGTAAATACATTTTATAATCTCTGAGAGTGCAATTTAATATTTATAGTGGAGTAATAATGAAATTAATAAATAAAATTATTTAATTAAAAAATTTAATTAATAATCTAGTTTATTAGAACTTAGGTTTATAGGTCTATGGTGCACAAGTCACCTCTATACTAGAGTGTGAATATTTCAGAACATGAGAAAATGACTGACTTGTAAAAGAAATTTTTATTCTGGGACAAGTTCATAATTATCAGATAATTATGTGTGATTAATTAATTAAGTTATTTATATATATAAATATAATTTTTGGAAATCATATATATAAATAATTATTGATTTTTTTAATTATCAATAAGTGAGACATAATATCTAATTTATGAAATTAGATAATTAAATTATTATTATATAATAATTTAAATCAACTAAATCTGTTATTTATGAAATAACAGATAAGTTTGTTGATAAGAATAATCAGATATGTTAATTTTGAATTAATTGATATTTAGATAATTATCTGATTAAAATAAATATTTAATTTACAGTAATTGTCACGTGTTAATTACTAATATGGTATTGTAAATTGATATGAACTATTGTGGTACCACATGGCACTACACTAGTGAGTGTGTTAAACTATAGTAAGTTATCACGACGATAGAGGTCGATCGGGGTTGGTCAGAATTGTACTTCAACGACCAAGGAGAAAAGTGATTGTGGTTGTGACTGTTAACGGCGGCTAGAGGTGGTAGCAACGAACGACAACAATGACTGTTGTTGAATGATTGACAGATGTGGTAACAACGAACGAAATTAGACATGTAACAATAATAGACGAAAAAAATAAAGAGAAAATCAAAATTGAACATACAAGAAAATTTGACCAATAGGTACAGACTGAACAAAAAAAATTAGAATGTTACCTCTGATACTATGATAAATTATGAAGAAATCAGAATATTTAGTATATTGAAAATGTATATAAGAGCCTATTTATAGGTTTAGAATAACATGCAGTACAAGATATAAAATGCAGTATAAAAGTATAGTACAACTGAATGTGATCGTAGAGTTGAATGTGATCATACAATCAGTCTAGATACACATAAGTATATATATGTTAACAGTTTTTCTAGGAGTAAAAGGTTTGTTGATACTGTGGAGCAAACTGAACTCATTGCCATTAATGAAGGGTTAGAAATGGTTGATCTTACTGGACGGGAGAAAGGTTAATATTGAGGGGTTTTAAGGCTACATATCATTCTAGAAATTTATTTCGTAAAATAGTCAATAATTTTTATATTTAGCATTTTAGCTGATAATGTAAAAAGTCAACCACAAATTATAGAATTTTACAGTTATAACCTTAGATATATAGAATATTTAAATAATATTTGTCTAATTATATATTTACTACATTAAATATATATTTACTGCTTTAAATTATAGAATAATAAAAATTATAGAGTTTTTCAAATATATATTTACTACGTTAAATAATATAATAACGGTTAATTAGTAATAATATGAATATAGAAAATTTGAGAGTGTAGGTTTGATAATAATAGAAAATATCACCATTGTCGTATGTGAGGATGTAGTACAAAACTCTTTACGATTGATTGTTCGTCATTGTTTGATTGTTCATCTAAAAAATTACAATCGAATATGAAAATATACCGAAGAGCAAAGAACTGTTCTATCTTCACATATTATTATTGAAATCGTATAGATCATAACATAATATTCTAAAAGAAATTCAAAATAAAATATGTAGAAAATAAAAGGATGTCAATAAACGTTATCAACAACTCAACAACTTAATGTTTAAAATTTAAACCCCGTTTTCTTATCAAGTGAAAGAATGAACAGTTAAATTGAAATTAGCCCATTTTTCCACTTGATAAGGAACTTTGGTTTCAATTGCCACTTTCTAATAGTTTAAAAAAATATGCATTTAAATTTACTTTTTCAATTTGTTATTTGCTTTTTATACTTTATTAGTAAATATATATTTGTTTAAAATCACAACAAATTCCTCCTAACAATTATTGATTGATCAACCTTTTTAAAAATTTCATCTAATGAAAAATATATAAGTAAATATATGAGACAATATTTAAAAATAATAATTTTCATAATAATTTATGTAAGTTCTTATAGAAATTATACCAAATAGTAATGAGTTGTCATAACTTCACATAATTTTATTTAAATTATGTAGATCATAACCGAATATGCTAATATATATATATATATTACAAGATCAAAACAAAAGATAATTGTCTTTTAAAAAAATAAAAAGATAATTGTATAAACAAAAAAAACATCCCACGTTGTTAGCGAAAATTGTTACTTACTCTTATTTTATCTTTAATTATTTTATTAATAAATATATATTCGATTAATAACTGTATAAACTAAAATGGTGTAAACAATATATATTTAATTAAATTTCTATTTACTTAGAAAATGGTATAAACAAAAAGATAGATGTTGTTTAATTAATGACTGTATACACAAAAAGATAATTGATCTACCCCAATAGTTATATAAACAAAAAGATGATGTATAAATAGAAAGATTCTTTATTACTTAATTAAATTTCTATTTAATTAAAAAATAAAGAGATAATTATAGAAACAAAAAAGATAACTATGTTTACTCTCATTTTATATTTAGTTAGAAAAATGGTATAGTGGGAATATAAAATTATAATCAACACAACTTGGTTATTTATTTAATTAAGTTTAAAAATGACTAGAAAATTAAAACACCTTACTAAAATGCTTATATACTACAATTTCCGTTAATATTGAGACTGAACTTGATGTTGTTAGCAGGCTTAATATGGCAATTTGTGTACTTCAAATGGGAAAGTAAAGAATTTTGCTGAATAAATAAAACAGAAAGCTGAATTATTCAAAGTTTGCAGTATTAGTTGAGTAAGAAGGAACTTAAACATAGGTTCTCATGTCATTGTAAATTATGGTCAGAGCTATGTTAGGGAAGAGGTTTCGAATTACCTATATATATTTTAAACATAAATGAAGCAGAAAACTTAATGACTTGAGGAGATTTAGACCTCCTTTAGTAAAAAAAATCATTTAACTGTGCTCACGTTAATGGGGATACTTCGGTTTGGTTCGGTATGAGGTTTTTTTAACCCGAATTGTAAACACAGTTTTTTTATATCTTAAGACTGAACAAAATCACCATAGATATATAAATCCAACATAACCGAACCATGAAAAGCGGTTCGGTTCGGTTTGTTGTTTTGTCCTAACCTGTGAGAAAAAAAAATTATGCCAAATTCGAGTTGGACCTGTGATTGTTTTCATGATTTCCAGCCCAAATAACAGTCATTTTCAGCTCAAATAAACATTTTCATTGATTTCCTGCCCATTTCCATGATTTTTCAACTCAAAGAACAGGCTTTTTAGCCCAACTAAGCTGATTTTCAGCCCATTTCCATGACTTTTCTAAAGCCAAGTTTTGACATCAACCAAGATCAACCACATTCAAACGTTAATCATCTAAACCTCTTAAATAGGGGTGTTTACAATCAAATAGAATGGATCGAATCGAATGAACTAAACTGAATTAAAAATGGTCAGTTCTTTATGGCCTTGCATTTCGGTAAAGCTGCCGAATCGAAGATTCGATTCAGTTCAGAAAATATTCAGTTTTTGAAACGAACCAAACCGAAACATTAAATTCATATTATTTTTTTATTTTTTATATATAATTTCATATCTAACGAACCAAACCGATACAAACTTTGATTTTATATTATTTTTTCAGTAATATCATTTAAAAAGTATTTAAAAATTTATTTATTAATTAATAATACCAAACCGAACCAAACTGAAACTCATGGTTTGGTTCAATTTGGTTATTTTGACCTTCACGGTTCGGTTTGGTATATAGCCAAACCGAATGTTCCAGTTCGGTTTGATTTTAACCCGCTTATCGAGCCGAAACTGATTTGTGTTCACCCTTAATGTTAAAGTTATAAGTTTGATAAAAACTCACAAATAACCATCACAAAAATACAACAAAATTTTTCAACTAAACATAATATTTTACAAATATTTCAAAAAATATAACATAACATGTTAAAATAAAAATAGGCAATAGCTCCTCCTGCTCACTACTTAATATCCTCCACAATTGTAGACTCCTCTGTAGTCACTAGAAATTAAAAAAAATTGAGACTACAACTAAAATTTCACATAATAAAAATTAAAATATAAAGTGAGATGCATTTGTCAAATTTTCACAATCCTCAAATGGTTGAACAATGTCGATTTACAAAATCAAAGTCAATCTTACAAATAAACAAGCGCTTGAATAGTTTGAGGAGTCAATAAACTACGATATTGATCAAGTATACGCTAACCGTTACTAAAAATAGACTCTGACACAACATTTGAAATCCTAATTACTAATACATCTTTAACCATTAGCGCAAGTACTAGATATCTAGAAGAGTTCACCTTTCACCAATCAAAATCAAGAATATTTTTTCACAAGTTACCAATAAATATTGATCAAATTCTAACTTTATGTCCATATTTTCCTCTTCATTAAAATGCTCAAAAAAATGTAAAGACGAAGTCAAAATGATTTTCATCTTCCCAACCACACGTTGGAAAGATGAGCCTACATCTTTGACTTTTTACATCATCCTTATATATATGGAATCACCTTCTCAAGACCAACTCAACTTTCTTTGTTGGTTCTTTAGCAACACCAACATCATTTAAAATTGGAAAACAATAGTCAATAAACTTCATCTTCAAATGTGGGTCAAGCAAGAACTGCTACAAACAATAAAAAATCACTTTCTCAAAACTTCCTAAATACTTATCAAACTTCATTTTCGTACTAGAGGCTATCTTACTTTAAAGATAATCATCCATTCTAGAATACTTTCGAATCAAACTTTCAATTTACAAAGCTGATGAAAGAATACATTTGAACTCACATGTAAAGAACTAGAAATTCTTATAGTCATTTCATAGAAGACTTTTAAAAACTTAATAAAGACATGCGTATTATCCCAATCTTCATAACCATGACCCTTACCTTTCCCCTCATCTCCAAGACAATAGTGGAGTATTGTGCATATGGCTCTTCAAATCTTTCAAATGCTTTTTAAATTTTTTAAGCAAACTCCAACATTCACTAAGTTGAGTTCCATCTAGTGGTACAATCTAGGCACAAAATGCTTTTGGAGGAAATCTTTGCTGCCTCAACTCAAGCCTTAAGCTTAAGTAATCTAGACAGTGGAGACCTCATAAATCTCACCGCATTACGACTTCTAATGATATATTCATGGAGGCCCTTCAAATCGTATGATACAATTAAGTTTAGAATATAGGCACGACATCTTGTATGTAAAAACTCATCTTTAAACACCACATGATTCTAATTTTTCATATTCATTTTCAAATAAGTCATTGCAACATCACTCACACTAGCATTGTCAACAGTTACAGTAAAAACTCTATCAATACCCCATTTAAGCAAGCAATTCTCAATCTCCATATCTATTTATCTCTCCATTATGAATGAGAAATAGGTAAAAGTTTAGAATTCCTTTTTTAAAAATCCAATCTTTGTCAATATGATGAGAAATGAGAGAGAGGGAGAGAGAAAGAGTTTAGTTTAGAGATTGAAACCAAATATTGACATTGTTACACCCCAACTAATTTTACAATAAATTATGTATTTAATTATTAATTTTTACTCTTAATTATCCTATGATTATTTGACTTAACTTTTAGATTGAATTAATTAAATGTCTTGCAGAGAAACGATTCAAGGTGATCTAATGACTCATTACGTGCCTAGTATAATTTTAATATAATTGATATTAGTTATCAAAATTGTTGACTTATTAAGATTAGATTTATTTGTATTTTTCTAAGCTCACTCACACCATATATGCATTTATACCCTAAGAAAAAAAAACCCTAACACTATTTTGGTTTTTTTTATTCGTCTATCTCTCATTCTCTAACTTGCTTACACCAATACATACATACACCTAAAACTAGCCATAACCTAAATATACATATTTATATTCCTTCATCTCTCCCTCTCTAAAATAGTCTCTCCCGCCCAACAAAAGAAAAGCCAATGTTTTCTTTTGTCCTCTTCATCCAGAGGCGAGAATCAACAAAAAAAACAAAAAAAGAACAATTTGGCTGCTTTGTGGTTAACAAATAATAATTGTGAGGTTTTCCACTTTGGCGTCTTTGAGATAACGAGCAAAAAGATTTCTTTGTAGAAACTATTTCATTTTTCTACGCAAGGACGAAAGTTTGTGATTCAAAACTTCTTTTTATTTCAATGTATTCAACGCTTTTAAATGTTTAAGTTTAGATTCACATATTTTAATTTAGATCTGAATAATAATGGGTTTTAACACTCTTTTATGACTCATATAAGTCTCTTGAATCATATAAGTCTATTGAATCAATTTCAATAAGGGAGAAACGTTTTCAATAAAAAAAATATGATTTTTAATGATAACTGGATTTCAGATTTATCTGCACACTGTGAATTGACTTCATGTTTCATATACCAAACGATGTAATTTGAGTCTGAATTTTTTATGGTAGCGTTCCAACATGTTGAAATATATCCTATATAAAGTTTAGGTCATAACTCAAAGTGTACGATTTTATATGATTTTTTAAAGTTTATATCTTGTTCAGAGGAAACAGTTTTAGGAAACGAATTTGTTTCCATGTTTTGACACCTAAATGACCTTGAAATTTCATGAAATTTAATTTTTGAAACCCTAACATTTTCAAGATCATACTATATGAATTTTATAATTTTTAGAAAGCCCTAGTATAAGTTGTGTTCTATGTTTTATAACTAGAACAAGTAAATAAGAAGTATCATGAATTTATAAAGCTATTGGAGTTTGGATTTGTACTGTGCTTATAAAGTATATAAATATTTGGGTTTTATTCTTGAGCAGCGACTTGGTTTTCCACTTTACCATCTATGTCATAAATAATTGATTTGTTTTATGTTTTCAATGACTATGTGAAATTGATAAAACATCTTAATGTGTAAATTTAATAGTTCTGGCACTTTGAGCGTTGACCTCTCGAAGCATTCTCTAGACATTTGGTTTTACTAAGGACGCCAAGTAAGTAGAATTTTTTACGCATACTTTAATGTTTATAAACTTCGATGTTGTATTGATTTATCATTGTGATGTCGTTTGATATTATGTTTAATTATATTTGCATGTGTTTTATTTGTGATGTAATTGTATTGTAATGTTAATGATTGTAAATACCTTCAAACATATACATGAGGGTTTGTAGTATGAATATAATCAATTTAATTAAAACTTTAAACATTTGGTGTGTGTTTATGTCATGAAAGACGTGAGTGGAAAATGGGACATGGGGGACCGGCAGACCGACAATGGTTAATGGTTAATGTGAATGGATGATCGTGTGGCTTGTCCAGCGATATAATGTGAATGGATGATCGTTTGGCTTGTCCAATAATATAATGTGAATGAATGATCGTTTGGCTTATCCAATAATATAATGTGAATGAATGATAATACCAGGGCCCGGTATTCGAACATGTTCCGTAATAATTACCCACTGCCTTTGATTGACTAAACATTACATAAATGAGCTCGCGAATAAAGGAAAGAAATGAATGTAATGGAAATAGTAAAGAAATGAACGTGACAAGTTTGCATGGAAAGAATGTAATGAAACGAAATTAATGAAAGCAAAGGAAATAAAGTGAAAAATGATTATAAAGTGTATGTCAAACACAAATGTTTTTAAAATGTAATTGAATGCGCATGTGTTTGCTGAGTATGTGTAAGATCTTACTTACTGGGCTTTAGCTCATTCTGTGATTTCTAAATATTTTTAGGTGAGGAGTAATTGCGAGATGATACCTTGCGGGCAAATTGGACTCAGTAGAATAGTTTGAATAAAGATTTCAGACAATTACTTTATGATTAATTATTATTTTTTGACGATGTAGCTTAAAATTATTGGTTGTTATTTGATTAAATTTCCGTTACAAAATTTATTATTATTATTATTATTTAAGTACTTTGAATTCATTACCTACAAATTTAAATAAAGGATTTGATAAAGTTATGTTTTAAATCAAGCTATATCTTTCATATTAAATGTTTAATTAACGTAAAAGATGATATCACTTCCTAAATTATAATCAATAAGGTAGTTTTAGTATTGAGGTGTTACAATTTGGTATCAGAGCCAAGGTTTAGAAGATTTTGTGGACTTCATAAAATTTTTCTAATTTAAAAGGAGGAAAAGTAACTGAGTCACGCCACAAGAGGTCTTCTCGCAATCTCCTGATAAGATTTAATGTTTAATTGTTAGAATGATATTTATTGTATGATTTTGTTTGTTATATGAAATTACAATGAAATGATAGACGTGTTAAGACCGATCTATTTGTACCAGAATGCCTCCTAGGAATGCTCAAAATCGTATTGATGGTCAACCATTTAGGGTGAACGGTAATGAGATGGGGAACGATCAACATGGTACCACGCTGACTTTGGAAACATTTATGCAAGTAATAGCTGTGTTAGGACAAGGTTAACAACAAATGTGGCCCCTCCGTAAAATGGTCAACATAAATTTTCTGAATTTAAGAAGTTATCTCCACCACCTTTCGAAGGAACTACCGACCCACTTAGAGTTGAAATGTGGATTACTGATATGGAGAAAGCATTCATTGTTGTGAAGTGCACTGATGCAGATAAGGTTGACTTTGCTTCTTACATGTTACGAGGAGATGCGTATGATTGGTGGCAACTGATTAAACGCCAAAATGAAAATGATGTTGAGGTCTTCACTTAGTATATGTTCAAGAACGTATTTTTCAATCACCACTTCCCAAAAAGCGTTCGACAGGAAAAGGAGAGAGAATTTGTTAAGCTAGAGCAAGGAAGTAAAATCGTCGCTGAGTATGAAGCAACTTTTACACGATCAGCAAAGTTTGCTCCAGATTTGGTGGCAACACAAGAAAGTCGAGCTAGACGCTTTGAAGAAGGGTTGAGATCCAGTATCAAGCAAGCAGTGATTCCATTCGAGTTTGCTACCTAATATAGAGTGGTCAACAAAGCATTATTAGTGGTCTAAGAGCCTACGCTTAGACCCAGACCGATCTATTTGTACCAGAATGCCTCCTAGGAACGCTCAAAATCGTATTGATGGTCAACCATTTGGGGTGAACGGTAATGAGATGGGGAACGATCAACATGGTACCCCACTGACTTTGAAAACATTTATGCAAGCAATAGCTGCGTTAGGACAAGCTCAACAACAAAATGTGGCCCCTCCGTAAAATGAACATAAATTTTCTGAATTTAAGAAGTTATCTCCACCACCTTTCGAAGGAACTACCGACCCACTTAGAGCTGAAATGTGGATTACTGAGATGGAGAAAGCATTCATTGTTGTGAAGTGCACTGATGTAAATAAGGTTGACTTTGCTTCTTACATGCCACAAAGAGATGCGTATGATTGGTGGTGACTAATTAAACGCCAAAATGAAAATGATGTTGAGGTCTTCACTTGGGATATGTTCAAGAACGTATTTTTCAATCATTACTTCCCAAAAAGTGTCTGATAGGAAAATGAAAGAGAATTTGTTAAGCTAGAGCAAGGAAGTAAAACCGTCACTGAGTATGAAGCAAATTTGGCACGATCAGCAAAAATTTCTCTAAATTTGGTGGCAACACAAGAGAGTCGAGGTAGACGCTTTGAGGAAGGGTTGAGATCCAGTATCAAGCAAGCAGTGATTCCGTTCGAGCTTGCTACCCATAATGGAATGGTCAACAAAGTATTATTAGTGGAAAGAGTCTAACGCTTAGACCCATACCAGAACAGTTTCCATATAGGTGGTTAGAAGCATAAAGGAAGCAATTCTAAAGGAAATTTCTGGAAGGGGGACAATCAGAAAAGGAAATTTGGTGGTGGAAACGACAACAAAAACTAACAAGGAAAGCAGCCAAGAAGGACATGTCAGAAGTGCGGCAAGGAACACCTTGGTGAATGTCGTATGGGTACATGCTTATGTTTTAGGTGCGGAAAACGTGGCCACCTTGCTAAAGATTGTGAGGGAAACACCTACAACAACAATGACCAGGAGAAGAATCACGCTCGAGTGTTTGTGATGACTAAAGAGGACCTTGATAACTCCATGACTGTTGTTTCAGGTACTATTTTTGTATGTGAAATGGTTGCTTGTATTTTTTTTATTCTGGTGCTACTCATTCATTCATAAAACCTTTGCTAGCTCAGAAATTAGGGTTACCGTTTGTACTTTTAGAGGCACCATTTTATGTATCTACACCTTCGGGGAAGGTTCTGGAGGCGAGTAATGTTATAAAGGACTATCCATTAGTGATAGAAGAGCATGTACTATCTGCTGACCTTATAATCTTGGATGTCCATGACTTTGACATTATTTTGGGGATGGATTGGTTATCGAAGCACTATGCAACTATTGACTGGCATGAAAAGGAAGTGTTATTTCAACCTCCAAGAGTGTCCAGTTTTCATTTTGTGGGAGCTAAGTCAAAATCTCGTAGTCCTTTTTATCTCTGCTATGAAGGCTTGGCGATTGTTGAATAAAGGATGTATATGGTACTTAGCATCATCGATAGAATTACCGGAAGAAGGTCATTCCATAGGAAATGTACCTATAGTACGAGAGTTTTTTTATGTGTTTCCTGAGGATCTACCAGGTCTACCGCCAGATAGGGAAATTGACTTTGTCATTGACCTTGTGCCTGGTACAACCCCAATATCTAAAGCTCCCTATCGTATGGCCCCGGCTGAACTCAAGGAACTCAAAGTCCAGTTGCAGGAACTGTTGGATAAGAAATTTATTCGACCTAGTTTTTCCCCTTGGGGTGCTCCTGTTTTGTTTGTAAAGAAGAAAGATGGAACGATGAGGCTGTGTATTGACTATCACGAGCTAAACAAGGTGACTATCAAGAATAGATACCCAATGCTGAGAATTGAAGATTTGTTCGATCAACTTCAAGGTGCAAGTTATTTTTCCAAGATTGATCTTCGTTCTGGGTATCATCAATTGAAAGTCAGAGAAGATGACATCCCCATGACTGCGTTTCGTACTTGATATGGGCATTATGAATTTCATGTAATTCCGTTTGGGTTGACGAATGCCCCTGCAGCATTTATGGATTTTATGAACCGTGTTTTTAAAGAATACTTAGATCTTTTCGTCATTGTATTTATTGATGACATATTGATTTATTCTCGCTCTAAGGATGAGCATGAGAAACACCTCCGGACGGTGCTGGAAACCCTCCGTGAGAAGGAGTTATTTGCCAAGTTTAAGAAATGTGAGTTTTGGTTGGATAGGGTACTATTTTTGGGGCACATCATATCAAAAGAAGGTATAACAGTTGATCCCGACAAGATAGAAGCAATTAAAAGTTGGCCAGCTCCGGCTAATATTGTTGAAGTTCGTAGCTTTCTGGGATTAGCGGGCTATTATCCAAGATTTGTTGAAGGATTTTCAAAAGTTTCCTCACCATTAACTCAACTAACGAGGAAGAATGTGAAATTCCAGTGGTCCAAGGAGTGTGAACGGAGTTTCCAAGAGTTGAAGGAACGTTTAATAACTGCCCCAGTCTTAACACTTCCTGTAGGTAATGAAGGGTTTGTCGTTTACAGTGATGCTTCGAAGAAGGGTCTTGGTTGTGTGCTTATGCAACCTACCCACGATCTTGAGCTCGCAGTTGTTGTGTTTGCGTTGAAGATTTGGAGGCACTATTTTTATGGGGTTAAATATAAAATCTTCACTGATCATAAAAGTCTCCAGTATTTCTTCACTCAGAAAGAGTTGAATATGAGGCAACGAAGGTGGTTAGAACTTGTCAAAGATTATGATTGTGAAATCAATTATCACCCGGGCAAGGCTAATGTGGTAGCAGATGCTTTGAGTAGAAAGAATTCAGGTTCTATTGCTTGTTTGCAAGTTATTCAGAAACCGTTGTTAAGGGAGATTCAGAGATTTAGATTGGAAATTTCGCCTTGGGAAGGTTCTGGTTATCTCACTACTTTGACGGTTTGTCTAACTCTTTTTGAAAGAATTAAGATAGGATAATTGGATGATCCACAACTTTTGAAATTTCGAACAGAGGTGGAAGATGGTAAACATACTGATTTTGTCATCACTATAGATGGAGCTCTTCATTATGATGGCAGATTGATAGTACCAAACAATGGAGAGTTAAAGCGAGAAATTTTGACTGAAGCTCATGGCACTCCATACTCAATTCATCCAGGAAGTACGAAGATGTATCGGAGTCTAAGGGAACATTATTGGTGGATTGTCATGAGTCGAGATGTGGCAGAGTATGTACAACATTGTCTTACATGCCAGTAGGTTAAGGCTGAGTATCAGCGACCTTCTGGGCTTTTGCAACCACTTATGATACCTAAGTGGAAGTGGGAGCACATCAGTATGGATTTTGTTTTGGGACTACCGAAGACTTTGAAAGGTTACAATTCTATTTGGGTTATTGTTGATCGGCTTACTAAGCCAGCTCACTTCTTGTCGGTCAAAATTATCTACAAGATGGAGCAGTATGCTCAATTATATGTGCGAGAAATAGTAAGACTTCATGGAGTCCCACTGTTGATTGTGTCAGATCGTGATCCAAAGTTTACTTCTACTTTTCTGGAAAAGCTTGCATAAAGCTATGGGTACCCAGTTACGGTTCAGCACAGCTTTTCATCCACAGTCTGATGGGCAATCAGAAAGGACCATTCAAACCTTTGAGGATATGTTGAGAGCTTGTGTTATTGATTTTCAGAGCACTTGGGAAGCGATATTACCTCTTGTCGAGTTCTCTTATAATAATAGTTATCAAGCTACAATTGGTATGGCACCTTATGAGTCGTTGTACTGGAGAAAATGCTGATCGCCTATTCATTGGGACGAAGTCGGAGAACGAAAATTGTTAGGCTTCGAGATTGTTCAGAAAACGATTGATATAGTTGAAAAGATTCGTCAGCGAATGAAGACAGCTCAAAGTAGACAAAAGAGTTATGCAAATAAAAGAAGGAAGCCTTTGGAATTTGTTGTTGGCGACAAAGTATTTCTAAATGTCGCTCCTATAAAAGGTGTTTTGAGGTTTAGGAAGAAAGGAAAATTAAGTCCCCGCTTTGTAGGACCTTTTGAAATATTGGAGAGAATCGGAGAGTTAGCTTATCGACTTGCATTGCCGCCAGCAATGTCGGGAGTTCATAATGTATTCCATGTTTCGATGTTAAGGAAGCATCTTCCTGACCCATATCACGTCCTTAGCTATGAGGCTTTGGACCTCCGCCAAGACCTTACTTATGAAGAAGCACCCATCAGGATTTTGGATAGAGAAGAAAAGGAACGTAGACAAAAGAAGATTCATTTGGTCAAGCTGTTATGGAAAAATCATGCAGTAGAAGAGGCAACCTGGGAGCGCGAGGATGGGATGCGTGTCAAGTATCCACATTTGTTTGGTACATTTTAATTTCGAGGATGAAATTATTTTTAGGTGGGGGGAAATTGTAATACCCCAACTAATTTTACAATAAATTATGTGTTTAATTGTTAATTTTTGCTCTTAATTATCCTATGATTAACTTAATGTTTGAATTGAATTAATTAAATGTCTTACAAAGAAACGATTCAAGGTGATCTAACGACCCATTACGTGCCTAGTATAATTTTAATATAATTGATATTAGTTATCAAAATTGTTGACTTGTTAAGATTAGATTTATTTGTATTTTTCTAAGCTCACTCACACCATATATGCATTTATACCCTAAGAAAAAAACCCTAACACTATTTTGATATTTTTATTCATCTATCTCTCATTCTCTAACTTGCTCACACCAATACATGCATACACCTAAACCTAACCCTAACCTAAATATATATATTTATATTCTTTCATCTCTCCCTCTCTAAAATATTCTCTCGCCGCCCAACAAAAGAAAAGCCACTGTTTTCTTTTGTCCTCTTCGTCCAGAGGCGAGAATAAAAAAACAAAGAGAACAATTCGACTGCTTTGTGGTTAACGAATAGCAACTGTGAGGTTTTTCACTTTGGCGTCCTTTGATAACGAACAAAAAGATTTCTTTGTGAAAACTATTTCATTTTTTTACGCAAGGACGAAGGTTTGTGATTCAGAACTTCTTTTTATTTCAATGTATTCAACGTTTTTAAATGTTTAAGTTTAGATTCCCATGTTTTAATTTAGATCTGAATAATAATGAGTTTTAACATTCTTTTATGACTCATATAAGTCTCTTGAATCATATAAGTCTCTTGAATCATATAAGTCTCTTGAATCATATAAGTCTCTTGAATCAATTTCAATAAGGGAGAAACGTTTTCAATAAAAAATATGATTTTTAATGAAAACTGGATTTTGGATATTTCTGCACACTGTGAATCGACTTCATGTTTCATATATCAAACGATGTAATTTGAGACTGAATTTTTTATGGTAGCGTTCCAACATGTTGAAATATATCCTATATAAAGTTTAGATCATAACTCATAGTGTACGATTTTATATGATTTTTTAAAGTTTCTATTTTGTTCAGAGGAAACAGTTTTAGGAAACGAATTTGTTTCCATGTTTTGACACCTAAATGACCTCGAAATTTCATGAAATTTAATTTTTGAAACCCTAACGTTTTCAAGATCATACTATATGAATTTTATAATTTTTAGAAAGCCCTAGTATAAGTTTTGTTCTATGTTTTATAACTAGAACAAGTAAACAAGAAGTATCATGAATTTATAAAGCTATTGGAGTTTGGATTTGTACTGTGCATATAAATTATATAAATATTTGGGTTTTATTCTTGAGCAGTGACTTAGTTTTCCACTTTA
The DNA here is from genome assembly GCA_003255025.1 of Datisca glomerata. Lineage (NCBI taxonomy): Eukaryota > Viridiplantae > Streptophyta > Magnoliopsida > Cucurbitales > Datiscaceae > Datisca > Datisca glomerata. The sequence goes on from QANY01010971.1 coordinate 163,427, forward strand.
CCATCTATGTCATAAACAATTGATTTTGTTTTATGATTTCAATGACTATGTGAAATTGATAAAACATCTTAATGTGTAAATTTAATAGTTCTGGCACTTTGAGCGTTGACCCCTCGTAGCATTCTCTAGACATTTGGTTTTACTAAGGATGCCAAGTAAGTAGAATTTTACGCATACTTTAATGTTTATAAACTTCAATGTTGTATTGATTTATCATTGTGATGTCGTTTGATATTATATTTAATTATATTTGTATGTATGTTACCTGTGATGTAATTGTACTGTAATGTTAATGATTGTAAATACGTTCATACATATACATGAGGATTTGTAGTATGAATATAATCAATTTAATTAAAAGTTTAAACACCTGGTGTGTATTTATGCCATGAAAGACGTGAGTGGGAAATGGGACGCGGGGGACCGGCGGACCGACAATGGTTAATGGTTAATGTGAATGGATGATCGTTTGGCTTGTCCAGCGATATAATTTGAATGGATGATCGTTTGGATTGTCCAACGATATAATGTGAATGAATGATACTACCAAGGTCTGGTAGTCGAATAGGTTCCATAATAATTATCCATTGCCTCTGATTGGCTAAACATTACACAAGTGAGCTCGCGAATAAAGGAAAGAAATGAATGCAATGGAAATAGTAAAGAAAGGAACTTGGCAGGTTTGCATGGAAAGAATGTAATGAAACGAAATTAATGAAAGCAAATGAAATAAAGTGATAAAATGATTATAAAGTGTATGTCAAACACAAATATTTTTAAAATAGAATTGAATGCGCATGTGTTTGCTGAGTATGTGTAAGATCTTACTTACTGGGTTTTAGCTCATTCCGTGGTTTCTAAATATTTTTAGGTGAGCAGTAATTGTGAGACGATACACTGCGGACGAATTGGACTCAGTAGAATAGTTTGAATAAAGATTTCAGAAAATTATTTTATGATTAATTATTATTTTATGATGATTTAGCTTAAAATTATTGGTTGTTATTTGACTAAGTTTTCGTTGCAAGTTTTTTTATTATTATTTAAGTACTTTGAATACAATACCTATAAATTTAAATAAAGGATTTGATAAAGTTATGTTTTAAATCAAACTATATCTTTCATATTAAATGTTTAATTAACATTAAAGAGGATATCGCTTCCTAACTTTGGTCGGTTCGATCTTGGATTTAAAAAAGATGAATTAATTTTTTTTGGACCAGACCAACCATTTATTTTCACTCATATATATAATGTACATATCATATTTATTTTCCCACATTTTTCTAGTTTCCTCTTTCTCACATTTCTCTCCTTTTGCATTTCTCTCATCTCTCTTTCATGTTTAACTTGCATGTTGTGGTTAAATTGCGAGTTTTTATTATAATGTATGAAAAACTTATATTTTTTTAAGCATTTATGATTAAATTCATTGAAGAAATTCTAAAAATAAGGTAGTTTTGAAACTAATTCCAAAACTAAAGCAGTAATAGGCCACGTTAGAAGGCGTCTTTTGTATAAACGATTTTCATTTGGCAAAAGTCATATTTACAAAAAAAAACGCCTTCAGTGTAGAACTTGACACATGCATACAAAAATCATCAACAACCTAACTCGCATATGAAAATCATCCATCCTACAGAATATTTTATGACTTTACCACACATTCTCGATGAACGACATATATTTTTAACAAAATTTATGACTTTACATTTTATATTATTCTACCAAAATCCAAATACAAAAAATATAATTCCATCACATTCCGCACAATGGTCATCTTCTTATTCTTCTTGGGCGTATTTCATATGGTTGTAATTGAGTTACTTGTGATGATGGACCTTCCTCCATAATAGCTGCTACACTTTCTTCCTCCACAATAAGCGGTGAGTCTCCTCCACAATAGGTGGGTCTTCATCCACAATAGGAGCATCTTCCGTAATAGACGAGTTTCAGGCACATCTTCTACCTCCTCCTCCAGGAGCACCAGCTGGTCCTCCTCTACGCCGTTGAGGTTGATGAAATGGTTCAGAAGTGGAACCAAGTTGAGTCACTGGCTTACCTCCAAATGTAAAGGTCGACGACATGTATGGCTCTTGCTGAGACATAAATGGTTCATCTTGAGGCATGTGTGATTCTTGTTGACTTCTTTAAGATGAGTTGTGCACTCATGCCTTTGGAATAAAAGAACTTGATAAGCCATATGTGCTTGTCTTATTACTTCAGCGGTTGTCTTACATACATTACGGATTCGAGACATTATTCAAGACGACTCAATATCATCAAGTGTCAAATTGTTAATATTTTCCAGACTCATTGTCTACATATATAAAAAATATTATATAAGTTAATTATTAAATGACCATACAAGCCTATTAATTACATAAATTAATAAAAAAAATTACCATTAAATCATATAACGTTCTATGTTGAGTTATGTATCGCCGTGTGATTCTTTGATACCATAACATGTATGAGCTGTTATATCCATTTTCATCCACATGGCCCTCAACAATGTGTGTCCTACGCTCATCCCATCTCTCAATGTATACCTGATGTTGGATGCCCCAATTTAGTTCATTTCTCCCCTTTAAGTCAATGTCATACAACCGTCTTTCAGTATCACATGGCTGGGGCACACGTTGAATCATACTGAATTATCTTAGAACATGAACTGGTCGATGCCATTCCACTATATGAAAGCAAATGAGGGGAGAGACAGCCCGTCATGTAGTATTCAGGAAGTGTATGTATAATATCATTATAAGATTGCCATATAACCTAAAATCCATATTATAAATAATATGAAGCATAGTGTTATAAATAAAAAACATATTACCTATGTTATAAATAAAAAGTATATTATTACCTGATCTAGAGTTTGTTTGTCTAATGCAAATCGATACACTTCAAGAACATGTATGGAGCTCTATTGAGACTAAAAATATCTCTCAATCTATAAGATAAATTACACAATTAAATACATGTAAATGATAACATACATATATAATAATCAAATGAGTTGACTTACCATATACCCAAAGGAGGAGGTGGCGGCATTGGAAGTCCATCTTCCCCGGCATTATCATGTCTCGCCCGTTGCAACCTCACTGGTGCCAGATGTGGAAATCGGTCTCATGCCCATAATTGCAGTAATACTAGTGGGCCAGCAATATAAGAAGAATTCTTATGGCTGGCTTTGCACATCTTCCTATACATCCATGCAAGGCATGCACTACCCCACTACACTGACTAGCCTCAGTAAAATCTTCTAGTAAAGGCAAGAACATCAAATGCACCTTAATGTTTGACTTATCACAAAAGGGTACCTTCGATAAGTTGTACAATATATGCACGTTCATAACATTGCACATAAAGCTCGTTATCATCATCAGATAATGGGAAAATGTGCAGTCAAACACGTCATAAGTAAATGTGATCCTTGTAAATCACGTGGGCCAGGTCAAAATCCTAATAAATTTTCACATAACCTTGGCCGATCTCGATGTGCACTACCCATTACAATCATCCCATCAACTGGAAGTCCTAACTGTATTTGCACATCCTGTAGAATAATTATACACTTACCATGTGCCATATGAAATATGTGTGTTTCAGGACGTCATCTCTCCACAAAAGATGTGATCGAGTGTCAGTCGAGGGCGATAAACCCAACCCTCGCAACTCCATAAAATCCAGCATGTATCAAATATGAAGTAATATGTCTATGAAGTGGCATGTTCCGATGGACAACTGCACTATGTCGGCGACAATGTAAAGCACGAGAATCCTCCTGGTCCTAAACATGTTGGGGTTTATGTTGATCTTGTAAATACAACACCGAGCTAACTTGTGGTCTAGGCTCCATGATATCTTGAAAATGAGAGTCGTTTGAAATACAATGATTACATTGCATAAAAATGTACTAAGTCAAATATTAATTTACAAATTCAAAGTTAATAACTACAAGAAATACACAATAATTTCAGAACTAAATCTAGAAATTTTACAAAATAATCTAAAATTCAAAGTTAATAACTACAATTGCATAATATATCAACCCATTCATAAATAAAATTTTAGAAATTAGGAGTTTAAACATCACATAATTGAGAAAATGTATCTAAAATTTGAGAACCCAAAACACATAAAATCTAGGGTTTGAGAGAGATTAAAGAGAGATATTACAAAATTGATGAAATATATCCATACAGCATTCATAAAAAAATGAACAATTTCAAGATTTGAAGAACAAATTTAAGAGATCAAATGAGTTAGAAATATACCTAAGGTTTGAGGAGTTCTTGCTAGTGATTTGAGAGGTTGAGAATTTTTTTGTGAATGAGAGTGAGATAAAAGTGAGAGAGTGTAATGCCGGTGAAATGGTAGTAAACTCCGGCCATAATCGATGGCAACAGCGTGGGAAAGGCTGTTCGTGGGCTGAGGGGCTGTGGCTAAGGAAGAACTGCTTCTACTTTATGTATCGTTATTTTTAAAGGCAGCGTTGAAGACATCTACTATTAGTGAGACACCTTCTACTATTAATGAAGACGTTTTTTATAAAGACGTCTTCTACTTTTATGAAGGCAAAATACGTCTTCTAGATGACCTCATATTTATGACCACACCACTATGAAGACGTCTTTTACAAAGACGCTTTCATCTTAAGTGTCTCATTTCACCTTATTTTTTGAATTTATTTAAAAAATATTATATTTTAATTATTTTTTCTAAAAATACTCAAAAATCCTAATCATAACTCAGTTTCTGTGTCTTCTTCTTTGCCCTCCTTCCCCTTCTGTGGGATAAGAAGAGGGTTCTCTCTATCTCTCTCTTCTTTTTTCTTCTTCTCTTACCCAAATAGAGAGAGATTTAGAGAGAGAGAAAGAAGAGGTCTCAGCCATGGACTTATCGTCAGCTTCCCACGATGTTGTCCAACAAGGGCTCGAAGAGAAAGAGTCAATTGTTGACCCTTTCTTGGTTGAAGCTCTTCAGAATCCTCGTCATCGTCTTACCAGTTAGTATTGCTTCTTTTCTTCTCGTTTTCTCTTCAGAGTTCTTGTTTTTTCTTTCATGTTGAATTTTGTCTTATGAACCCTACTGCATCAATTTTGGATCTGTTTTGCCGGTTTGATTGTTTGGGGATATTGGGTCTGTGGGTGTTCTGTACTTTTGGTTGAATTGCTTTTGATCGGGTTTTTTATTAGATTGAGTTAACTTTATGTTTGGCTGAATAATTCTTTTTAGTTTCGTTTATGTCAAGGCTAAGGTTTGATTTGGAACTGCCGTCTTCTTGGTTGCTGAATAATTGGGCGTAGAGAGTAGGGATTGTACTTCTGATTTGATTTTTTATTAGATTTAGCAAGAGTAGACCGACGCTGGATAGTAATTCAGCTGTAAGCAATCGAGCCACTATCTATTCTAACTAAATTGAGGATCAAAAAGAAAACTTTGTGAAAGGAGTTTTCGATACAGTCAGAAGTTCTAATGTTTCTCCCCTCAAATGACCCAAAAAAGAGCCACCGCATTAGAATTCCGAAAAGCCTTATACAAAATCCGACCACCTAAAAACATCCAACAAGAATAAAATTCGTAACAGAAGAAGGCATAGAACTTGATATTGAGTGCATCCATGAGTCTCCCCCAAAGGGCCCAAGAAAATGAATAATGGAGGAAGAGATGATTATTAGACTATTCGGCCTGCTTACACAAATGCATCTATCAGGAAGACATATGCTCCTCCCCTTTAAATTGTCCATAGTCAAATCAGCTTTCCACACAGGAGTCCACAGAAGAAAGACGTACTTAGGAGGCGCCTTAGACTTCCAAATGATTTTCTAGGGAAAAAAGGGAAACTTATACATCATCTGAGATTAAAGAATCCCTTAACAGAGAAATATGTGCTGCCTGAACTACTCCAACAAACAAAATCTTCTCGCCATGGATCTAAGTGATACACTGACTCTTGTTGGGAAATGGGTTTGAAGGATGCTTTATCCGTGTCACTATCTCAATTCACCATAAGTACAAAAGCAGTTCTTCCGTTTTGTACCTGATGTTCTATTCTTATAACATGCTATCTCTTTATGACCTGGAACCTGAATATGGCAAGGTGCATTTTGGCCCAATCATAGCCATCAAACTTGAGATGAGGACTGCATCTGCCTCAACCATCACCGATCAATATAAGGATTCCCTCCCATACCACACATCTGAGTTTTGCTTTTACCATAGAGCCGCACCATGATGGGCTCTTAGAATCGTGGAAATCACTTTGTAAAGGTATATACAAATTGAGCCTACAGTTTTTGTAGTAAGCCTACAGTTTCGTTAACATAAATATTTAAGATAGGAACCTCCCATTACTTATGTTGTTTCTCTTTACCTTTGAAAATGAAAGCCAAAGTTTTTGGCTATTGAGAGTAAAAAATGTGGAATGGAGACTCGATCCTTATTCTAAAACGGTAGATAGGCAGAGAAGAAGTATGTGGAGGAAGATACTCAAGGTGCTTGTTTTCCTTCGGGTAATGGTACAATTAATAACATTTTTACTTAGCCTGAATGCAAGAATTTTGATACTCTTGTATGGTAGTAACTCGTCCATTCCTTTCATTAACAATGTATCATGTATGGCAAAGTGGGTGAAGGTAAACAAGGAAATCCGTGATGGTAGGTTATCCATGATTTTCTTTGAAATCCGTCCCAATGTACTTTGGTAATGTAAACTTGTGAGTGGATTTCTTTTTCTTGCGCGTGTGTTTGGGTGTGAACTTCATATTTTCTAGGCTGCCCTATCTTTACTTTCTTTCTCATCTCTTCATGTGGTTGCATCCTGCTATTCTGCTTCCTTTGTGGGGAATTTTAGATGTCAAAGCTTCTCAATTAACTGATAGTATGATTGATTTCTAAGTCACGTGTTTTTTCTTTTTATGCCCAGTCACTACATCTATGCCGTTTAGTGTTCTTTATGTTTCTCAAGTTTTCTTAGTCGGATAATTGGTTGATTCTTTTGCTTCCTCTTTCCAGTTCTGCGAATGGAAATTGACATACAGAAGTTTTTGCAAAGTGTGGATCAACAGCTCTTTGAGTTCCAACATTTCCCCACTTCTTACCTGCGTCTTGCAGCTCATCGTGTTGCTCAACACTACGGTCTCCAAACAATGGTTCAAGACACAGGCATAGATGGTCAGGGAAGGATTTTGGTGAGGAAGACAGGGGAAGGCAAAAACCCACCAGTTCGTTTATCTGAAATACCTGCTAAACAACTGGAAATTGAAAAACCTGGACATATCAAAATTGCTACAAGGCCTAGGCCTAATAAAGCATCTGGAGATGCAGGCAATGATTGTGGTTCCAGAAGAAATTCTGTTAGAAGTGTAGAAGAAAGGAAGGAGGAGTATGATAGGGCACGAGCCCGAATATTTAGTTCCCCTAGCAGTACTGACTCAGATGAATTATTGTCTCAAGCCCCAAAAGATGGAAAAAACATATTTTTAAGCAGTGATGAGGCTGAGGGATTTAGGATCTCTATGAATGACGTTGGAATGACTTCTCGAGTTGCCATTTTCAGAGATAGGGAAAAGGATCGTAGTGACCCGGATTATGATAGGAGTTATCAAAGGTACTGTCTTTTTTTTCCAGTCTCAGAAATGGTATAAAAGAAAATAGGAGAGGGAATTGAATTTGAGCAAAATATATATTCGTTAATTGTAATCACGTTATATTGCGTTACAGATACAGGTATATTAGGAGCGGTCCGGTCAATCAGACCAATAACTTGGACCCTTTCACTATGCAAAAGATTCAACCTCCATTTGTTCAGTTTGATAATGGTTATTCTGCTTTGGGTCACATGCCAAGGAGTCAAGCTGTGTACGGCTATGGGCATCCTTCAAAAGCTGTGATGAGCAGCAACAGCCATTTCTGTGCCCCGGGGTTGAACCAGACGTTTAGTGATGTAGGCTATGTTCATTGGCCAAGCGCTGCAATTATGTATGCTAATAATTTTGTCCAGGTAATATCTCACCCTCCTATTACTATGAGTCAAATCCAATTTTTTTTTCAGCATTCATGCTAAACTGATCTGGGCAGTCAAGATTTAAGCCAACGACTCAGATTAGCGCTTTAAACTATTATTATGCTGCCACTGGAAAATACTACCATAGGAGATTTTTTTAGGATTCAGATAACGATGAAGGTTTGGCTTTAGAATCGTGTTTACTCTAACTAGCATCGATCTTGAAAGCTTGTGTACTCTAATTGTTCTCTGTTTGCTCTGCATTTCATAAACTCATTGTGTTGTCGCAGGCTCCATTCTGTCAGCAACCACTGAGCTTCGATTATTCGCAGAACCATTGAAAGGAGAATTTACATGCAGAATTTATAATGTTTAGGACTATTTTTTCGCTTAAATTTCACTGTTTGGAACTTCTGTTGTTTTTTTTTATTATTCGAATCCTAGTTTGTATTGGAGTTTTTTTTGGATAATGATATAATATTGCAAGGGATTCTATGGATTACTCTCTACATTGAAGGACTGATTTTTTTTCCAGAAATCTTTTAAAGATAAATTATACCAATAGTTTATCTTTTCTTTTTGGTGTTTTTTTCTCAAATTTAAACATATATACGAAAATAAGAGGGGAAAAAATATATACGAAAATAAATACATTTTTTATTGCCTTTTATTTTCTTTTTCAAAAAATCAGAAATTTATAAGATAAATTGTGCATTTTTTGTGTGAAGTGGATATTGAAATGGTAACCAGAAAAAGAGAGAGGAGGTTCTCAATATAACAATTTCAGAATTATTTTTGTGTATAATTGTGTAACCTGATAAATTAAGTATTACTCAACTTTTGTTTTCTTGAATTATAATTTGTTTTTAAAATTAAGAAAATTAGGTTATGTAGTTGAGCATTGTAAAAAAGTATGTGGTTCATGGAATTAAGTATAATTAAATTATTATTTAAAAATGATCTTGAAGATTTAAGTTTCACATTCAAAGCACATAAAACTTGGACTGCACAAGTAAAATATATAGGTACGGTCTTTCAGAGTAAAAAAAGATATTTGGACAATTACCTTCAATGGATTTTTAGAAAAAATATTAGAAAATTTTTTGTAGGGTTTGATCTAAATTGAAGTAATGAATTTTTTTGGATATATTAAGAATAATAATAATATATAAAAAAACAGATATTTTAAGAGTGAATAAAATTTTTTAACGGAAATATACTCAATAATTGAGTCATGTTTACTTATAAGATTTAGATTATAAATTTAAGAATTCTAGATTTATAATCTAATATGACGTTCACTAAAATAAATATTTAAAAATTTCATACATGAAATCTACCATCATAGTCATTTGACCAGTGGATTACAAATTCAATACTCATCAAGATTTGATGAGAAAAATCATAAATGTCCGTGTTAAAATCTAAAAATTATAGTTCATATCAGTTGCACTAACTCTTTCTACCTATTTCTTCTTCAACCACACCTATGTTCGGTGCCTTTTCTTTTTCCTTTATATAAATATAATTATATTTATTAGGTATTTTATTTGTTTTATTACAAGATAAAATTATGAATAATCACATCTAAAAAAAATATTATAAAGAACAGCATTTTACATTGAAAGACATTATAATAAAATCATATAATCCAAACTTAATATAAATCCATGTTCCAAATGTTATGGTAAACAAAATAATCTAAATTTTAAATTCAAATGTTGAATCCGAAGTATAAATTCAAATCTTGAATTTGACAATCTAAAATTTTAGGTAAATGTATCATGTCACTAATGTAAGATTAAAATATTTGTTACATGACAATACCATAGCGTGCACAGTTCAGTGATAACTACAACTTTCTATAAACTCTTTATCTAAATATAGATCTTAACTTCAAATTCAAATCTCATTTTCCATTTTGACAATAAAAAAAGAAAGCTTGTAGCTTTGAACATAAACCATTTTAATAAATAAAATATTAGGGATCACAAGACAATATCCAATAATTGGGTGAGATCCAGGTTGTCTACTTACTGCAATCTTAAGGTGTGCTGTGGGAATCTGCACATTCTTTCATGCTTAGCTACTCCAGCATAGCCTCTCAAATTGTACACCTGTTAATCTCATGTGGGTGTCTTTTATGTTTTTTTTTTTGGTTTTTTGGGAGTCTTTATGTTATAAAAGAAAATATTATACAATCATATCATTATGTTAAAAAAATAAACAAAAATGAAAGGTGATGGAAAAAATATTAAAAGGAAAAAAGAAGTCTACGAACTATTTAAAGTTACATAAAGTGATAAGAAAAATCAATTTTATAACGTAAATGTTTTTGTAACCACATTAGTTACGTCTGTGTAATTTGGTAACCACATTAGTTACTCTAACCATGGTTGCAAGTTCTTTTTTCAGACATTTTCACAATCCACCCTTATTTTTTTGACATTATCATAATTCTCTCTTAAAACTATTTATGATATCCAACATCAAAAGTATATTTTCTCTATAAATAAGATTGGAGTTCTATTTAGTTCGAGAACCCCTGAAGTTTGGGGATCAGTCTAGATCAGACCGTTCGATTAGACTAGAAAGGTTGGGTGGGATCTAGGTTGTCTAGATATTGATCGAACGGCTCATGATCTCCCAATGGCCTCTGAGCATCACTATGAGTTAGCATTGTTATGATACTACCAAACCTAGATCAACTCAAATCAAACGGCTACCACAAAATTTCCTTAATCATGAATTGGTTCATGAAGAATAGTGTGAGAAGCTCTAGAAAGCTACCATTCACTGATGAAAATCACATAGTTTGAACTGAATCCAGTAACTTGATTTAGAAAGCATATAGTGAACATAATAAACCGATCCTCAACATACCTAAATAGCAAGAATCTTTGAGATAATCAAGTAAATCACATAAACCTGCCACGTTTTCTCTTCATGATAAGCAATCAGTCTTTCCAAATAGCATAGGATAAGTCCTCTACATTTATCTGTACTTGAAACAACACAAGCTCAATGCTTTACATTGTCGGTATCTTGGTTAAACCAAGCAAAGATGTTTCCTTTCGAGCAGTTCCTCCGTCTCTACGTATCAGAAGTAAAGAAAATACAAAACTACGGTATCTGCATAACTCTTTCAGATTTTACCAAGTCTCTGGAGGAATTGAACAATCGACCAAGAATTAGTAATAGTTTCTGGAATTTGCGATCAGATCCGAAAACAAACTTAGATAACTCCGAAGAGCTAACACAATAGAGCTATACAAATCATTAACGCGTGAACATATCAATTTCATCGAAGAACTCAGGATATATGAATTACCTTCAAAATCTGACAACACGACAATGCATCTCAGCCTTTATTTAGTTTTTCAGGATTTCAGGTAGCCAGGCAGCAAATTAACAGAAGATATTAACCATGATTAAATAAATCTACTATGATTGTGTTCCTATTCAATACCATATTGAATGAACATCATAAATAATGAAGAATGATAGATTGTCTCGGTTAAAGCTGCAGGAGACAACATTTACGCAACTTAACATGGTAATAAGATAATGAACGATTAAGATGAAGTGTTCACGTATCATTTAAGCAACCCGATTCTAAGGGTTCAGAATTGTACAACAAATTATCGCATAACATTGATATTAAGCCTCTGTGGCATCTCTACAATGTACAAGCAGAGCTTATCAGTACTACTAACCCAATGGTACCTCCTACACAGAAGAAATATCCCAATTTTGCCGGAAAATTTACACCATTGCAACCACCATCGGCAACCATTAAAGCTTCTGGAGAACATAGTTTCAGAAACTAGTATTATTTGTCCTCACCGGTAGCTCCAAGTTTGTCAACCTTGTTGATTCAGCAGGCTAGTTCATCAATGATGAAGGATTAATCAATCTCTGAGATTTTGAAAAACTTTCTGCTCTCGCGACCAGTTAATTGCAGTAACAGAGAAACACATAGATATGATTCTCGTATCGAGTGACACCATCATGAAATATTCATCACCGGAAGCTGATTGTGGCCTAGAACCAAATATATAACAAGCACTGCTGAAATTATCATTCTAATTTCCCACGAAAATGCTGCCAGATACCCAGAAGCAGTATAATAGCTGAATTCGGGATACTTGAAAGTTGAAATGAGTCAGATTTAAAGGAAGCTCACTTTGCATAAGCTCAACCACGATAACTAATAATAACACATCACCAACAATTAGAGAACCAAAACCAAGCTAGACAAGTATCATTTGAGAGCGATTATACAAGACCCTGATAGATCGATTTGAACGAAATCAAGAAGATAAAATAAGGCAGGCAATGGATAACTTCTCATAATCAATCATCCCCAGTTGGAAATAGAGTAAGAACCTTCCTCCCTCCTGCAGCATTTGCCGCTTCTAAGTCGTCTATATAACTTGGAGCTGAATTGTGCATGGGTTGCCCCATTCTGTGAACCGGCTGCGACTGAGTAGCCAAAAATGGATTCTCGAATTGCCCATTTGGAGGTGACCCAAAATGACCCACCTGCCTATGATACTGAGACTGCAGCTGCGGATGGGCAGCCACAGCCGCTGCCATCTGCTGTTGGTGATGGTGGTGCTGCAGAGCTGCCACCGGCACAAACGGTAAGAAATGGTCTGAGTTGGAGCGGCCGGGATGCGAGAAATGCGGTGGCACTAGAGAGCTCGCAAACAAATGGTCAGTCGCAGGATCAACACTGGCAGCTAAGCCTCCACCACCCGCTCCGCCAGCTCCTCCACTTCCTCCTGATAATCCCTGCATGCGTTTCTGATAGAGACGGTACTTTTGCAAATGACTCGCTACGTTTTCTCTAGTCAACCCATCTACACTCATCAGCTGCATTATAGTCTTGGGTACAGCATTGTTTCCCAAGTGCGCCACCGCATCCACAAACCGCTTGTGGAGCTGCGGAGTCCAGACGAGCCGCGGTCGTTTGAGAGTTCGGGCCGGTTCGTCACCAGCAGCCCCCGAACCCAAATCAGCCGAATCCCCAAACTCCCCTGAGTTGGGCTGAGTAACAGCTCCACAACCGCCACCGGAAGGAGTTAAAGGAGTGCATGGAGGAGGAGTCGGTGGTGTCGGGGGTTGTTGTGGACAACCATTGGTGGGATTTCTGATTTCAAAAGCGATAGCAAGATCAGGGGTTATTAGGGCTTGGGAGAGGGGCATGAGTTCCTCAGGAGATGGAAGCTCCTCCTCCCACCTTGAGAACCAATTAGAGTCGTCTTCCCTCATTTTCAATCAAATTGGCTGAAACCCAACAGTGTGTCTTTATCTGATATGTTATTGGGACTATTGTCAGGAAGTACAGCTACAGGGTATGTGGGATAAGATCAATAATGAATTATAACAAAGAAAAGTAAAGATTTTTATAAATTATCTGGGCAGTAGCAGTACCAGACCAGCAGCATCAGTTGTGAGAGAGAGATATGAAGTTCAAAGCAAGAATATCTCTCTCTCAGCCCAGTTGACGAGAGAGATGAGGTAGAGTGATCGAGCCTATCGAGGTTGATCTTGTTTTTTTTCAGCTTTTATTAAAGTTACTGTTGCTGATTTTTCTTGTTAAATCATAATTAATTTTTTCATATAAAATTACAAATTGATCTTCCGACGAGGTCTAAACTCAGAATCACCCCTTTTCAAGAATTTGTTCAGAGTGAAACCTCTTTCTATGACTGAAGTTTTCTAACGGACGCAAGCATACATCACTCTGGAAGAAGAAAAGAGGAGTCTACAGAGAACGGCTGAACGGAAAAAAGAGGAATCGCGAAAATGGGAAAGAGGTATGAGACCCGAAAAAAAGAAGCACGACGGAATGGAAAGAGAATATGGGAAGAATATCAAGCAAGAAAGAATCACGTACCCAAGATGGAATCTTGACAGAGTCCACCCATGGGTCAAAGTCTACACATCATTGACCATTCTGGTCAACCATATATTGGAGACTATCAAAGACAAACATTGGCTGAAAAGACCAGCCTTGCTCACCAAGGAACCAAACTACAGGGATAAAGACAAGTACTGCTCCTACCATAAGCATAACGCGCATTACACACGAGATTGTTTTCAACTTAAAGATTATATTGAATAATTGATCAAGGAAGGGTACCTTAGTCAATTCGTAAAGAAAGATGAACAGAAGTGGGAGGCTGAGAATGACAGTCATGAGGAAAACAAACGAGACAAGGGGAAGCAGCCTCTCCACATTGTTGACACGGTTATAGCATTAACCGAACAAGAAGGAACAATGAAAAAGGAAATGAAGATATACTGCAAGCCACCAATGTTAGAAAGACATCGGCAAAAACCCTCAGACGTCAGCGGGAATCTTCCGCTGGTGTTCGACGATTTAGATTTGGAGCAAGATGGGCGCCATAACGATGCCCTAGTCATCTCAATACAACTTGGAAACTACCTGTTTAGGAGAGTCCTAGTAGACGATAGGAGCGCAATGAACATCCTATACCGAGCAACCATGGAGAAAATGTCCATGGGAGATCAACAGTTGTAGGGACTTCGTAACCATTGATTTGTTTCAACAGAGCCATTAGCTACTCAGAAGGAACTCTAACTAACTCTCCCAGTGAACGCGGATCCGTTTAACTATATGACCAAGTTCATAGTGCTGGAAACGACGACCTCGTACAACGTGATCCTGGGGCGGACCTGGCTCTACAAGATGAAGGCTGTACACTCAATGTCCTACCAAGTGTTGAAGTACTCGTCATCAGAGGGAGTGAAAACAATAAGAGGAGATCAACAGTTTCAGTGACCGCATAGAATCCGCTACGAAAAAGACTACGGAAAAGGTCGAAGGAAAAAGACCAAAAAATTTATAGCAATCACAGGAAAATGGGCAAGACAGCCTGAGGTACGAGGCATGAGAGGAAACAGAGCTCATATGTTTGGAAGAAGGGACCCAAAAGATGACCAACATTAGCGCCCGTCCCGAGGAAATGAGAGGAGGAAGCTGGTGAAATTTCTGAAGGAAAACAGAGATGTATTTACAACAATGGCACATGAGATGCCCGACATTCCAAAAGAGATCATCTGCCACAGGTTAAACACGGATCCCACCGTAAAAACGTGCAAAACAAAAGTATAGAAACTTTACCCCTGAACAAAATCAAGCGATCGAAAGAGGAGGTCGATGAGCTCTTGGCAGCGGATTTCATGAAGAAGGTAAACTACCCCGAATGGTTAGCTAATGTGGTAATGGTGCGGAAGAAGAACGGGAAGTGGAGGATATTCTTGGATTTCATTGACCTAAATAAAGCATGCCCTAAAGACGAATACCCACTACCAATGATAGATCAAATTGTAAATGCCACTTCAGAGCACGAACTGCTAAGCTTCATGGATGCTACTCAAGCTACAATAAGGTGAAAATGTTCTAACTTGATCAGGAAAAAACTTCTTTCATTACTAAGTACAGTGTCTATTGTTTTAAACGCATGCCCTTTGGTCTAAATAATACAGGTGCAACTTATCAAATGTTGGTGAAAAAAGTCTTTCGGGAGCAGATCGAGAAGAATATGGAAGTCTATATTGATGATATGTTGGTCGAAAGTAAGAAGTGGGAAGACCACATTCAGGACCTTAAGAAGCCTTTTATGTTCTAAGGAGAATTTCCATGAAACTGAACCCAGAGAAACGCACTTTTGGAGTAGCGGCGGAAAAATTTCTTGGACACCTTTGGAGTAACGGTGGAAAAATTTCTTGGACACCTAGTTACACAATAGGGAATATAAGTAAACCCGAACCAGGTAAAGGCGATCATAGAAATGAAGTCCCCGCAGAACCTTAAAGAAATCCAAGGGTTAACAGGAAGATTAGTCGCTCTGTACAGGTTCATCTCCCGATCAGCAGACAGATGAGAGCCTTTCTCGGAGAGGTTGCAAAAAAATTCCATGAACGACTGGAATGAAAAGTGTGAAGAAGCATTTGCCAAGATTAAGGAGTACCTAACAACTCTCCCCTTACTCTCTAAACCTACTCTTGGTGAACAAATTCTTTTATATGTAGTTGTCTCAAAGGGGGCAGTCAACGCAATACTCATCAAAGAAGAGGAAAAGAAACAGAAACATGTGTACTTCGTGAGCAAAAGTCTTGTAGAGACAGAAACGAGATATAAATGAATGGACAAACTGGTACTGGCCATTTTAACTACAACATGGAAGTTAAAGCTTTATTTCAAGGCCCGCAGCATCAAGATGTTAATGGATTCGCCCGTTAAAAGCCTTCTGCACTCAATAGAGGTAAGCGAGAGAATAGCAAAATGGTCAATTGAGCTGAGCCAGTACAACATCAGTTACGAACCCTGAAATTCAATAAAGGGTCAAGTATTAGCAGAGTTCATGGCAGACTTCACTGAAGGGAAAGTCGAAAAGGAACCCAGTCAAACGGAGGAAGAAGAAATATGGGAACTTTTTTTTTTTCAAATAATAGGGGAGCAAGAGCGGGATAGTGATACTGTAATGACCGTAGGCTATCCCGATCTTGAGATTCCTCGACGGGGCCTTCTCCCTCACGGGCTTTCCACGCGTGCCGTACATCATGGACTTCCCACCACTGGAAGTGGGTTTCATACCTTTCCCCACACTCGATCCTAGTACCTCCAGGCTAAGTACTAGAATCCCTGAGTGTGAGTACCAATTGAGCTAGTAAAACCCCCATACTAATTGATGTGAGTACCAATTAAGTACCTCCAGGCTAAGTACTAATTGATGTGGGTACCTCCAGGTTTCAGTTTCTTTTCCTCACGGGATTTCCAATTGAGCTCAATTGGTACTCACACTCAGGGATTCTAGTACTTAGCTTGGAGGTACTGGGATCGAGTGTAGGGAAATGCATGAAACCCACTTCAAGAGGTGGGAGGTCCATGATCTACGACGCGTGTGGAAAGTCCGTGAGGGAGAAGGCCCTGTTGAGGGAGCCCAAGATCAGGATAACATACACTCGTTATAAATACAAACACATTTTGGGGAAACACTAGAGCACTCCATCTTCTTTGGATTCAATGCTTCAAATAATGAAGCAGAATATGTAGCACTGATCACGGGAGTATCTTTACTATAGGAATATGAGGTAACCGATCTAAAAATATTTTTTGATTCCATGCTAATTATGAAACATGTCATGGGGGAATACATAGCCAAAGATGAACAGATGATAAACTACTTACAACGAGCAAAAGATGTCCTCGGTACACAAAAAAAATTATAAGATCTAACATATCTCGAGACCAGAAAATGGGCACACAAATGCATTGGCGAATCTGGGATCTTCACTACGTTTCCCCTACAAAAGGAATGTCCCCGTGAAAATTCTGAAGGTGCCAAGAATCTTGCTCTCGTGGAATAACATTGTTGATGTAGAAGTTGAATGGGAACCTAGTTAGCTGAATGACATAATCCACTTCCTTGAAGAATGAACGCTTCAAAAAGACAAACTACTTGCCAAGAAGGTGCAACAACGGGGTGCCAAGTACACGATGATTAATGGGGTATTATATAAGAAAATGTTTGCAGGACCATATTGTTGGAATTATGTCCATGAAGTAGGGTGTAATAACTATTTATGAGTACTTAGTTATTTCTCAGACATTTTGTATTACTGAATTTAATAAATGAATAAAAGTGTGTTTATAATTTACTCAAGTCTTGGAACTATTGTCAACATAAGAAGAGTAAAGATTGAGTGGTCTTCCAGACAAACTCTTGTAAAATAGTTTAGAACGTTATTTGCAATCTTAGGATCGACTAGGTAATCAAGTCTGATTATGACTATTAAGTTGAACTAAAGGATGCCGGTCTCAGGGCATGGGAGTGGAGATTTTAATGGTCGAACTAGACATGTTATGGAACATGTTGAATAGATCATTAATAAATTAGTTTGGAGTAAAGCCATTTATCTAGCTCTAAATCTAATTGTTACACCTTAAGGGTGTTTTGTAATTACCTTAATCCCGAGGTGAATACAAAACTTGACCTAGTTAGTTACGATCTTTGATATGCCAAAAGAGTGAGTTCGAATTGTTAGACAATACCTCGGCTGTTAGGATCGTGATTCAATTATGTTGTGATTACATGATTCACAGATATGAAAATTCATTATTAGATTACAATATCACCTTATGCTTTATTGATGGCGTGTGAATAAATTAACATGGTCAGGTACTCGATGAAATGAATCATTGAATAAGGCATGGGGAATTGTACAAGACAATTCACTATTATGTCTTTCTTATTCACAGTCAATAAATGAGTTAAGGAAATAATACAAGATGGCTAAAACAGTAATTTTACATCGCACTCTTGTTAATGATATTCACGAAGGGTAATATATTAAAATATTCTGTGGACCGTAAAATAAAATTATTTATTTGTACCAATAGAAAATGTAGCGCGCATGAATCAAAAGTTGATTCGGTATCATCAGACCTATAATGGAGTCGTACGATGTCAGGATTAAATAGGCCATGAATTTATGGAGATAAATTTACTGAGTATTTGAGTTCTACATCTTTATTCATGTGAGTCTATTCGGTTTTAGGAGTGGCTCATAAGGACATGAATGAAAAACAACAACAGTTGAACCAAAAACGTGTTTTGGACCAATGTATATTTCTCGAACCCATATACGATAGGTGTTGTCACTTAATTAGTGAAGAGCAAGTAATTGATGCTTAAATTAATCAATTGGTTATTTGATAATTAGTAAATTTGGACACAACATTAACTCTAGGGAGATCTACAATTTTCGGCAACAGTAAAGATTAAGGGGGTGAATTTTTGGTTATTTAACATCTAAGGGTATATGTGTAAATTCTATAATTATTATATAAAGAATGACAATAGGGTTGCATCCCTAACCCTAACACTGTGTGTGATTACGCAGAGTGGAGAAAAAAAAGTTTCTCTTCTTCCTCCCTGCTTGTCTCCGAAATACACCAGAGGAAGAGAAAAAATTGATTTTTCTTCCTCAGTTGTTTGAGAGCTCACACTCAATTCCTGATCAACATCCAATTGAGATATACTTCTGAATCCTATGAGTGGTTGTTGGTATGAAAACTGATTTGAGTTTTACGAAGAACGAAGAACGCGAGACGACTAATAGGATTCCACTAAATCAAAATTTCTCCGATACAAGAAGGTATAAAATTGTTTCTACCTCTTTTGAATATGTTTAACTTAGTATGTATAATTAGACGTATGGTTTTAATATTTAATATGGTTACATTGGTTGATGTAAAACCTTTTGATATTTTCCCACGAACCATTTGTGGTTCAATGATTTTTCTCAAATTTTTAAAACCCATCCAACACGTACCTGAACTGTCTACGGGAAAAGGAGGCTCAATATGTGTTAGCGGAAATTCATAGGGGCATATGCGAAATCAACACTGGGGGTAGATCACTAGCCCATAAAGTCTTGAATGAAAGATACTACTGGCCTCAAATGTATTAGGATGCTAAACAATATGTGAAAAGGTGTGACAAGTGTCAGTGTTTCACGCCCGTAGCAAAAATGCCTCCCGGAGAATTCAAAACCGTGTCCAGTCCTTGGTCGTTCGTGTAGTAAGCCTAGATATTGTTGGGCCACTACCCGTGACACATTCCCAGAAGCATTTTTTATTTGTAGCAACAGATTATTTGACTAAGTGGATCGAGGCTCAAGCCTTTGCCAGAATTCGTGAAGGAGAAGTGAAGGGGCTCCTATGGAAAAACTTGATGTACAGGTACGGGATCCCCCAGATCTTAGTATCTGACAATTGACTTCAATTCACCGGGAAGTTAGTAAGAACATTTTATGAAGATCACGAACCGCTTCTCCACGCCTTACTACCCATAGGGGAACAAGAAAGCAAAAAGATCAAACTAGGTCATACTTGATAACTTGAAGAAATGGCTGGAGTCCCCTAAAGGGAAATGGGTGGAAGGGCTACCCTCAGTTTTGTGGGCATACGAAACAACTCCTAGAGAGACCCAGGTGAAACCCTAGTTGCACTAGCATATGGAGCAGAAGTAATCGTTCTTGTGGAAATGGGAAGCCCCACCATAAGATCCGAGCTAAATGAAAGACAAAAGGAAGAGCTCCTAAGGAACAACCTTGATGAACTAGAAGAAAGACGAGAAGCGGCTGTGATTAGAATGGCCCATTACAATTAGAAAATGAGATCTTATTTCCAGAAGAAAAGTAAGGAAGCAGGAATTCCAGACGGAAGATATGGTCCTCAGAAAAATCTTCCAGACGAAATGGAAGTTCGGGCCAACGTGGGAAGGACCTACTGGTTGTCGCGGCGCATGCACGACAGAAGAGTGGAGGCGCGTGGCCTTTAAAAAATCAAATCTTTTAATAAAACAAGACTTGCATAACGCCACGATAACCAAATAAAAACTTTTATTGAAAACTATTTTTCAATCAGTTAGGATTCATTATATATTTATAAGTTAAATCTACAACATACAAGGTTATGAATCATATACATCTTGTAGTCTATATCAAGTGTCATTGCAAAAACCGAATGATCCTCCATTCTCGCAAAATCGTTCCAACGATCAGTAGACCCTGAGATCCACACCAAGATTTTTCAAGTCAATCCCCAATGCACTAGGATGTGTGTAAGCACGTAAAATATTTCAAGACATTTTTTCTGTCTATAGATGTTCTCAACACATGAGATATAGAGATTTACTAAGAATGATTTTAGTCAGACGATTCTCTAAAAGAACGTGATGATTATTCTTTTAGAGATTTGATTAACATTTAATCACAGAAAAAAATCTTTCACACCAATCGTGTTTTCAATTCAACTCTTGATTGACGAACTAATGATCTAATAAATGATTCTCTCTTCTTTCAACAACCAAGGCCATTGGAATAATATTTATATATATTATAGATAATGGCGTATCATATTTTTAGGGATAAAATGAAATAATATTTAATTCTAAAATTAAAAATTATAGTGGGGTCCACTATAATTTTGCACAACTGCAGTGCCACATGGCATTGTTGTGTGCCGTAAGCTAGCACAGTGCCTTACGACACCACTATAGTGCCATGTGGCACTACAGTGTTGCACACTCACTACTGTAGTGCCACATGGCACCACAGTGTTGCACACTCACTACTGTAGTGCCACATGACACCACAATAGTCCATGTCAATTTCTGATACCCTATCAGTAATTGACATGCGGCAATTACTATGAATTAAATATTTATTTTAATAAGTTAATTATCTAGATATCAGTTAATTCAAAAGTAACATATCTGATTATCCCTATCAACTAATTTATCTGTTATTTTATAAATAACAAATTTAGTTGATTTAAATTATTATCTAATAATAATTTAATTATCTAATTTCACAAATTAGATATTCTGTCTCACTTATCGATAATTATATATATAATTTCCAAAAATTAAATTTAAATATATAAATAATTTAATTAATTAATTTTTAATTAAATAATCAACCATATTTATCTCATAATTATGTACTCACCACATAATAAAAAAATTCATTTTGTAAGTCAGTCATTTTCTTATATCCTAAAATATTCACACCCTAGACAGCGTGGTATAGATGTGACTTTGAGACCATGGACTTATAATCTTAAGGTCCAATAAACTAAATTATTAATTAAACTCTTTAATTAAATAATCTTATTTATTAATTTCAATTATTACTCCATTATAAATTAGGAATTGCAGTCTTAGAGATTATAGAATGTATTTACACAGTATTCTTATGTAGTCCACTGAAAAAAATCATTTCATGTAGTTATGTCCTCCAATTATATGTTCGTAAATTAGAAGTGGTCAAAATTATCGTTTTACTCTTCTAATTGCCTCTTGATCCTTTAGTACCATTAATGCACTAGTGAATGACTAATTTATAATCTTATTATAAAGTTGAGCTCAATAACCATTCAGTTCTAGAATTAACACTTAAGGAACCAATATACGATCCGTTACGAAAGCTTAGATTCCAAATCTTGTAAAATCATATTCCCAGCAATCCACATCACTGAATTTTCAAAATAAAAGTCACTAGCCTGATTAATAAACAGACATTAATGAGTGAATCAAAAGTCCCAGTACACATGTATAAGAGTTCATGATTGCTCAGGATTCTGACTGATCTACATATGATCATAGAATTAATGTGTATTAATTTTTTATGATAAACAGAACGTTAATAAAGATATTAATTTACATCGATCCTGCCATATATAATCTTATTATATAAAGTATTTTCATTAAGATGTCTATCCATATCAATGATCCAGATCTAAATCACACACATTTATAATGCTTAGTGAAGCGTACTAGCAACCATTCATTAAAGTTTCCATACTTTAATATGTTGCTGACAATTTTATTCATTATAAATGATCTTAATTCTCTCGTACTAATACAAGATCATAGTCTCATTAATGAATATGAAATTTTTAAATATTTATATAAATTATTCAACAATAATTTAAAAGAACAATTATAAGAAAAATATAATCCTCTTTAAATTTCATATCAAAATGTCAATACACATGCTCTGAGGACATAACTTCCAACAGGACCACACGTCATCAGTAAAGTAGGAGGAAGCGGCTATTACCTCCTAAAAATGGGAGAAGGAATGGAATTGTAGAAACCATGGAACACGGTTGAACAGGTAAAAAGACCACTTCCATGTGGACAAGGAGGGCCAACCAAAGGGCTCACAGAAAGGGGCAGAAAAGTGGAAGCAGGAGAAAATACTAATGTCACGAGACATCCGTAAACAAACGAAGAACTATCGAATGCATATTGAGAATGAGAAGGAGCACCACAAAGATGACTGGCCAACAAGAAAAGACTGACGAATGACCTACGCCTCTAGAATGGGAAAAGGAACTTGAGACTCAGAGAACTACCCTGAACGGGCAAGGCACTCATTGAATTGTGCAAGAACAGGAAGAAAAGGGAAGAAGAATGGGAACAAGCGAAAGGGATCTGAAATGACAGTCAAGTGACAATGATTGATTAGGTAGCTGAATGACTCGAACGCGACGAGATGGTAGGCCACTAAGTGGCTATGAATGTATGGCTTAAACTACAAGAAATCACTAAGTGACTGTGACTGACGGCTAAATGAGACAGATGAAAATGATACGTAAGGAAGGGAAAGATGGTCATATCTGCCAGAAAGATCCCCACAAATGGGTGTGATCTCTAGGTACAATGAGTGCCTCCGAGACCATAGGATAATCATTCCCCTACCTTTTATTATTATTAATTTGCCACCTTCTTGAACAAGGCCTATATAAAGGCTCGGGTAATAAATGATAGAAGAAGGATTTTCAGCAGAATCGGGAAGACAATCCAAGCAAATCTTTACTAAGTGCATTACCTTTTCTCTTTTCCCTCTCATTACTGTAAGAATTCTTCTAACGAATAGGAGATTGAATCTAAGAACAACTCTATAATAATGATGTAAAATCTAAAATACAAGTGAATATCAATAGTCTTCCCGTGGTTTTTCTTCTCTTTAAGGATTTTCAATGTAAATGATGATGTCTTTATTTTCTAATCCTCTCTTTAAATTATTATCTTTATTATTCATTCATAGAGGGTTTTCCATGCCGAAAAAATTCTTTACATTTTGGTGCTTTCATTGAGAGTGAGAGAAAAACTTGAGAAATCCCTCCTAAAATGCCAAAAACCAAATCAAACGCCCCATCAACGATGAAAATGGAAACAGAAACGGTAACGGGTTGGAAGCAGAGATGAGAACGACAACAAGTACAAAATTGGAAATGGAAGGAGAATGGGTAAACTCGTTCCTTGCATATTCGATTGGCTTATTTTTTTTTACATCATTATCAGTTTTTTTAAAAATGGGAGAGAATTTATTTGATTTGTGATAAAAAGTCTTGACAATGGGAAAAGAATTGTCTTGACAATGGGAAAGCCTTGAGAATGAGAAATAAATGTCCTGATGGCGGGGAAAGGAAATGTCTCGAGAAAGGGAAAGTCTTGAGAACAGGAAAGAAATGTCCTGATGGCGGGAAAGGAAATTTCTCGAGAATGGGAAAGTTTTGAGAATGGGAAAGAAATGTCCTGATGACGGGACAAGAAATGTCTCGAGAATAGGAAAGTCTTGAGAACGGGAAAGAAATGTCCTGACGGCGGGAAATGATATGTCTCAAGAAAGAGAAAGGAATTGTCTTGACAACGGAAAAGCCTTGAGAGCGAGAAAGAAATGTTTTGACGGCTGGAAAAAGAATGTCTTGAAAATGAGAATGGAAAAATCATGACAGTAGAAACAACAATGAGTATGAGAACAGGAGCGGAAAGTGGAAATGGAAACAATTGGAACTGGGAAATGTAGGAAGGACATTACACAACAAATATTATATCATTTTTGCTCGACATAATTTTCATCGCCTCTTTAGTCATTCTCAGGTTGGCTGACCCAAAAGTCTACAGTTCATCAGAATGATACGAAAGTCTACTTTTTGTAGAAATTTACCGAAATCAATTCGGAGCTCTCGATCAAAAGTTATGATAGTTTTCGTTGGTACTGTTAGGAAAGTAAATATATCATGTTTTCACATTTAAATTTTAAACTTTACCGATTAAAATAGTATTATATGACAAATTATATATCGTTAGAAAGATATAGATGCCTACTTCTTGAAGAATTTTTTAGAACTTGATTTAAAGCTCTTGAGAAAAAGTTATGATAATTTTCATAAGGCTGCTTAGAAAGGTAGATTATGTACAATAGATAATTTTGGAAATTATACTGTGTCAATCGGAATCCAAATACATGGAGAATTACATATGATCGGAAACATATGAAAATCAACTTGAATAATTTCACGGAATTCAATTTAGAGCTCTCAATCAAAACTTGTGGCACGCTAATGTGCATAACTGTCAGCTTCATCTATTAGGCTTCACCAACACTTTAACACTTATGTGACAAATAATATGTCGCTACAAAGCTACATAAGTTAGTTTCTTGAATTCATCACGGAATGAGATTCGACCTTCTAGAAGAAAATTATGGTATACTGATTCCCTACTTATTCTATTAACATATTATATATGGTGTTGTTTAAGATTCTTGTCACAGATATTTGTGTATGAGAAAAAGAAAAAGAAAAGCAAACGAGAAAAACTCTATCAATGAGCCCATAGTAAATCAAAACGAGGTCATGATTTCACAGCAGCCTAAGTCCTTAGGAGTGTCTACGGACATCATTCTCAGAAGGAAATCAAAACAGGACCATGGTTCCATAGAAGGAGCCTAAGTGCTTGGGACTGTCCACGGACACCATTCTCAGAAGGAAATCATAACGGGGTCACGGCTCCACAGAATGAGCCTAAGTCCTTGGGAGTGTCTACGAACATCGTTCTTAGAAGAAAATCAAAAACCTCAAAATAGAACATCCTTGTCTAACGGATCAGATGATGTTTAAATAATTCATAATGGAAAAAATTGAAGAAAGTAAAGATGAAATATTTCTTGAAAAAAACTTAACGGACGGTCCTGAAACTGAAGGCCAAAACAGGATCATGGCTCTTTATTTGAATCTAAGTTCTCATCTTAAAAGAAAACAGACAGTTCATAAGTCCTACTCTCAAAAGGAACTAGGGGCATGAAAAGTCTTTGAGATGGACATCCCATAGTCCTACTCTCAAAAGGAAAAATACCTAAAAGAGGAAAAACCATGGATCAGATGAATCAAACGGGCCCGCTTCATCACAACAAGAATAAAGAAATTGCAAAAAATGGAAGAACGACCCATTACATTGTAAACGAGGAGGGATTCGCACCCCCAACAGATGGAAAGTAGAAAGCGGCCAAAACAGGTAAGAATACTCTTGCCTGAACATTCTTTGAAAAAATTTCTAAGTAGTTAAGAAAAGGAAAACTAGTTACGAGAAAAATTTTTAAACGCAAAAGGGCATGAAGAAAACGGGTAACCAGAAAAATCCTTTATACATTCTAAAATGCCTTTTGGCCTAAAGTATCGATTCTCAGAATTTTCATTGTGTCAGAGAAAAGGAAACCTTCGAGAAAATGAAATTGTCATTAACTGTTTGAGAAAAGGGAATTATCTTTCAAGAGTTTTTGTTAGGGAAATCTATTCCCATAGTTGGGAATGACAGGAAAAGTTACTGTTACTGAGAATAAAAGAAAAAAGACAGAACTTGCTGTAAAAAGGTCGTTTCATTTAAAATGTGGAAAATTCAAAAGGATCTATTCAAAGAAATGAAAAGATGAGTAATGAAAAAATCAGTAAAGAAAGGTCAATAAAGGAAAGCTGAGTAAATAAATGCTAGTAAAGAAAAGCTGAGGCCAAGAAAAGAAGGCCAAGTAAAGAGGAAGGTTGTGACTTCAATGTTTTAGAACAGGAAGGTCCGAAGTAAAGGAAAAAGAAGCAAGAAAAAGAAGTAAACGTTAAAAGAAAAAAGGAAAACTGAAAAGGAGAAATGAAGAAATACGAAATAAAAAAACTGCTAAGCGGAGGAAATGAAAGGAAACGGGAAAAACTTTTTCGATGAATCGCTAGTAAATCAAAACTGGGTAATGGTTCCATGGAAAGAGCCTAAGTCATTAGGAGTATCTACGGACGCGGTTCTCAGAAGGAAATGAAAATGAGGTCATAGTTCTTTATTTAAATCTAAGTCCTCCTCTAAAAAGAAAACGACAATCCGTAATTCCTTCTTTCAGAATGAAAATGGGGTCATGGTTCTTTATTTGAGTGATCCTCTAAAAAATGACAGTTCGTAATTTCTTCTCTCAGAATGAAGATGGAGCGATGATTCTTTATTTGAACCTATGTTCTTGAGGATGCATGTATATCATAAAGAAATTAAAGTCTTATCCCCGGGAATAAATTTCATAAAAAAATAGTTATTCTCAGAGAACTGGGAGTCAAAAGTTTCCTAAGTATTTAAGAACGGATTTCGTTGAAAGCTTGAAATCAGCACAATACCGAATTTTGATCCCCAAATTTTGCTAAGCCTTTGAATGAAGTATAACAAAAGGGAATTCAATAGAAGAAAATTGCACAAACAAAGTAATTCATATTGGTCAAAGCAGAAATACAAAGGAAAAATACAAAATGAGAAAAGGGAAAAGGAAAATGGGAAAAACTCTACCGATGAGCCCGTAACAACGGAAGCTGGAGAAGTTGTACCAATGAGTTCGTAGCAAGGGAAACAGGAAAAATTCTACCAATGAACGTGGGGCATTAAACTCAAATCCTTGTGATGAAATTATGAGACGGTACACTCATTCCTTACTCATTTCAATAAATTATTATGTTCTTGTTCTTGTACAAACATTCTTTTCATGGATCTTAAAGCACGAGAGAAGGAAAAGAAAAATGAAGAAACGAGAGAAATTCTATCAATGAGCCCGTATTGAAGAAGCACGTGAGGATAGAAATGGGCACACATAATTTCGGAGTAAGAAAGGAAAAATCAGTACACCTCAACGAATAAAATTTTGTTGAGTGTAATGGGGCCAATGAACAGGTAAAAAATACTTACTGCCACATGGACAATGAGGGCCAACCAAAGGGCTCGCGGAAAGAAGTAGAAACGTGGAAATAGGATAAAAGATTGATGTCGTGAGACACCCGTAAACAACCGAAGAATGGTCGGACGCATACTGAGAACATGAAAGAGCACCAGAATGGGAAAAGACGACTGGCCTGTGGGAAAATACTGACAAAGAACCCACGCCTCTAGAATGGGAAAAGGAACCTGATACTTGGAGAACTACCCTAAACAGGCAAGGCACTAACTGAACTATGTAAGAACGGGAAGAGAATGATCAGAAGAAGAATGGAAACGGGTGAATAAGATCCCAAATGATAGTCAAGTTGCCATGATTGATTAGGTAGCTGGATGACTCAGACGAGACAAGATGGCAGGCCACCAAGTGACTACGAGTAATTGGCTCGAACCACAAGAAATATCCAAGTGACTGTGACTGATTGGCGGCTGAATGAGACGGATGAAAATGATAAGTAAAGAAGTGAGAGAGGGCCATACCTGGTAGAAAGATCCCCACAAATGGGTGTGATCTTTAGGCATAATGATTGCCTCTAAGACCATAGGGGGAATAATCATTCCGGTCCTTTTTATTATTATTAATTTGCACATTCTTAATAATGCCTATATAAAGGCTCGGGTAATAAATGATAGAAGAAGGATTTTTAGTGGAATCAGGGAGACAATCCAAGAAAATCTATACTAAGTGTATTGCATTTTCTCTCTTCTCTTTCATCACAGTCAAAATTATTCTAATGAAGAGGAGATTGATTCCAAGAAAAACTTTACAACAATGATGTAAAATCTAAAACGTAAGTGAATATCAATAGTTTTCCCGTGGTTTTTCTTCCCTTTCATAGTTTTTCACGTAAATGATGATGTCTTTATTATCTCATCCTCTCTTTAATTATAATCTTTATTATTCGTTCGTAGAGGGTTTTTCATGCTGAAAGAAAAAATCCTTTACAGCGGTTCATCTGAAGAAATATTTTGTATAAGGAATGTAAAAAACTCATTATAGTGAAACACAATTCCTGTGGTTTTTTCCTGCAAGGGTTTTCCTCATAAAAACATTGGTGCCAATCTTCTCTCCTCCACTGAATCCTACTCCCAACAAGAATTAAGGGCATAAAAAATCTTTGGAAGTGGCAGTTCATTTCCTGAACTGATGACGAAGGAACAATGGTCTCCGCTTCAGGAACCAGGACAACATTAACTTAAATCTCCCTCCTCGGATCAAGTAAATCCTTCCAATCCCGTTCTGGGGAACTGTAAGCGGCATGGAGTCACACGGCTACGTCTTTCAGAATGTAGAACCTCTTATTCAAATTCTTGTCTACACAAAGCAAAAGATAAACATTTTAGTATTCAAAAAACAACAACAAACGGCAAAGTAAAATAGAAGCGGAAGAAGAAGAAAGGAAGAGAGCTCTGACTACTTACTAAACTCTCCCTAGATTCAGGGAACAGTCCAGCGCCCATCACCACTCCAGTTTCTGCCATCGAGGAGAGTACCATCTTCCCAGTCTTTATCCCTACTAGGGGGTTCTCGCTCGCACAAAAAGCCAAATAATAGGAAGTTTCATGCTTTTTCACTGTGTACACAACACAGATCTCATCTACACCTATATTCAAATTGTGCCTCCTATTGATGGCTTCAATCCCTAAAAGAACCCTATAAGTGCTAAGGGTGTATTGGGAAGGGGCAAGGTTGGAGGTACTAAAGAACTCTTAAAAGAGAGGGGAGAGGGGAAGTTTTAACCTTAAGGCTATGAACATGGGGGCCAGAGAAATCTGGTATAGGGGATTGCATGGGAAAGACTTGGGGATTCCTTCCCCAAAGACACAGACTACGTCTGGCGGAAAGGCATCCCGATAAAGGGCTAGAAAGCGACTAAATTCATCCATATTTCTAACTAGAGGAACCGTAACCTTAAATGGTTATTTTTCCATCACCGCATAAGGAAGAAAAATAGAAGCAGAGAATAAAGAAGAAGAGAAATGGAGAAGATGAGAGAATTACAGAAAATGGAAGTATGCGTAAGAGAAAGATTGAAGAAGACAAAAACTCATATACGGTGTGAATGCAAGGGAAAGGTTCAACGACACTAATAGATTTGAAAAAAAGGATTCACAATTAATTATGAGAAGACATAAAGGCAGCAGGTGTGTGGACAAAAGCTTCCAAATACAAATCATCGCTTACAACGGGCGAGTGGCGTGGCAACAGTTAGAGAAAAAAACTAATGGCCCGAAAATACGCACTATGTGAGAATGAGAAGATGAAACGACGCGCATGAGGAATGAAAGAAGATTCATGCACGCGTATGTGTATAATTAAGATCTTACCATAAGAAGATAAGATGACACTGAGCAAAGGAAGAATGAAATTTCTTAGGAGCGTGCCAGTAACTGCAGAAACGAGGCAATATGGTATGTCATTTTTTATTATTTAAAAATGATATCTTTTTCTGCGCAAAAATTAATGTTTTGTAGGATAAAGAAGTAAAGAAATGAGGATAACCTATCCCTGAAACTAGACGCATGCAGGGAACATTCACTGCGCTTCGACGAGCATCGTCGAAGAGCAATGAGGGGTAAATGAACAGGTGAAAAATACCTACTGTCACGAGACAAGGAGGGCCAACCAAAGGACTCGTGGAAAGTGGTAGAAAAGTGGAAATGGGAGAGAAGAGTGATGTCGTGAGACACCCGTAAACAAACAAGGAACGACCATATGCATACCGAGAATGAGAAAGAGCACCAGATTAGGAAAAACTGACTGGCCAACAGGAAAAGACTGGTGAAGGACCTACGCCTCTGGAATGGGAAAAGGAACCTGAAACTCGGAGAACTACGCTGAATGAAGGGACTCGCTTAACTGTGCAAGAACGGGAAGAGAAGGATAAGAAGAAGAACAAGAACGGACAAAAGGGATCCCAAATGACAGTGATTTGTCATGATTGATTAGGCAGCTGAATGACTTGGATGGCAGGGCACCAAGTCGCTACGACTGACTGGCTTGGACCACAAGAAATCACCAAGCTACTATAACTGATTAGTTGTTGAATGAGACATGTGGAAATGATAAGTAAGGAAGGGAAATAGGGTCATACCTGGCAGAAAAACCCCCACGAATGAGTGTGATCCATAGGCATAATGAGTGCCTCCGAGACCATAGGGGGAGGATAATCATTCCCCTTCCTTTTATTATTATAATTTATGAAAATTAGGAAGTCTATATAAGGCTAGCCTGTTAAATGAAACACATGCATTGAATACAACTCAGATAAATCACACACTCTCTCTCTTGCTCTATCTCTATCTCTTTCTCTTTATTACTCATATAAATCAACTCTTATCAGTAATTTTCCATTCGATCCATGATTAGAGGAAAAATCCTTTACACTCAAATTCATCTTCCCTGTTGAAAACTTCAATGCCTGCAAATAACACAGTTTCCCATAATCTATTTCTTCTTCTCCTCATTGCTCCTCTTCTTTAATGGATTCTACTTGTACCCCATTTTCTTCCCCTTCCTTGACTTATTTTTACAATTAATTTTATTATTTGTCTCATATGTTTCCCATAGCAAATCCATCCCTTCTTCACTCCCTTCATCCTCATTATGCCTTTCTTCAAATAGCTTGCAAGCTAAAGTCCTCCTCCGCTCTTCTCCTTCCTCATTGAACCTAAACTTCCATAGTTTTCGTGTGATACTGATGTAAAACAGTAAGTTTTGGTAGTGTTTTTCTTTGATCCACTTCTAAAACACGACTTTTCTTTCCATTCTTTAACTCTGTAGGAGTATGTTTTCTTTGCTTCATCTTTTTGCTCTATTTCTCTGCAAAAATCACTTCTGTTTTTTCTTTAATTACTGATCACATGATTGTCAACTGTCATTATCAACTTTGATTTCAACCTTTGGAACATCAACTGGGTGGTTTTCTTTAGTTTTAAATTTATAAGCCTCAAACACGGTCTTACGAGCCTCGAGTTCTTCAAAATCATGTTAGAATTCGTCAATTTTCTCACCAACTTTAGGCCTTAAGCTCTCGAAAACAACTTTGCATGTTGTGGCAAGAAAATCCATTTTTGATTCAACAAAATCAGAGGGAGAATGGTCTTGAAGAGTGATGGAAGAGATTGTGAAGTAAGTAATGAGAAAGAGGATGAGATAAGTGGTGATGAAGAGAGGAGAGAGAAGAAAGAAGCTTAAGAAGGTAGGGAAAGAAGAAGATGAAGTAGAAAAGATAATTTTTAGGGGTTTTGGGGTGATGTGTGATTTGAGTTACCTAGTCTATGACAAGTAATCCTGGGAAAGTGAGAGATGTGTAACTGAAAGGGTGAAGGATAAGCACCTTAGGATGACCATCAGATGGTGACAAATTCCGCTCCTGCTCTAGGGTTGAAGAGAACTCAGATATGGAGTATTATATGATTTTTTGCATAGGGGAGTGTGAAGAGATGGATCCCCTTAATGACACCAAGGACCCCTTTATATAGATGGGGTCGAGTAGGGACCATAGATCTATCTTTTGTAATAGTATGAACCCCATTGGTAATGAATGTGACCATGCATAAAACGTGACCAAGCCTAAGATGTAGCCACACTCTTTAAACGAGGTGACATTCATAAAATGTGACCAACCGCCCTTGGAGGGCTCGAATACTTCGAGGATGGTCACGCTAGGGAAACCGCCCTCGAGCTACCCCGAAGGCTGTCACGCAAGGCGAGCCACCCCAGGGGTGGCAACACAAGGCTAGCCACTAACAGACTACCCTGTAGGCAGCCATACAAGACTAGCCGCCCCCGGGGGTGGGATGACATCGCGTCTTCCTTTGGGCACTCCAAAGGCAACATAATGGGGTGCATCCCCGATAGCCGCGCATCACGCCTTTTGGCCATTCTTTATCAGAAGGATGCACATCTAAGGTGTTTAAGGAGACCATACCCTTCTAGGACATTTTCCTCTTTTGGCACAGCGTAACCTTGTCCTAATCCTACTAGACCACAATCTCTGGATTATTCTCAGACAAGGAATAACCTTCGAGTCTTTGTCACAAAGCTCAAAAGCAGGTCGCAACACTTAACATTTAATCTCGACGATGGGTTAGCCACCTTTATAAGTCCAGGTGTGGCCTTTACAACTGTGGTAATTGGGTGCGCTACCTTTATACTTAAGCGACGTCCCTTATAAACATATTTACTATCATTCTACATTGTCCTTATCATGCAATGTAGGTGCCTCCTGAGCCTATCTATAAGTGTCATGTGTATATCCCGACACGTCATTTATGATGATGTGACCCACTATTTACATTAGCCCCATGTTCAGGGTTGAAGGCGGAGTAATCAAGTTTGAACACATTCACACTAAGTGATCACTTCCTCTTCCATATTGTTTTGTAAACTAAGGGTCACCATTAATCGTATTAGATGCACCAAAATGCGTGTTATGAACCTCTACGAGTTGGCTTCGAACTGGATGTGTTCCTACATCTACGCACGTCAGAGATTGCAATGGTGGCCGTTGAGAACCTAAGGTCTAAGCCATGGAAAGAAAGTTGGGGAATCAAGTGTGTATTCGAGAGACTGCGGCATTGACGACAACAAGGGCAATCAACAAACACCACATCGTGCTGGAACATTACCTCAACGCTTCATGCAAGGTCAATCCAGGCTCGCTTTCAAAGCCTTAGCTTCTTTTGGTTGTATTTTCCTCTTTTTATTCTTCTGTACTTCACAAATTTTGTACACCTGTAAATGCATTTCATACAAGAAGAGTTTTTTTAGTCATTTACACTTTATCTCATTGTATGCCCTTGTATTATTCCCACTTCAAACTTTTAATATGAATCAGTTCCTACTTTGAACTTTTATTATGCATTAGTTTCTACTTTATACTTTCACTACACATGCTCATTATTTCTTACTTTGAACCTTTATCAGCTTCATTATCATGCATCATTACTTCACACTTTATGTTGCCTTTACGCGCGACTTTTAGCATAAACATCTTCATAGCAAATAAATCTCTAAGTTAGGTTTAAACTATACGACAACTGTCGTATTCTGCGGTAACAAGCAAAGTAAAGAGTTAAGATAATTTGTGTATTTCAAACACGTTATGGGGGCCGTGTTCTGCTTTGGAGGGATTTACAACTGTGGCTAATTCTACCCACACACATGGTAGGTTCAGTAATTTTGTTGTTACCTCGGCTCACTAGTCATAATTTGATAGGGCAAACTAGTAAGGTTTATAATGCTTAGACTTCTTTTGTTTGCCCATCTACCTCCGTTGAAATGCCTTTATTACATTTTAGGAACAAACTTTACTGAAACGTCTTATAAGCATTTCAGGAATGAGATTCGTTAAAATGTCTTAAGTGCATTGTAGGGACAAACTTTACTGAAATGTCTTAATTGCATTCCAAGAATAAACTTTGTTGAAATGTCTTAAATGCGTTATAAGAACAAACTTTTTTGAAACATCTTAAACGTGTCCCATCAATAAACTTTGTTGAAATGTCTTAAATGAGCTCTAGGAACAAACTTTACTAAAACGTCTTAAATGCGCTCCAGGAACAAACTTTACTGAAAGGTCTTAGTTGCATTCCAGGACAACAAACCCCTTATAAGTATTCGGGCCATTTTGATCATCACAAAAGTTGAAGTAAAAATTACAGCGCTAAACATACTACTTGGTGCGTTTGAGGGTCATTCCATCGATAATGTCCACTATCAGTTATGAGGTTGTCTCATGTGGCCCTGCCCATTTGTACAAGCATGCACATAGATAAATTATTGTAATTTTCATTATAGGCATTTCATGTATAAACATATGTATCATGACTTAGGATGCATAATCTCTAGACTTTACAAAATATGATCACCTTTATACTTAATATACCATCCTTCCGTCTTTGTAGTGTACCTACTTCGGTCTTGTGCCTTTGCCCTTTAATCATACAACCTACTTCGGTCTCACACCTTCACACTTCGATCATACAACCTACTTCGGGCTCGCGCTTTCGCGCATTGGCCATACAGCCTACTTCGGACTCGCGCCTTCACGCTTTGGCTATACAACCTACTTCAGGCTCACACCTTCGCGCCTTGGTAGCGTGACCCACTTCAGGCTCACTTTGTTCAAATCTCTAAAATCAACATACCAGCGTATCTTACCGTTATTTTTACATGTCTCTGCCCTACCTCCCCAACGTTTCTAGGAAGGCGAAACCCGCTCTCATATGCACGCCCTTGTCCTTTTCTTCCCCTCATCCGTCATGACCCACCGCGATGTAAAAGGACCTCCAACCACATTGATCAAATAACATGCAGTAGGAAATGGTGGTCCCCCATGGCTTCCATGTCCTCAATAATGATCTCCCTCTTTTAGAGTTTGTCATGGAAGATCCGTCTCAAATTTCTGCAATCTTTGGTTGCATGGGTGGTGTCCCGGTGGAAGCGATAATACCAGGGTGATTTTATTTGTTCTCTAGTGGGTATACTGTCCACCTAAGGTCTCTGTATGACCTTATCATTGATCGAGGCATCCAACAACTCTTATTTTTCCATAGAGCATGGGAAAAGTGTTGGATCACTCCTTTCGCTCATCCCCGCTTGTACCTTGCCTTTGGGGTTGTTCCATAGCTACTTGTGGTCTGTACCTCACGAGCTTCCACGCAAGCCCCCTGCTTCACAGCTTTTGGCTTGGACACTAAAGTGTTGGTGTGTTGAGCAGTTACATGGAGGTGGGAGAACGTTGTGATGTCGAGGTTCTCCAAATGTGCTCTACACTCATTTATCATTCCATAGATGCACATCTTCACAAAGTCTTCCTCCTTCCACTCTTCCTGGCAATCCAGTACTTTGTCCTTGAACCGTCTGACATAAGTTATCAGGTCCTTATCTTTCTTTTGAGGCTCACACCCCAACTCGAGAATGCTCATCTTTTCATCAGAGACAAAGAACTTGGTCATGAAGGCAGAAACCATTAGCAGCCAAATTTAAAATTGATCCCGGCGCCAGGTTGGTGTACCATGTGAATGCTCGCTCCATCAGTAATTTTGAGAACTCTCTCAGCCTAATAGACTCATCACATCTGTGTGGGACCAAGTCACCAATGAAACATATAACGTGCTCTCTTCTTGCACACCCGTCCTTCTCATTATACTAAAAGAACTTTAGAGGCACATAGTCAGACGGGTATGGCCTCATCACCAACTCGGACGGGTAAGGGGAAAAAAGTCCAATATGATCTCGCTCAAGGCGTCCCTGAGCCTCTCCATCTCCAACATTTTTTGCAAAGCCTCCTTGGTGATAAAAGAGCCAGGGTCGACACCATCGACCGGGCTATCACGCGCCGGTGTAGTTCTTCCATGATGGTTGTTGGTGGGATCATGATGTTTGTGCAGTCATTCGATTGGAAAACATTATGGTCACTATTTACCATCCCAGATCTGGATGAGCCCTCAGGTTATGTAGTTGGAATGGGAATATTGGTATCAACCTGGCTCACCGTGTGGGGTGGGATGACATGGACAACAGGTGATGGGGGAAGAGGGTTTTGGGCAGCCGCGAGGAAGGCAGTCAATGAACGCAGAAGATTGCAAATCTCGGCGTTAAAAGCCTGCAGATCCTTGATAACGTGAGTTTGTTCTGCCACTGTCATGGTGGTGGCAGCAACGACGGTAAGGTTGGACCTCCTCACCGGAAGTGGTTTCTTCCACGTCATGTCTCTCCGTCAATGGGTTAATATTTTCCCCTTCCAAATGGAAAAAAGTTCTGGTGATTCTACCACGTCCAGCCATACTCGATGAAAATGGTGTTAGACAGATCACTCCTTAGTGGAGTCTCTAAAATGTTTAGGGGTTTTTGGGTGATATGTTATTTGAGTGACCTAATCTATGATAAGTAAGCCTGAGAATGTGAGAGATGTGTGACTGAAAGGGTGAAGAACAAGAGCCTTAGGATGACTACCGGATGGTGACAAATGTCATTCAGCTCTAAGGTTGAAGAGAACTCATATATGGAGAATTCTCTTATTTTTTACATAGGGGAGTGTGAAGTGACGGGTCCCCTTAATGATACCAAGGACCTCTTTATATAGATAGAGTCGAGTAGAGAACAAATCTATCTTTTGTAATGGTATGGACCTCATTGGTAATAAAAGTGACCATGCTTAAAATGTGACCACGCCTAAAATGTAGTCACACTCTTTAAACGAGATGACATTCATAAAATGCGACCATATTTACATCCGCAACTAGTTGTGCCTTCATAGCATCGAGCAATTATATAATCAACTCACAAATGGAAGGCGTGAACTATGCATAACAGCCAACTTAGAGGGGGCTCGACCACTCCGAGGATGGTCACGTTAGACCAACAGCCCTCGGGCACCCCGAGGGCGGCCACACAAGGTGAGTTACACCAAGACTACCCCACCCACCCTCGGACTACCCCGAGGGCGGCTTGACAAGGCAAGGCACCCCCGAACTACCCTAGGGCGGCCTCACAAGGCCCCTCGCCCCCCAGGCTCGCCCCTATGGTGGGATGTGATCGCGTCTGTCTTTGGGCACTCTAAAGGCCACATAATAGGGTGCTTCCCCGACAATCACGCATCGTGCCTTTTGTCCATTCTTTATCAGAATAGGGCACATTCAATGCGCCTAAGGAGGTCATACCCTTCAAGGTGATTTTCCTCTCTTGGCACAACGTAATCTTGTCCTAATCCTACGACACCACAGCCCCCAGAATGTTCTTAGGTAAGGAATATACTTCGAGCCTTTGTCATTAAGCTCGAATGTGCATAACATTTAACATATAATCTCCAGAATGGGCTTGCCACCTTTATAAGCCCAGGTACGGCCCTTATAATTATGGTAATTGGGTGCGCCGCCTTTATACTTAAGTGACGTCCCTTATAAGTATATTTACTATCATTCTATATTGGCCTTATCGTGCAACGTTGGCGTCACCCAGGCCTATCTTTGAGTGCCACATGTATATCCTGATATGTCATTCATGATGATGTTGCCCACTATTTACATATAGAGAGGATGAGAAAGAATGAAGGAACATAAATGAAAGAGAAGAAACGTATAGAGATTTGGTTTTTTGGGGATGATTGAGAAAGAATGAAGGAACAGAAATGGGAGAATTGGGAGAGAAGAAGAGTAGAAAGATTTTGTTTTAGAGGAGTAATTGATCATGGGAGTTAGGTATCCAAGGTTTAATAAAACGACGTCATTTTGAGAAAAATAATAGAGAGTTAAAAAAGGGGTTTTAATTGTGAGTTTTAGATGGTTTACGATTTAAACCGTAACGACTTATAGTTTAGTATTTAAAGTATCTATCAATGATAGTTTGAGATATAAAAGTTTAATTTTTCCTAAAATACAACTCAAATTCCTGACTTTTAAGATATGAATGAAAGAGTAGCTTAACCCACCAGCTCATATAGCCCAATGAGATATAAGGTAAATATATTAGAGAGAACTATAAGAATTATTGATATTTAAGGTAGAGTTAAAGTAAATAATCAAAAAATTAAAAATTAACTAAAAAAATGTTAACAAAGCTTGTAAATTAATTAGTCACGTCGAACGGTGATTCTATTAAGAAATTCCAAAACCTGTCTTTTTCTTTAATTTTTGAAAGATATAATTTTCTTGATACGAAGTCCAAACCCAATGAGATGTTTATTGCTTGAAACTGCGCTACCCGATAAGTGAGTTTATTATTTGACCAACAAGTTTTTTTCAAACAAATTAGAATTTATTTTTCACAAAACAATTTAAAATATGTGTACTTTGATAATAAAAGTCTTTGAGAAACACGAGTCATTGTATATAGTGAAAAGTATTTGTTAAAAGTTCCATAAAATTTTCACAAAACAATTTAAAATATGTGTACTTTGATAATAAAAGTCTTTGAGAAACACGAGTCATTGTATATAGTGAAAAGTATTTGTTAAAAGTTCCATAAAAATTATCATTTCAATAAATAATTATTTTATAAACAAAAAAATTGTATATAGTGAAAGGTATTTGTTAAAAGTTCCATAAAAATCTAAGGAAGCATTAAGCCAAAGATTGTTTGCCTGCATTACCTATTGTTTTATGGTCATTTTATTTATTTACATTTCATATATTTTGAAAATATGTACGGGGTTGGTTAATCCCTGCGACAAAGGATTGATAGCGTGGCGGAAAGTGAATACCACAAGAAAATGTGGAGAAATGAGAAGTCAACAAAAAGTGACGTGGTGATAAAAATAGAATCCAATTACTCCATTTTCCCACGATTTAATCAAGCGCATACAATATTATTAAATATTCATTAAATCTAGCAAAACGGTTGTAAATGGCCATGGGGGAGAATGCCTATATATACATCTATATATATATATATCAAAACAGATCAATTCTAATTGAATACAAAAAATCCTCAATTACTCTTCACTACATTTCTTCATCTTTCATCTCTCATTCTTTTTTTGCTCATACTCTACAATTTGTATTCTTTTGTTGAATACCATTGGGGAGAAAATTTCCTTACGAATTGGTGCTTTCATTGAGAGTTGAAAGATACTTGAGAAATATCTACTCTTAAAAATCGAGGATGTCAAGAACTAGATCCAGCGTGGCTCACGGCAGCCAAAGAAGAAACAATCATGAGCAATGAAACCATGATGTGTCGGCAATTCTCGAAACAATTATAAAAATGATCACAAAGTTGGAAAACCAAAATGCAAAAACTTTAAACACAACTCTTCACGTACTGCAAGACCAAGTCGCTAACTTGCAGTGGGAAGTCCAGCAAACTCGAAACAGGATGAGCTAATTACATCGGGAAGAAATGAATGAAATCCAGGATGCAACGGCCAACAAGAATGCTGGACTGAATCGAGATCATGATCAAGAACGAGATGAATGTGAGGGACAGTCAAAGAACATGGAGAATGGAGTGGCAGGAATCCCAGGAGTCAAAGACGGATTAACAAAATATGATATAGAGAAGATACTTGACAGGAAAATGGCAGAAGCCAAAAGGTTGGGAACAAGGACGGTAGCAGATTTGGAGTCCCTCACCCCTACCCCGCTAACTCCAGAGATCCTGTCAAATCATATCCCTAAAAAGTTCAAACCTCCAAGGTTCAAGTACTATATAGGAAAGACAGACCCACTGGAGCATATAAGATAGTTTCGATAAATGATAGAGCTCTATCAACACGAGGATGCGCACATGTGCCGAATGCTCCCGATAAGCTTGATGGCAACGCGCTAAAATGGTATCACTCTCTTCCCCCTTCTACTATTACTAACGTTTCTGTTATATCTTCTATCTTTTTGAAACAGTATGCAACCTATCGATCTGTCACCGAAGATTCAAAATATCTTCTAAAAATTCCAATAAAGAAAGGAGAATGCTTATGTGAATACACGCAAATAATAATAAAAATTTTGCAGCGGAAATTTAGTCAAATAACAACCAATTATTTTAAGCTAAATCGTCAAAATAATAATAATTAATCATAAAGCAATTGTCTGAAATCTTTATTCAAACTATTCTACTGAGCCCAATTCCCCTGCAAGGTATCGTCTCGCAATCACTCATCACCTGAAAATATTTAGAAACCACAGAATGAGTTAAAGCCCAGTAAGTAAAATCTTACACATACTCAGCAAGCAAATGCGCATTCAATTCCATTTAAAGAACATTTTTGTTTGACACACACTTTATAATCATTTTATCACTTTATTTCCTTTGTTTTCATTAATTACGTTTCACTACATTCTTTCCTTGAAAACTTGTCACATTCCTTTCTTTACTATTTCCATTGCATTCATTTCTTTCCTTTATTCGCGAGCTCACATGTGTAATATTTAGTCAATCAGAGGCAGTGGGTAATTATTATAGAACCTGTTCGACTATCGGGCCCTGGTAGTATCATTCATTCACATTATATCGTTGGACGAGCCAAATGACCATCCATTCACATTATATGGCTGGACAAGCCAAACGATCATCCATTCACATTAACTATTAACCATTGTCGGGCCCACCGGTCCCCTGCGTCCCATTTCCCACTCACAACTTTCATGGCATAAACACACACCATGTGTTTAAACTTTTAATTAAATTGATTATATTCATACTACAAACCCTCATGTATATATATGAACGTATTTACAATCATTAATATTACAATACAATTACATTATAGATAACATACATACAAATATAATTAAACATAATATCAAACGACATCACAGTGATAAATCAATACAACATCGAAGTTTATAAACATTAAAGTATGCGTAAAATTCTACTTACCTGGCGTCCTTAGTAAACCAAATGTCTAGAGAATGTTTCGAGGGGTCAACGCTCAAAGTGCCAAAACTATTAAATTTTACACATTAAAATATTCCACACAGTTATCAAAGACCAATATAAAATAAAGCATAGTTTATTCTAATGGAAACATGATACTAATAAGTAATTCTAAGACATAATTTACTTACAAGAAACAAATGCATGAAGCCCCGATCGTAACTTATAAACACACCTCTTGGGAGAAATTCTAGGACCATTAAATTAAAAATATCGTCATTATTATTATTTTAAACTAACAATTACTATAACCCCATTGGTTAACTTATGGGTAAGGAATACCCTAAATTTGGCCAGCACGGCATGCTTTGAATATATTGGTAGTAAAAATATCTCATCTTATTACGGTACAAAAATTAATAGTTGATAAAACAACTTAAAGCTTAAAAGAAAACTTCACTACGTAGGAAGGAATAATCCTGTAGCTTTTATCAGTTGCAAACTATGACGAGATGGTTAAAAGATGGGCATAAACCATAGGCAAGGCATATAAAGAAAACCACTCTGTAAGTATTAAAAGAAAACTCAAACATAGAGTATTTAATAGTTTTAAGCACCAAATAACCATAAATAAAACATGCTATACAAGCACTATCCCATTAAATTCGAAAGGTTAAATCTAAAGATAATCAAATTGTAAGGAAGATTGAATATTTATAATTTAAACTCTTAGTTAAAAGAAAAATAGAAGTTTTTTTGACCAAGTAAATATAAAATGCATCAGTAAAGCTTACATATAAATAATGAAGAGATCAACCCTTACCAATAGTTAAGAATTGGCTCTTCAAACGTAGAACAGGAACAACTCTAGTCTTCAACGTAAGATCCAAAAATACTGAAGTTTTGTGGTAATTAAAAAGATAATTGCAAGAGAAAATCAACTCCTCGCAAAATAATTTCACCAAATATGATTTACTTTTTGAAGTGGGTCGGCGATTGATTTAGGGCATTTAAATAGAGGAAAAAAAATTAGGGTTGAGGAGAGACTCTTATTAGTTTAGAAAATTTACCAAATCCGGAGTTTTCATGGAAAAAGGAAATCTTCAAATGTTAAAATCCATTATTTGATTTTATATAAATTCAAAATTTCTCCCATTTTTGGAAGTAAATAGCCAAAGAAAAAAAAATGAGGAAAATCACACTTAATACTACTAATCTTATCATTGTCCAATAGGGTCAAATTAACTCACTAATTACCAAACTGCATAAATAATTATGAAAACAATAAATATAAATTATTTTAAATTTTAATCTAGGCACGTTTGAGTCTTGAGATCATCTTGAATCGTTTCTCTACAAGACATTTAATTAATTCAATCTAAACGTTAAGTCAAATAATCATAGGATAATTAAGAGCATAAATTAACAATTAAACACATAATTTATTGCAAATTTAGTTGGGGTGTTATAATTTCCCCCCACCTAAAAATAATTTCGTCCTCGAAATTAAAATGTACCAAACAAATGTGGATACTTGACACGCATCCCATCCTCACGCTCCCAGGTTGCCTCTTCTACTGCATGATTTTTTCATAACACCTTGACCAAACGAATCTTCTTTTCTCTAAGTTCATTTTCTTCTCTATCTAGAATCCTGATGGGTGCTTCTTCATAAGTAAGGTCTTGGTGGAGGTCCAAAGCCTCATAGCTAAGGACGTGAGATGGGTCAGGAAGATACTTCCTTAAGATCGAAACATGGAATACATTATCAACACCCGACGTTGCTGGCGGCAATGCAAGTCGATAAGCTAACTCTCTGATTCTTTCCAATATTTCAAAAGGTCCTACAAAGTGGGGACTTAATTTTCCTTTCTTCCCAAACCTCAAAACACCTTTCATAGGAGCGACCTTTAGAAATATTTTGTCGCCAAAAACAAATTCCAAAGGCTTCCTTCTTTTATTTGCATAACTCTTTTGTCTACTTTGAGCTGTCTTCATTCGCTGACGAATCTTTTCAA
Organism: Datisca glomerata; assembly: GCA_003255025.1. Lineage (NCBI taxonomy): Eukaryota > Viridiplantae > Streptophyta > Magnoliopsida > Cucurbitales > Datiscaceae > Datisca > Datisca glomerata. Next base: position 206,414 of record QANY01010971.1, read on the forward strand.
CTATATCAATTGTTTTCTGAACAATCTCGGGGCCCAACAATTTTCGTTCTCCGACTTCATCCCAATGAATAGGCGATCAACATTTTCTCCCGTACAATGCCTCATAAGGTGCCATACCAATTGTAGCTTGATAACTATTATTATATGAGAATTCAACAAGAGGTAATATCTCTTCCCAAGTGCTCTGAAAATCAATAACACAAGCTCTCAACATATCCTCAAGGGTTTGAATGGTCCTTTCTGATTGCCCATCAGACCGTGGATGAAAAGTTGTGCTGAACCGTAACTGGGTACCCATAGCTTTATGAAGCTTTTCCTGAAAGTAGAAGTAAACTTCGGATCACGATCTGACACAATCGACAATGGGACTCCATGAAGTCTTACTATTTCCCGCACATACAATTGAGCATACTGCTCCATCTTGTAGATATTTTTGACCGGCAAGAAGTGAGCTGACTTAGTAAGCCGATCAACAATAACCCAAATAGAATTGTAACCTTTCAAAGTCTTCGGTAGTCCCAAAACAAAATCCATATTGATGTGCTCTCACTTCCACTCGGGTATCATAAGTGGTTGCAAAAGCCCAAAAGGTCACTGATGCTTAGCCTTAACCTGCTGGCACGTAAGACAATGTTGTACATACTCTGCCACATCTCAACTCATGCCAATCCACCAATAATGTTCCCTTAGACTCTGATACATCTTCGTACTTCCTGGATGAATTGAGTATGGAGTGCCATGAGCTTCACTCAAAATTTCTCGCTTTAACTCTCCATTGTTTAGTATGATCAATCTACCATTATAACGAAGAGCTCCATCGGTAATGATGACAAAATCAGTACGTTTACCATCTTCCACCTCTGTTCAAAATTTCAAAAGTTGTGGATCATCCAATTGTCCTATCTTAATTCTTTCAAAAAGAGTTGGACAAACCGTCAAAGTAGCGAGATAACTAGAACCTTCCCAAGGCAAAATTTCCAATCCAAATCTCTGAATCTCCCTTAACAAGAGTTTCTGAATAACTTACAAATAAGCAATGGAACCTGAATTTTTTCTACTCAAAACATCCACTATCGCATTAGCCTTGCCCGGGTGATAATTGATTTCACAATCATAATCTTTGACAAGTTCTAACCACCTTCCATATTCAACTCCTTCTTAGTGAAGAAATACTTGAGACTTTTATGATCAGTGAAGATTTCACATTTAACCCCATAAAGATAGTGCCTCCAAATCTTCAACGCAAACACAACAGCTGCGAGCTCAAGATCATGGGTAGGGTAATTCTTTTCATAATCTTTTAGTTTTCTTAAGGTATAAGCAATCACCTTACCATGTTGCATAAGCACACAACCAAGACCCTTCTTCGAAACATCACTGTAAACGACAAACCCTTCATTACCTATAGGAAGTGTTAAGACTGGGGCAGTTGTTAAACGCTCCTTCAACTCTTGGAAACTCCGTTCGCACTCCTTGGACCACTGGAATTTCACATTCTTCCTCGTTAGTTGAGTTAATGGTGAGGAAACTTTTGAAAATCCTTCAAAAAATCTTCGATAATAGCCCGCTAATCCTAGAAAGCTACGAACTTCACCAACATTAGCCTGAGCTGGCCAACTTTTAATTGCTTCTATCTTGCCGGGATCAACTGTTATACCTTCTGTTGATATGATGTGCCCCAAAAATGGTACCCTATCCAACCAAAACTCACATTTCTTAAACTTGGCAAATAACTCCTTCTCACGGAGGGTTTCCAGCATCATCCGGAAGTGTTGCTCATCCTCCTCCTTAGAGCGAGAATAAATCAAAATGTCATCAATAAATACAATGATGAATTGATCTAAGTATTCTTTAAAAACACCGTTCATAAGATCCATAAATTCTATAGGGGCATTCGTCAACCCAAACGGCATTACATGAAATTCATAATGCCCATATCGAGTACGAAATATAGTCTTGGGGATGTCTTCTTCTTTGACTTTCAATTGGTGAGACCCAAAATGAAGTTCGATCTTAGAAAAATAACTTGCACCTTGCAGTTGATCGAACAAATTATCAATTCTCGGTAGTGAGGGTATCTATTATTGATAGTCACCTTGTTTAGCTCGCGATAGTCAATACACAGCCTCATCGTTCCATCCTTCTTCTATACAAAAAAACAGGAGCACCCCATGGGGAAAAACTAGGTCGAATGAATTTCTTATCCATCAATTCCTGCAACTAGACTTTGAGTTCCTTGAGTTCAGCCGGGGCCATATGATAGGGAGCTTTAGATATTGGGGCTGTACCAGGCACAAGGTCAATGACAAAGTCAATTTTTCTATCTGGCGGTAGACCTGGTAGATCCTCGGGAAACACATCAACAAACTCTCGTACTATAGGTACATTCCTATAGGATGACCTTCTTCCGGTAATTCTATCAATGATGCTAAGTTTCCCATACATCCTTTATTCAACAATCGCCAAGCCTTCATAGCAGAGATAAATGGACTATGAGGTTTTGACTTAGCTCCCACAAAATGAATACTGGACACTCCTGGAGGTTGAAATAACACTTTTTTTTCATGGCAGTCAATAGTTGTGTAGTGCTTCGATAACCAATCCATCCCCAAAATAATGTCAAAGTCATGGACATCCAAGATTATAAGGTCAGCAGACAGTACATGCTCTTTTATAACTAATCGATAGTCCTTTATAACCCTACTCGCCTCCAGTACCTTCCCCGAAGGTGTAGATACATAAAATGATGCCTTTAAAAGTACAAAGGGCAACCCTAATTTCTGAGCTAGCAAAGGTTTTATGAACAAATGAGTAGCACCAGAATAAAAAAAATACAAGCAACCATTTCACATACAAAAATAGTACCTGAAACAACAGTCGGGGAGTTATCAGGGTCCTCTTTAGTCATCACAAACACTCGAGCATGGTTCTTCTCCTGGTCATTGTTGTTGTAGGTGTTTCCCTCATAATCTTTAGCAAGGTGGCCACGTTTTCCGCACCCAAAACATAAGCATGTACCCATACGACATTCACCAAGGTGTTCCTTGCCGCATTTCTGACATGTCCTTCTTGGCTGCTTTCCTTGTTGGTTTTTGTTGTCGTTTCCACCACCAAATTTCCTTTTCTGATTGTCCCCCTTCCAGAAATTTCCTTTAGAATTGCTTCCATTATGCTTCTAACCACCTATATGGAAACTGTTCTGGTCTGGGTCTAAGCGTTAGGCTCTTTCCACTAATAATACTTTGTTGACCACTCCATTATAGGTAGCAAGCTCGAACGGAATCACTGATTGCTTGATACTAGATCTCAACCCTTCCTCAAAGCGTCTAGCTCGACTCTCTTGTGTTGCCACCAAATCTAGAGAAAACTTTGCTAATCGTGCCAAATTTGCTTCATACTTAGTGACGGTTTTACTTCCTTACTCTAGCTTAACAAATTCTCTTTCCTTTTCCTATCAGACACTTTTTGGGAAGTAATGATTGAAAAATGCGTTCTTGAACATATCCCAAGTGAAGACCTCAACATCATTTTCATTTTGGTGTTTAATTAGTCGCCACCAATCATACGCATCTCCTTGTGGCATGTAAGAAGCAAAGTCAACCTTATTTACATCAGTGCACTTCACAACAATGAATGCTTTCTCCATCTCAGTAATCCACATTTCAGCTCTAAGTGGGTCGATAGTTCCTTCGAAATGTGGTGGAGATAACTTCTTAAATTCAGAAAATTTATGTTCATTTTACGGAGGGGCCACATTTTGTTGTTGAGCTTGTCCTAACGCAGCTATTGCTTGCATAAATGTTTTCAAAGTCAGTGGGGTACCATGTTGATCATTCCCCATCTCATTACCGTTCACCCCAAATGGTTGACCATCAATACGATTTTGAGCGTTCCTAGGAGGCATTCTGGTACAAATAGATCGGTCTTAACACGTCTATCATTTCATTGTAATTTCATATAACAAAAAATATCATACAAGAAATATCATTCTAACAATTAAACATTAAATCTTACCAAGAGATTGCGAGAAAACCTCTTGTGGCGTAACTCAGTAGCTTTTCCTCCTTTTAAATTAGAAAAATTTTATGAAGTCTACAGAATCGTCTAAACCTTGGTTCTGATACCAAACTGTGACACCCCAATACTAAAACTACCTTATTGATTATAATTTAGGAAGTGATACCCTCTTTAACGTTAATTAAATATTTAATATGAAAGATATAGCTTAATTTAAAACATAACTTTATCGAATCCTTTATTTAAATTTATAGGTATTGAATTCGAAATACTTAAATAATAATAAAAATTTTGTTGCGGAAACTTAGTCAAATAACAACCAATAGTTTTAAACTAAATCGTCAAAATAATAATAATTAATCATAAAATAATTGTCTGAAATCTTTATTCAAACTATTCTACTGAGTCCAATTCGCCTGCAAGGTATCGTCTCGCAACTACTTCTCACCTGAAAATATTTAGAAATCACGGAATGAGCTAAAGCCCAGTAAGTAAAATGTTACACATACTCAGCAAACACATGCGCATTCAATTCCATTTTAAGAACATTTTTGTTTGACACACACTTTATAGTCATTTTATCACTTTATTTCCTTTGCTTTCATTAATTATGTTTCATTACATTCTTTCCATGCAAACTTATCACATTCCTTTCTTTACTATTTCCATTGCATTCATTTCTTTCCTTTATCCGCGAGCTCACTTGTGTAATGTTTAGCCAATTAGAGGCAGTGGGCAATTATTATGGAACCTGTTCGACTATCGGGTCCTGGTAGTAACATTCATTCACATTATATAGTTGGACAAGTCAAACGATTATCCATTCACATTATATCACTGGACAAGCCAAACGATCATCCATTCACATTAACCATTAAACATTGTCGGGCCCGCTGGTCCCCTGCGTTCCATTTCCCACTCACGTCTTTCATGGCATAAACACACACCAGGTGTTTAAACTTTTAGTTAAATTGATTATATTCATACTACAAACCTTCATGTATATGTATGAACGTATTTACAATCATTAACATTACAATACAATTACATTACAGATAACATACATACAATATATAATTAAACATAATATCAAACGACATCACAATGATAAATCAATACAACATCGAAGTTTACAAACATTAAAGTATGCGTAAAATTCTACTTACCTGGCGTTCTTAGTAAAACCAAATGTCTAGAGAATGCTTCGAGGGGTCAACGCTCAAAGTGTCAAAACTATTAAATTTTATACATTAAAATATTTTATCAATTTCACACAGTTATCAAAGACCAAAATAAAATCAAGCATACTTTATTCTAATGGAAACATGATACTAATAAATAATTCTACGACATAATTTAATTACAAGAAATAAATGCTTGAAGCCCCGATCGTAACTAATAAACACACCTCTTGGTAGAAATTCTAGGACCATTAAATCAAAAATATCGTCATTATTATTATTTTAAACTAACAAATACTTTAACCCCATTGGTTAACTTATGGGTAAGGAATCTACCCTAAATTTGGCCAGCACGGCATGCTTTGAATATATTGGTAGTAAAAAAAATCTCATCTTATTACGGTACAAAAATTTATAGTTGATAAAACAACTTAAAGCTTAAAAGAAAACTTCACTACGTAGGAAGGAATAATCCTGTAGCTTTTATCAGTTGCAAACTATGGCGAGATGGTTAAAAGATGGGCATAAACCATAGGCAAGGCATAAAAAGAAAACCACTCTGTAAGTATAAAAAAAACTCAAACGTAGAGTATTTAATAGTTTTAAGCACCAAATAACCATAGATAAAACATGCTATCCAAGCCCTATCCCATTAAAATGGAAAGGTTAAATCTAAAGATAATCAAATTATAAGGGAGATTGAATATTTATAATTTAAACTCTTAGTTAAAAGAAAAATGGAAGTTCTTTTGACCAAGTAATTATAAAATGCATCAGTAAAGCTTACATATAAATAATGAAGAAATCAACCCTTACCAATAGTTAAGAATTGGCTCTTCAAACATAGAACAGGAACAACTCTAGTCTTTAATGTAAGACCCAAAAATACTGAAGTTTTGTGGCAATTAAAAAGATAGTTGCTAGAGAAAATCAACTTCCCACAAAACAATTTCACCAAATATGATTTACTTTTTGAAGTGGGTCGGCGATTGATTTAGGGCATTTAAATAGAGGAAAAAAAATTAGGGTTGAGGAGAGACTCCTATTAGTTTAGGAAATTTACCAAATCCGGAGTTTCCAGAAAAAAGAATTCTTCAAATGTTAAAGTCCATTATTTGATTTTATTTAAATTTAAATTTCCCCCGTTTTTGGAAGTAAATAGCGAAATAAAAAAAATGAGAAAAATCACACTTAATACTGCTAATCTTATCATTGTCCAATAGGGTCAAATTAACTCACTAATTATCAAACTGCATAAATAATTATGAAAAAAATTAATATAAATTATTTTAAATTTTAATCTAGGCACGTTTGAGTCGTTAGATCACCTTGAATCGTTTCTCTACAAGACATTTAATTAATTCAATACAAACGTTAACTCAAATAATCATAGGATAATTAAGAGTAAAAATTAACAATTAAACACATAATGTATTGCAAAATTAGTTGGGGTGTTACATAACCCTTGGTAGAAGGATCAAGTCAGAAAGATAGAAAGCAATACTATAAGAAAGCAGCAATAGCTGAGGAAGGAGATGAGAACGTGTCCAAAGAAGCCCTAATCACCTTCAACGGCAAAGAAGATGCGTAAGTTACCGAAACCCACACATGCCTTGGTAATATCCATTCAAGTGGGAAACTATCTATTGAGAAGAGTACTGGTGGACAACGACAGTGCGCCAAATATACTGTGTCGTTCAGCCATGGACAAAATAGGAACTGAAGCGGCAAAATTATGAAACATGGGGTAGCCATTAGTTGGTTTCAATGGAGAAGTCACCTATTCAGAAGTAACATTTTCCCTTCATGTACTGGCAGAGCCTTCTAACCACTTAACAGAGTTCGTGGTCATTGATATGCCTTCTCCATACAATGTAATATTAGGAAAAGTGTGGTATCATAAAACAAATGCAATTCCATCCACCTATCATCAAACCCTGAAGTATCTGATCCCGAATGAGATGAAGATAATCAAAGGGGACCAAGTGGTAACCTGATGCTGTACAATCACCGCACTTGATGCCGCCAAGAAAGCGACGAGGAAACAATCAGTGAGTCAACAACAATAGCAATTAAAGGCATTGAATAAAATGCCCGAGGAAGAAGTACCAAGGTACGAAGTGGCAGAAGTAAAACTCAATTAGGGTACAAAAGTTACAAAGATAAGGGTAACTCTGTCACAAGAAGAGAAGAGTTCATCAGCTTCCTAAAGAAAACTGAAGACATGTTTATAGAAACCCTGACGGATATGTTGGGGGTACACGAAGATGTTATATATCATAGACTGAATTAGATCCGAGAGTTAGACTAGTAAAGCAAAAGAAATGGGTCTTCGCTCTAGAAAGAAAAAAAAAGTAATCAAAGAAGAAGTTGATCGAGTGACTAAAGCAGGCTTCATCAGAAAAGTCATGTATCTAGAATAGTTGCCTAATGTAGTATTGGTCAAGAAAAAGAATGGAAAATGGAGAGCCAACGTGGACTTTATAGATCTCAATAAGGCATGTCCAAAAGACGATTATCCGCTTGGATTGTTAAGCTTTATGGATGCATTCTCGGAATACAATCAAGTAAGGATGGCATTCATAATCGATCAAGGCATTTATTGCTATAAAGTAATGTCTTTTGGGTTAAAGAATGCAAGGGCAACATACCAACGTTTGGTAAACCACATATTCAAGAATCAGATGGGATGCATAATGGAAGTCTACATAGATGCATGTTGGTCAAGTCAATCAGTCGTCAAAACCACGTTAAGCATCTAGAAGAAGCTTTCTCAAAACTGAGGAGGTTCAACATGAAGCTAAATCTGAAAAAATGTACGTTCGGAGTCAGAGCGGGCAAATTTCTCAGAGACATAGTCTCACAAAGAGGAATTAAGGTCAAACCCGATCAAATAAAAGCTATTGTAAGATGAAGTCCCTCGAGGCCTTGAAAGACTTGTAAAGTCTCATGGGAAAGTTGGTAGTTGTTAGGAGATTCGTAGCCAAGTCAACCGACAAATGCAAGGCTTTCTTCACCAAAATTAGAAAGTGTTCAACCTAAAAATGGGACAAAGACTATGAAGCAGTTTTCCAAGCAGTCAAAGAATATTTAGCTTCACCACCTATCTTATCTAAACTGGAACCAACTGATGAGTTATATTTGTATATAGTAGTTTCAGAAGTGGCTGTCAATGCAGCGTTAGTCAGAGAAGAAGGGAATTTGCAAAAGCCAGTATATTTCGTCAGCAAAAGCTTAGCAAACGTGAAAACTAGGTATGAAAAGATTGAGCAAATTATCCTAGCTCTGATTTCTCAAGTAAGTTCAAGTCATACTTTCAAGCACACACGATAGTGGTACCGACGGAATTCCCAATCCGGAGCATCTTGCATTCACCAAATTTAATGGGTAGAATGACCAAATGGGCAATGTAACTGAGTCAGTACGAGATAAGTTATGTCCCAAGAATAGCCATGAAGTCTCAAGTACTAACAGACTTCATCGCAGAATTCACAGCGGGACAAGACAAAAATATCACAAAAATCAACCCTCAAAAGGATGGATGCGAGTTGTACGTAGATGGAGATTCAAATCAACAGGATCTGGGGGCTTGCGCAATAATCCTAACCCCCCATGGAGAATTCATTGAACAAACTTTGTCATTCAGCTTCAGCACCTCAAACAACGAAGCAGAATATGAAGCGTTGATAGTTGGAGTCCGTCTCCCAAAAAAATTAGGGTAAGAAGGTTAAACATTTATTATGATAAACAATTGGTTGTTAACCAAATTCCTAGAGGGGAAAATTCGCATGCATACGCTTTGGCCACCTTAGGGTCATCCGTCAACTATCGAGGAAGAAGAAATATCCTGGTAGAATTTCTTGAATCCCCAAGCACCGAAAGTCAAATAGCTATTTATAGTACAGAATCTGGAGAACCAAGTTGGATGGACGCAATTGTCCAATACCTATGAAACAACCACCTTCCGATAAACAAGTTAGAAGTACAAAAACTGAGTCAATAAGCGGCAAGTTACACGCTAATCAACGACAAGCTCTACCGGAGATCTTTTTAGGACCTTATCTGAGATGTCTCAACCCAACTGAAGCCAGTTACGTTATGATGGAAACCCATGAAGGGATCTGTGAGAGTCATATATGAGGGAGAACGCTGCCACATAAGATTCTTAACGAAGACTACTATTGGCCCAAAATCCAAGCAGCTGCAAAGCAATATACAAGAAGACATCTTCAGTGCCAAAGGTTTGATCCCATCCCACAGATGGCTCCAGAGTCACTACAAACTCTAATCAGTCCCCGACCGTTTATGCAATGGGGACTTGACATAGTAGGATCACTGCCAATGGCTCCAGCATTAAAAAAGTTGCTACTTGTAGGAACAGACTACTTCACCAAATGGATAGAAGTAGTCTTGCTAGTAAGAATTCGAGAAGAAGAAGTTATAAATTTCTTATGGAAATAAATTGTATGCTAATTGCGAGGATCGATTGATTTTAAAAATTAAAGAAAATTAGATTTGAACCACGAACGGTTCGTGAGTGGAATATAAAAAAATTGATTTAACTTATTTAATCATATTAAATAATTTAAAACTAATTTTAGATTGATCATGCATATTAAAACGAATAGATTAAGGGAAAAAAAATTTTCACCTTTACTTGTATCGAAGAAATTCTGAACTGGTAGAACTCCCTCAAGTTTTTTTCGTGTTCTTCAAGCTTTAAGATCAAAATCACGAGCTTGATCTTCCACGAACGATTTCCGAATTAGTTCACCAACAACCACCCGTTATTTTCATAAATATATCTCAAAAAAATTTTACTTAGAAATTTGAGTGTGAGCTCTTGAAATGATTGAAGAAGAAAAATCAAATCTTCCTTTCTTCAGATTAATTTCAGCAGCAACAGTAGTGAGAGGAGAAAACGTTTTTCTCTTCCTTTTGTGTGTTGATAACAAAAACTTTATCTACTCATCATTATCTCTTTGCAATCAAATTGCTATTAAATATTTATCAAAGTATAATTTTCGGTATTTACAAATATACCCATATATTATAAAATTTCTAAAAATTCCCGTAATTATCTATTATTGCCGAAATTACATGATCTCTTAGAGTTTTAGTTGTATCAAAATTCATCAATCCAATTGATAAATATAATTGAACATTATCAATTTATTTATTTATTTATTTTTTTAACTAATTATCTAAATATTAGAAAACAATAAATAGTTAATTCAATATAAAAGTTACACTGAACTAACTTAAGTGGCATCACATATCACATATAGGTGTAGGAAATATGCTTTGGTACCAAAACACATTTTGGTCCAATTTAGTTCATTTTTTATTCTTGTTATATGAGTTAGTTCTAATACTAAATGCACCACATGAACAAAGCTTAAGATTCAAATACCCGGTGAATTTATCTCCATAAATTTTTGACCTATTTAATCCTGACATCGTACGACTCCACTATATGTTTGATGCTGAATCAGCTCTCGATTCATGCGCACTACATTTTCTGTTGGTGTAAATAAACTCTATTTATTTTCACGGTCCACATAATATTTTAACATAATACTCATCGGTAATATCAATAACAATAGTGGAATGTAAAATTATCACTTTACCCCTCATGTTATTATTTCTTTAACTCTTTTATTGACTGTGAATAAGAAAGACATTATAGTGAATTGTCTCGTACAATTCATAAGTCTTATTAAGTGACTCATTTCATCGAATACTTGACCAAGTTAATTTATTCACACACCCATCAATAAAAGCATAAGGTGATATTGTTGTTTTCGCAATCCAACCACAAATTATAATATTCGTGAATCGCGTAACTCCTACTTAAATAGAATACAATCTCAACAGTCGAGGTATTGCCCGTCAATTCAAACTCACTCATTTGACATATCAAAGATTTCAACTAACCAAGTCAAGTTACATATTCACCTCAGGATTAAGGTAATTATGAAAATACCCTTAATGTGTAACAATTTGATTTAGAGACTAGGTAAATGGTTTTGGGCTCTAAACTAATTTGTTACCGGTCTATTCAACATGTTCATAGCATGTCTATGTTAACCATTTGAGTCTCCACTCTTACCCCAAGATTGACATCCAACGGTTCAACCTAACAGTCGTAATCAGATTCGATTGTTCAGTCGATTCTAAAACTGCGAACATCGTTCTGAACTATTTCAGAAGAGTTTGTCTGGAGACGCTTCTGTCTTCACTCTTCTTTCATTGACAATTGTTCCAGGACTTGAGTAATTTATAAACACACTTTAATTTAAAATAAAACTTTCAATTTATTCATAGAAAATGTAGTAATACAAATGTCTAAGAAATAACTAAATACAAATAAATAGTTATTACACGCTACTTTATGGACATATTCCAACACTAATATGGAATCCTAAAGGTAATTATTTCAGGTAATGGAACGTAGTTTAATAGAAAAATAATTAAGGAATTTTGTGATGGACTACGGATCAAAGCTTTACATTCGACCCCGTACTACCCACAAGGGAACGGATTGACAGAACAAACCGAACCATCCTTGAAGGGTTAAAGAAATAGTTAGAAGCATCCAAAAGGAAATGGCTTGATGAACTACCTTCAATTCTTTAGGCTTATCGAACAATTCTGCAGGAATCAACTGGGCAGACGCCATATGCAATGGAATACAAAACGGAAGCCATCATTCCTATAGGAATTGGATATTCACCCACCACATCACAAATCAGCCAGGAAGAAAACTTCCAACTTTTGGAGAAATTGTTGGACTTACTAGAAGAAAAAAGAGAAGCAAACTTTATTAGATTGGGAAATTACAATCAACACAGACATGCTTATTTCTCAAAGTGGACAAAGGCAAGGGGTTTTCAGCCAGGGGAATTAGTCCTCAAAAGAATCATGCAATCCGATGAAGGAAATATGGGACCAAATAGGGAAGGACCATACATCTTCCGAGCAGTAAAAAGAAATGGATCATGCTGGCTAACTGATAATGAAAGTATGAATCTCCCTAAGCCTTGGAATCCATTACACTTGAGAAAGTACTATGTGTAAATTTTTAATCATTTTAGTGAGAACATCTTCACTCCTTGGTTTTTTCTCTGTTAAAGGATTTTCCACATAAAATCTGTGTCTTCAAGTTTTCTTTATTTACTTTTATGATAAATAAGATTGAGTCTCACCAAAGGAAGTGCATAAAAAAAGCATGAAAAATAGTCTAAGTATACCAAGCGACTACTTAGACACAAAAAATATGAAAAAATGTCTAAGTGTGCCAAGCGGCCACTTAGACACAAAAGCTTGGAAAAAAATCTAAGTGTGCCAAGTGACTACTTAGACACAAAACGCATGGAAAAAAGTTTAAGTATGTCAAGCAGCCACTTAAGCACAAAAACAAGAAAAAAGCTAAGTGCGGCAAGCGGCCGCTTAGACACAAAAGCTTGGAAAAAAAGTCTAAGTATGTTAAACGGCCACTTAGGCACAAAAGGCTTGGAAAAAGTATAAATGTGTCAAGCGGCCACTTAGACACAAAAGGCATGGAAAAGTCTCAGTGTGGCAAGCGACCACTTAGACAAAAAAATATGGAAAAAAATCTAAGTATGTCAAGCGGCGAGTTAGGCACAAAAATAGGAAAAAAGTCTAAGTATGCCAAGCGGCCGCTTAGACACAAAAGCTTGGAAAAAGTCTAAGTGTTACATGCGGCCACTTAGGCGCAAAAAGTATGGAAAACGTTTAAGTGTGCCAAGCGGCCGCTTAGACACAAAAGCTTAGAAAAAAGTCTAAAGAGTTCCAAGTGACCAGTTAGACACAAAAAGCATAAAATGTCTAAATGTGTCAAGTAGCGTCTCAAACACAAAAGCTGAAAGAAAGTCTAAGTCTATCAAGCGGACACTTAGATCCAAAAGTCTAAGAAAAATCTTTGAGTGTTTGAAGCATCTATATGAAGCATAAAGCAAAAGAGGATTAAGGTGAAACTATAATTTTACCTAAGCATTAAAGATAATTATAAAGAGGAAAGTTGCTCAAGATGGAATTTCAGAAGTGAAAAAGGAAATATTCCATTCATTGGCAAGAAAAGAATAAAGTACAAAAGAAAAAAGTACAAGGTAAAGAAAAGGTTACAAGAAAAAAGAAAGAAACTAATCGAGCTAGATATAATCAGTCGATAAGTCATATAGCCTACAAACCACCTCGACAACAACTTCCTTGGTGATAGGATCGGCAACAGATTCTAAGGTAACGGCAATATCATCTCCAGAATTTTGATCAGCACGAAGAGGAACTTCTTCAGTCAATTCATATTGTGGAGGCGCCCGAGAGACAATAATGAGGTAACAAATGGTGTAAGCGTCCTTCTCAAACAACCTAAATTGAGCAGTATATTGCTCATAAGTCTCTTCCTTTTTTTCTCTGCAAAGCTTCGGCAGCAAATGCTTCAAGCCACTCAATAAGTTCACGAGTGACCTCTTGAATGCGTCTGACAGTCTCAGCCCACAGCTCCTGAATTAAAAGCCTTGCATCTTCAGACTCGTTTCTCAGCTCATCAATTTCAACGTTCTTGGCAGCCAATTGACGCTTGAGGTTAGACACTTCTCTTTTGTGCCTAACCATTTCACTACTAATACTATTAAGCTAGCGGAAAGAGCATTGTGATACAATACAGTCTGAAAGAGAAGAAGTTAAGTTAGTATGAAAGAAATAACTATAAAAATAAAGGAACTCAGAATGAATATGATTTACTTGAAGAAGGCAGTGATTAATGCCTTTCTGAAGAGCTTCGATTGGGTCCTCAACCAAATGATCAAAGTTGGCTGAGCACTGAAGATGGTTCATAATCTGATGAGAATACCTGTGGTCAACCATCGAGTTTACTTCAAAGGGATCCTTGGGTCGTTGCCCGGAGGAAAAAGAGTCCAGGGGAGATTGCCAACAGGCTCAGAAGAGTCAAACCTAAAATTAGGAGAAGAATACCCGATTGGAACAAACATCATCGGCTCGACAGAGTCAAGACGAAGGATGAGAGAAATAACCAGAGTAGGTAGATGAGAAGAAGCTAGAAGAGTAGGGCTAGCAGGAGAAACCCTAGAGGAGGAAACCACGGGTGATGGCTCAACGGCCAATCGTGGGCGCACGTTGTGCAAGGAAGAACGATTCTGAGAAAGCTAGATTTGCCTCATTTCAAAAGCTTCCCGAATAGAAGGGAAAATAGAGGTAGAAGAACTTGAAGAAGAAGACAAAGAAGGTTATCTTTGATTGACAACTTGAGGGACCTGAGGTCTTGGGGAAGCAATGGGCAATGTTAATAGCCTCTAGGGAGGCTGAGAAGCGAAAGGAAAGAAGCTCTCAGGGTCAAGCAGTCACTGCCACTCACGAGTGCTAATGCTATAAGCGGCTCTGATCTTAGTACGATCGTCAGAAGTCTCGTAAGGACGAATGTTCTTACACTTGTCTGCAAAAAGAAAGAAGCAATCAGTTAAGTAAAAGTAAAAATAATGAGCAGTAAAAATGGAGAGGGGTACAATCACTCACCATATGACCTTCATTCAGTGGGAATGTGGGAGTGATTGCCACCTCTCCAATCACCAGCAACCTGGAACGCCTCAACGTTCACAACTTATCACCATTTGGTAGGTCCATAATCAACGAACCACCGACAAGACCACTGCGTGGGGCAGCGTAGTGATGACCATTTTTCTCCCTAATGGAGTATAACAAGCGAAACTCATTTAAGCCTAATTATAACCAAACAAACGATTTAAAGCTTCAAAACTAACAAAACCCTACGTGTGTTTGGGGTAAACTGTGCAGGAGAAATATCATGATAATGGAAAAAATGTTGGAAAATAGGGGAAATAGGGAAGCGAAAGCCTAAAGCTATTACATGGTCCTGAAATTCAAGATTCCAGGGTGCCAAGATGGATTGACAAGGTCACCGTCAAAATATGAGCATTCAACCCCATCAGGAAAGGATCTACGATAGCGGGAAACAAAGCAATTAAACTCCTCTCTATATCTAATCCTAGGGACAGTGAGTGAGAAAGAAAATGCCATTAAAGTAAGCTTGAAGACGAAGAAATAAGAAAAAGAAAACTTATTGAGAAAGTGCGCGCGGGAAGAAAGAAAAGGTAAACGACGGATTTGAGAGGTAAAAACAATAACTTTCAAAATGAAACGACGCATGAAGACAAAAAGCGAATAGGTACAAACACAAGCCACAACAGTATTAGTGGAAGAGCAAATGAAAATTGAACGGGTGGAGACGTCTTCCTTTCACTCAGGAAAAGTAATGATGGCATTCAGAAAGGAAAAACAACGCAAGACAGAGGGTAATGTTGAAAATCGTGACGTCATCTGTAATCAATGGATGGCGGATCAAACTAATAATGTTTTGCATCAATAGTCTACAACTGAGATACAAAACAAGGGTAAATGTACGGGGTTGGTTAATCCCTGCGATAAAGGATTACCAGCGTGGCGGAAAGAGAATAACACAGGCAAACTTGGAGAATGGAGAAGTCAACAAAAAGTGATGTAGCGATCAAAATAGAATCAGATTTGGGCGTCAGTTACTTCATTTCCCACGATTTGATCAAGCGGTTACAATATTATTAAATATTCATTAAATCTAGCAAAACAGTTGTAAATGGCCATGGAGAAGAAGGCCTATATATACCTCCATATGTATCAAACCAAATCAATTCCAATTGAATACAAAAAGCGCTCAATTACTCTTCACTACATTTCTTCATCTTTCACCTCTCATTTCTTTTCTTTTTTTGTTCACACTCTACTATTCTGAATAACGTAGGGAAGAAAAATTCCCTTACACATTTATTATTTAATTTTCACAAAACATTAATTTTCATTTCATTTTAGTTCATTTATATTTTAACGTGCTCTTTTGTTGTTAATGTCACGTGGTTCTCCAATGACATGTTTGATATAACAAAATCGATGAACAAACGTTAAATACCATACTAACATATTACGTGTACAATCACCTATTACAGAGTACAATATTAGTTTCAGATATTCTGTACTGATGAAAATTTAGACAAATGTATTGAGCACATGAAGATTTTTAATGGAATATGAAGGAAAATTTGCTAAAATGTTCAACTTGTAATATTTTGAAACTATCGTTATCACATCAAATATCGTAGATTTTGTAGTTTACGTTAGTATGAACTAAATATCTTAACTTTTTATCATTGTTAAAATGATTTGATTCTCTTAATTTTATTGATACAGTTAATTAAGCTTTCACATCTACATCTTAACATTACAATTTGAACATTATCTTTCCAACTCAATAGAATTTGCAATGCCAAACAAAATTGACATAATTTCATGATCTTGAATGGGACTTCAATTCTAGATACTGATTCCGGATCCTTCACAGTTGATCTTGTCAAGTGTCGAGAAATTAGCCATCTGGACTACCGTTCTAATTTAAACGATTCAAATCAGGCTAACTGAACCAGCAAAAAAGACAAATTTTCCCAGTTCAGTAAAATCTGGTCATCCTGATCAAAACAAACGTAAAAAATTGACTTGAACAGTCTTCTATCTTTCCTTCAATTTTCCGAGATGATGAGAAATAACTTGATAATGTAATTTATTTTCCTTTAGATATTGAAAATCAGAAGTCTTTTTTCTAGTTAAAAAAAAAAAGAAAGAAAGAAAAAGAACTAAGGGCTCTCTCTGGTACTCAGCCAATTATGGATTAGAGTCTAACATTTGAAGTTAGAAATTGTATATATAACTTCCAAATGCTCAATGAAACCTGCTAAAAACTTCCTAGTTTTCTCGTTAAAAAACAAGGCAGTTATCGCAACAAAACGTCGGGCCCCGATGATCTCCAACGATTCTCCGGCAATGCCAGGAAAATAGCGAAGAAGAGCAAGAGTACGAGTAGAGTTGAGCTTACTCAACAAGGCTGAAGTGAAACCTACTGCTTATCCGTCGGAATGTCGAGGTTCTCGAATATAGGGCTATCAACACCCACCCCCATGGCGTTTAAACCATTGTCTACGTAAATGGTAGCTCCGGTTATAGCTGAAGCCAAAGGAGATGCCAAGAAGGCAGCTGCATTCCCCACTTCCTCTGTTTAACCAGTTTTTGGGAAGTCCATTTGTTAGAAGGAACAGTTAAAAAGAATGGAAATATGAAAAGCAACTGATAATTAAGGTAGAGTTAAAGAAAATGGAAATTAAGTCACCAGCAGATAATTCTTTCTGTAGAGGTGCATTTGCTAGTGAGTAGTCAATCATCATTTCAATAAACCCAATAGCTTTTGCCGCACGGCTTCTAAGCGGACCTGAAGATCAAAGAGGAAAATAGTTATATGAATAAATTGGACGGATCGATGAACCGATAGATCGGTGCTTGTAGGTTGTTATTTTGGTCCCTATACTTTCATTTTTTTCATGAACTTACAAATTATTAGCAATTAACGCTTTTCGTCAACATTTATTAAAAACCGAACCGAGCAAATTAACACTCTGATCATGTCATGATAGAATGAAAGAGATAAGATGGGTGATATAGGGTATTGCAATACATGATTGTGCTTAAAAAGGTGCATAATCTAGTGAACAAGATCAAATTAATAGGCATAGTACCAGCAGATATAGTGTTGACTCTGATCCTGTGTTTTCTCCCTGCTTCAAAAGCAAGCACCTGAGAGGATCAACTTGTCGAATACGTTGAGAGAGAGAGAGAGAGAGAGAGAGAGAGAGAGAGAGAGAGAGGAGTAAACGATATCTCACTTGTGTGTCACTCTCAAGAGCAGCTTTAGCAGAACTCATACCTCCTCCATATCTAAGCATTATACAAATTCCACTAAACAAATTCTTTCACGTAATGAGAGAAGCAAGAACTCTCTTACTAATAAATCAAAGCAACAACTATGACATACTTAGCCTGGAATGATCCTCTCAGAAGCAATGTAAGTAAGAGAAATCGACGAACCTCCTGTAATGGACAAATTAAATTTCCTCGACGTGCTTTGCCAGACAAAAAAATAACATAACTCGTGAAAAAAGGAACTTGTTAGTCATTTTAACGTCGAGACATGCCTGGATTCATTATTGGAAGGAAATGCTTAAGCAGAGAAATATAAGAGTAACTTGATGCAGATAGAGCGGCTAGGTAGCCTTTCCGGGATGTCTCCAACAGAGGTTTACTTACCTAATAAAGAGGTGATCGATCGTTATAGGGAACTTAAAATTAGTTAATAAAGAAACTTTAAAACCTACATACTACTATCGACCCAATACTCAAATTAAAAAACAGAACAACCAATCCAAACCAAATTGTGTTAATTAGCAAAATGGTAAATAGAACCCATAAGTAAGAGTAGTTTACTTCTGGTCCATTTGCAAGTGAATGGACAAGAATGTCAATGCTGCCGAAATCCTTCTTCACAGATTCAGTAACTTCCTGCATTCAATATCGATAGTATTTGGATATTAGCTTTAGAAGTTTTTCTCAAACGTATAAAGATGGAAATAGAACCGTTAATATGGAAAATATAACTTGATACCTGAACAGTCCAATTACTAGAACCTGCATAGCGTTTGTTTGTTTTTATCTGCATCAAAATAAAATAATAAACGTTCATCGAGAATGCTTAAAGAAGTTTCGAATGGTATTTATTAAGTTATTTAGCATACATCTTCGGGAACATCTTCAGGGTTGTCAAAAACTGCATCTAGGGGATAAATTTTGGTGATCTTCATTAAAGAGCCATCAGGCAGTCTGAGATATCAAATACTAGTTAGGGAAGATCACAACAATGTTAAACCCAGTTTATATAAGCAAAAGCACTTGTAATATCTTACACTCTCGATTCATCAAACTTTCCACGTCGCAAGCTGGATTCGAAAATGTTCAATGCCTAGACAAAGCGATTTTGACTTGACAAATGAGCAAGTTTATTAGACTCGGAAAATTTTTCATCACAACGGGACCAAGAAAATAAAAGAAAATGCAAGTTAAAAAATTAGGGGGAAAATGGATTCGCTTACAGGCACCCATGTGCCCACAATAATTTCAGCACCAGCAGCAGCAAGGGATTTTGCTATTGCCCAACCATAACCATTGTCATCAGCTACACCAGCAATGAAGGCCCTCTTACCTACACAGAGAACTATTATTAATCTGAAAACGATCATATATCTGATCTTAAGGCGGAGATGCTAACCTCTTAAATCAATCGGTAGCCCAGAGAAGGGATTGTCGTGGCTAACTTCAGACATTGCCTTAGTAACGAATTTCTCGAATTGAGCACAAGACAAGTTAACACTCTTCTGAAAAGGTTGTAAAGAGGATATGTGCCTTGAACTTGTAAACTTAGCCCACGGTACTGCTTTGCAGCTATTGAAAACAACTGGTGCATCTGGTTTGAAACCTTTGTAGGACAGCAATTGGTTGCATCCCATTGTTGCTATCTGAAGGTTAGTAGCCGCCATTGCTGCCATATTGAATAGTAATGCCAAGAGGAGAAAAGATATCTGTTTGAAAAACCACCATCAGCACAAGATCACATAAACTTAATGGAGAGAAATGAAAAATAAAAAAGAATAATCTCGATATCATGCCTCCAACAAGCGTTCTAAATGGTTGAATCCTAGAAAAACCCTCACTTGTCACCCTCCTTTTGTGAAAGAGAACACAAACGTTCTCGTACATGAAACTAAAATATTTTTACAAACAAAGTTTTCGTCTTAAAATTTCAGTTCTTAGTTACATGGCATAAGAAGATGTGATATTCTTTTTCATCACCAAGTGAAGACAAGAAAGGAAGCCATGGTGATTTGAGACAAATACGATAGCGGGGGGAGGGGGGATTCAGTTCAACATGATGAAATCTGTCATATTAATGTAGGTATGCCAATTTTAATTCTTCCACCTTAATCAATAGAAATCATCTTAAGCACTAGTGCAGAACAGCTGGTTTAGTTCCATGACTAACGATCCCAATGACAATCATCGAGTTACTGAAAACTCTCAAAATCTGGATTACATACCACAGTAACACAAACCAAAATTCTGAAAACAGTTTAATATGTACAAGAGAGAAGAGAATCCCAAAACTTTGCCAATAAACAACTCTCTCTCTCTCTCTCTCTCTCTCTCTCTCTCTCTCTCTCTCTCTCTCTCTCTCTCTCCCTCTCTCGCTCGCTCGCTCTCTCTGAGTCACGCACTGGCACACACAAACACAGTCTACAAGAAAACAAAATCAGGCTTCTTATCCATGTGAAATGCATCAAAAGATAGCCAATCATCCCTCATTTCACAGACAACCACTCACATACAAACACAAATACAGTGAAATAAAAGAGTCCTCACTCTACACTTCTTGAGCTCTGAAACAAGTAAGAACGCTATAACAATTCCCGATCAAACAAAAACCCTTAACACTACGAATTCATACAATCCCAGAAACGTTCGCTTCTAAAATCAAGTCCAACTACTGCAATGAAAATGCATTTCCTAACTAAATTCAATAGAATCGACTTTGTCGAAAAGAAAAAGAAAAAGAAGATCTTACACTTGTTCAATTAAGAGCTGAAATGCAGAGAGGAAGGTGGGGTACTGGGTTTTGTCGACGACACCAGGAGGTCTGTCTGTCCAATGCTTTAAAGAGAACGCGGAGAGTGAAGGGTCTGGTTTTCTAAGAGAAATGTGAAAGAGTGTCGATGAAAACGATGCTTGTTTTTATTTGTTATGTTTTTTCATTGCTTTGGAAATGTCGAAATAAGTTGGATCACACATCACAGACGCCATGCTCGTGCTTATTTGTAGAGAGAGAGAGAGAGAGAGAGAGAGAGAGAGAGAGAGAGAGAGAGAGGTAAAACTCATTTAGCAGTGTTTGGTTACGGTTGGTGAGGTAGCTAAGCTGATATCAGGAATGTTGAAGAAGAACTGCATGAAGAAATGGATTGAAAGTCGGCCCGTTTAGTTCCCCAAAACTTGGGAAATGGATCCTTCTTAGGATCTCAATCCTCTTCCCTATGACTCGCGAGTCAGATCAACTCGACATGACACCGGGAAAAAGTGACCTCGAATATTTTTAGTTAAATCAGATTTGTAGTTTTGTATCCTAGAAATGGATCTCTCCAATGCTGAATTTTTTTTCCAGTATTGATGTCGAGATTAATCTTGATTGTTGAATGTGGTCAACTTAATCTCAATCTTAGATTTATTAAAGAATAGGTTACCAGTATAATAGGTAGCTCATTCTCATTTTACCCTTTTCTTCTTGTTCCACTCAAACCCTAAGCTAAACAAACCCCCATTTCTCTCTCTCTCCACGGTGGACATCTCCCTTGATCAAACACCCAAAACCCAAATTCGACCTCATCGCCTCTCTCTCCATGGTGATCTTGATGCTCTCTATATTTCTTAAATTTGGATTTTTCTATATTTTTCTCCTTTTCTTTTCATTTTCATTCAAACCCTAAAGGCTAAACCAAACTCAGTTTTTCCCTCATCTCTCTATGCTGCAAGCCTTCTGTCCATGGCGGTCTTGGTCCTCTCTTCATGTTGTCTCTCCGTCATTTTGTCTCTCACTCGTGCTCTCTCCTTGTCGGACACTCCAACTCCACCGTCTAATAACTCTGTTGGAGGAGGATTTTTGACATTCTCGATCTCATTGCTATGACTTGCGAAGACGACGAGGAAGAAGATCATAGTAGTGGAATAGTTCCGATCGTAGATCTGAGCTCATCGCACGGCATGTTGACTCGTAACGAAAGTTACGCAAAGGTATGGAAAATTTTAGGTGAGGCTACCGTCGTGAGCAGAATCAGTGAGGCGAGCTTGCTCCCTCGACTTATGACTTGGCAGAAAGCAGAAGGTGTAACGCAGAAGATTCTGTACTCTCTCGTCCTCTCTCTTTTCATC
This sequence comes from Datisca glomerata, assembly GCA_003255025.1. NCBI lineage: Eukaryota > Viridiplantae > Streptophyta > Magnoliopsida > Cucurbitales > Datiscaceae > Datisca > Datisca glomerata. Next base: position 228,550 of record QANY01010971.1, read on the forward strand.
TATATGTTTATGTGTTTTTGTAAGTTTCTTCACTGTTTGTTGGTTTTGTTGTTCAGGTCTTAAGGAATCTGAATTTTCTATTGTACCGTTGCAGGTAAAATTTGTAGGCTTTCTTTTGGTGTTCTAGCTGCTGGAAATTATTTCAGACAACGATGAAAATGTATTTTACACTACGAATGCGATGGAAGCTAAGGTACTAAAGAATACTTAACATGTACTTTTTCGCTGGCTGCTTGAAAGTTGTTCTTATCACTTAATGATACTCTTATTCCGTAGAATCTAGAGTCTAGAACTAGCTCTCATATGAATTACGGTCAACATATTAAAATTATTTCGTACGCTAAAAAGCATATCAATGGATTTACAGTTCTAGGTGTTATTGACCAAAACTTAATAATCTCAAGTTTTGATTTATGATTTACAGGTGAGAAGATCCCAGATAAACGAAAGAATGGGGAAACTGCAGGAGGTTTTCCCAAACATGGATAAGGTTGGGTATTTCAATCTTTTGTATTCATGCTTGTTCATGAATCTTAAAACTTTTACCATGTTCTATTGATAACAAACAAGCCAAGTGTACATGTTGGATTTGGAAGTTGAGTACATGAAAGGCCTTCAAAGATAGGTTGAGGTAATACAAATTGACAACAAAAATCATATACACTTGAAAAGTTCAATATCGTGGGGGATATGATGGAGAATGTATTAGATGATCGATCTTTGGTTATCCAATAATTGCAATTTGTGTGGTTTAGGCCTTATTGTTATTAAATTCATCAACTTTTTGTTTAACATAGTTTGATACTCTAGAGGCCACCCAAATCTATTCAAGAACAAAATAATCACTCATTAAACATTGTGTGGTTTAGGCCTTTAATTTAGTTAGTACACATAGCATATTTTGTACTGGCTTCTAGCTGATCTTATTGAGTAACAACTATGTTTGTTAGCACCATATTTCTAATTTATTTGTTCATGCTCCCCAAAGGAGGACATAGAGAGAGGAAACATTTTTGCATTGTTCATGGTTTCTTTTAAAATCAATGTTAATTGTGGGGGCCTTCATTTAGGAAAAAAAAGCTATGTGGGATAAAGTTCAAAGTTTTACCTTAGCTGTGATTGAATATTGCTAATTCAAATGGATTCTTGAGGTGTGGATGTTCATTATAAAATGAGGGTTGCCAATTTAAAGTTTTTTTCTTGAATCTGTTTGGGGAGTTATTGTGAATTTATGATATCAACTATTATGTGTCTGCATAGGACATTGTTGAAATGCAAGTTTCTAATGAAGAGGCCAAACTGAATGGCCAATCTTTGGAGACATTTGTTGTGGATTATTTTGTTACCGATGGCCAACCTTTGGAGATATGCATATCCCTAAAACCATCAACTTTTTTCTTTAAATTATAGTGAATTGAAGAAATAGAAGAACCTCTATGAAATGTAGAGTACAAATTGGATGTGAGAGGCACATTGCACTTGGAATGAAACGATGCAGTTGAAGCAATTATTATAAATTCTTGGTCATTGTATTTGTGTTATTATATCAAAAGGTAAGTTAGAAGTATGTTTGTAGAGTTTATGTACTTGTCCATTTTCACACACTGAGCATTTTTATTTACACACACTTAGCCATTTTTACTTACACACTTAGCCATCTTTATGGATTTAGCTACATTCACACACTTGATATTTTCATATTTTTAGTCATTATCATGAACTTAACTTAATATATACTCTTTGTAGAGATCCTTCCATTAACTTAATATATACTCTTTGTAGATATCCTTCCATTTTATCGATTCAGATAAGGCCTAGGTGAAGGTCGTATGCACGATGGCTCTGTGTAGTAAAATAATGCTTTTATCTCGAAATTCTTGATTTCTCAATATAAACATTGACAATTTTCACTATATTTGAAATTGAATTAAGTACCACTACAAATGAATATTTCTTCATATACAAATCCAATCTAAACACACTTCAAACCTATTTCTATATATAACTACACAAATATTACACTAGAAAGTAGCAGAACAATATGCGAATCCTGGTACTTTTTAATGACTACTTCAGCTGCACCATCATATTGTTAGTCATTTTCACACACTTAGTCATTTTCATACTCTTAGCCATTTTCATACACTTGTTTATTTTCACACACTTTACCATTTTGACACTTAACAATTTTCATACACTTAGTCAACTTTCATATACTTAGTCATGAAATTGGTTAAGTTACAAAAATTACTAAGTGTGTGAAAATGATCCAAGTGTAAATATAGTTAAGTCCATGAAAATGACTAAGTGTAAGAAAATTGTTAAGTGTGTGAAAATGATCAAGTGTGTGAACATAGTTAAATATGTAGAATGACTAAGTGCGTGAATATAGCTAAGTGTGTAAAAATACTTAAATGCATAAAAATATGGCTAAGTGCAAGAAACTAGCTAAGTGTTTGAAAATGACTAAGTGTGTGAGGAGATTACTAAATGAATGAAAATTGCTACGTGCATGTGGCTAAATTGTAAAAATGGATAAGTGTATGTGAAAATGCCTAAGAATATGAAAAAAACTAAATGTATGGAAATGACGGATTACATTGAGGCTTGCTGGTCGTGTTTGGGTCCCAAACACCAGACACACAGACGTTTGGCCCTTGTCACGAAAATAACGGATTACATTGGGGCTTGCTGGTCGCGTTTGGGTCCCAAACACCAGACACACAGACGTTTGGCCCGTGTCACTGGGACACGAGCCAAACGCCTGTTACTATGGCGTTTGGGGCCCACTGGTCGCGTTTGGGCCTCAAACGCCAGACACACAAACGTTTGGTCACAATATTTCCTATTATGCTTAATTTCAAACTTTTAGTGGATATGTTCAATTTAAAGGTAGAATCTAATTTTGAGGGTTATATGTGTTCATCAAACCGATAAATAGGATTTACCAATGATGTGGACGGTGCAACTTTAGAATTTCTAGAACAAATGGATCGTGGCACACGCAAGTCAACTTCTAGAGGGCGTAATTTTTTATTTGGGTGGAACCACATAGGTCGTAAGATATCAAATCGAATATTATTCAGAGATCTACATGTGCGATGGGGTTTTCTGTCATAGCCTAGTTTCGGGTAAAAAATACTATTTTAAGCACTTTTGAAGGCCCGAAAGCTGTTTCGATCTTGATTTTAGGCTTTTTTGTAATTTGCATCTCTTTTATTACATGGGATTAATGGTAAAACATCATGACCTATAATTATGTTACCGACCATCATAACATCACGGCCTATAATTATATATGGTGAAACCCGTCTCACTCGATACTTGTCACAAAAGCATAACAACATTATCAATGATAACTTTTAACGAGTTTATGAATAAGTGTTCAATTGTATCAGAAATCTTTAATTAATCCAATCTAATTTTACATAATAAGTGAGTATCATGAATGTTTGCATTGAAATAATGAATTTTTTTTATTTTTATCAATGATTTTCTCGGTGTACGATAAATAATTATAAAAATATCAATTTTACGGTGATTGTGAAGAATGGTGATTAGAGCCATATAAATGGTGATTAGGCCCAAAAAACTGGCGATTGGGAGAGAGACTAGCGATCGTATATTTATACATGGCGTTTAGGAATGAAACGGGCGATTGGAGGCATAAAACCAACGCTTGGATTTGACGATGCGATTAGCACTCTTAGGATGGTATTTAGGGGCTAAAAATTGGTGATTCGGCAATTAGGTATGGCGATTAGGTTTTACGTATTTGGTGAACCCTTCCAAAAATTATTATTTTGTACATATTTGGTGAACCCCACTACGTAATTTGTGAACCCCCAGTATGTAATTGGTGAATCTCGGTACGTAATTGGAGAACCCCACTACGTATTTGGTAAATCCCCTTAAGAATTATTAATTCATACGTAATTGGTGAACCTCAGTACGTAATTGGTAAACTCTAGTACGTAATTGGTGAACCACAGTACGTATTTGATGAACCCCTCCAAGAATTATTAATTTGTACATATTTGATAAACCTCACTGTGTAGTGGGGTACAAAGAGAATCTTGAGGGGTTCACCAAAATATTTCACGTACAAAATTAATAATTCTTGGCAGGCTTCGCCAAATATTTCACGTACAAAATTAATAATTCTTGGAGGAGTTCAACAAAAAATTTCAGGTACAAAATGGGGTGGGAAAAGATTATTTTACTCAATACTTGTAATTAAATGACAACGACATAATCAAGAATATATTCTTAAGCGATTATGAATAAATGTTCAATTGTTTTAGCAATTCATTAATAAATTCAAATCCAATTTAAAATATAAGTGAAGATACTTAATGTTCACATAAAAAATTAAGAATCTTGATAACTTTATTTGTGATTCATCTAGTACACACTGATCAATTTTAAAAATACGGCCGCCATAAAAATGCCCAAAAAACCATTGTATTAATGCAAAACCGCCGAAAAAATAACAAAACCGCCAAAATATGAAAAAAAAACAATCGCCAGGAACCACCATATTGGGCCCATAATCGCCGGTATAGGTTAGAGAATCCGTCGGGATAAATTGGTGAACCTAGTACATAATTGGTGAACCTCAATACGTAATTGGTGAACCAAACTACATATTTGGTGAAACCCTCTAAGAATTATTATTTTGTACGTAATTGGTGAACCCGAGTACACAATTTGTGAACCTCAATACGTAATTGGTAAACCCCAGTATGTATTTGATGAACCTCTCCAAGAATTATTAATTGGTACGTAATTGGTATACCCCAGTACGTAATTGGTATACCCCAGTACGTAATTGATATACCTCAGTACGTAATTGGTGAACCCCAGTACGTAATTGGTATACCCAAGTACGTAATTGGTGAACCCTAGTATGTATTTGGTGAACATCTCTAAGAATTATTAATTTGTACGTATTTGGTAAACTCCACTACGTAATTGATGAATCTCTGTATGTATTTGGTGAACCCCTCCAAGAATTATTATTTGTACGTATCATAAAAGAATCCCCTAAAAACATAATAGACGGACTATATAGAACGGGCTAAGATGTAACATGAATCTTGTAATTTTATCAAAATGTAAATTATATCCTTAATTTTTTTTTATATTTTTATACGTTTATAGTTTGAGAAACTTCAAAATACATACTTCTGTGACTATTTCCCTCCATTTGCGGGATTATTTTTTTTTAAAATAAATAACTCTCTTCATTCTCTCATTTTTAGACGTCATTGTGAAAGACAATCTCAAAACATAAAAACAGGAAAAATAGACATTAAAAAAACAAAAAACTTGATTTATCCAAAGAGAATCGTCAAGAAACTATTGAGAAATTTACATTTTGATCCTCCAATGTCAAACCCTAAGTTTCCCACCTTCTCCTCTTTTGCTTCTCTCACGAAAACTCTCTTTATACTGCAAAAGTGACAAAATAATAATAATAATAATAATAATAATAATAATAAAAGTAATTATCTAACAGTGTTAACTTACGTCAACGGAACTTAGCCAAACGCTACTTACGTGTATTTTTTAATGTTATCTTTTAACGAAAAATCTTTATGGAATGGGGTATTTTGAAGTTTCTCAAACTACAAGGGTATAAAAATATGAAAAAAATTCAAAAGATATAGTTTATATTTTGATCAAACAGCAGAGATATTTTTTACATTTTAACCTAAAAAATAATATCTAACTACGCTCTAACACCAGTAAATCATGATCTAAAAAACTTGTTTGATAGTAATATTTAAGATAGTTCTACTATTTTAGTTTTAAAATTTTTAAATTTTGTTAAAAGAACAACTTTAAAATAAATCAAATTTGCTATATGCATTTTATAAGCTTATTTTATAGTCAATATTTTAATTCTTCCCACTTTAACACTTCAACTTTTAATGTGCGTCTTCATTTTCTAATCTTGATATATTAAACATAATACTTAGATCCCTAAAAAAAAATAATCTTGATCATTAATAGGTTCTACTTTAACTTCTATTGGAAATTTGAACAAAATGAGACCATATGACCACAATTATGGATAAAAGAGGCAACGATATCACATCTCTTCCACACTATTTTTTTTTATGCAATAATTTTTAGAATCCTTAAACATTTCAATTGACAGATCTCACTCGACCAGAAACATTTCATCTTGTGAGTATAAGATGGAGGAAGCAGACCTCTCTGATGTTGTGTGGTTAGGCTCATCTTCAATCAAATTTGACAGATGAATTGAAAAAAGAAAATCTTTACTATATTAAAAAAGAAGCGTAGAAGGAAAAATCTTTAATTTTTTCTTTTTATCTTTTATAGCCTCCTAAAATATAATATAATTTGGGCATTTCACTTCTTTTCCTTATATAATTCATATAATGAAATTATATTTTCTATTTAATGATAATTTTATTTTTAAATTGTTAGTATTATAAAGTTAAAAATAAATTTGCATCAAGATAAAATTCAAGATTTTTTGTACAATGAATTTTTTTTAAAATCAAAATAAATTTATAAATTAAACATATTCTAATAATTATGATATCGGCAACATGAAAAATTCAAATAAATAAATTTAGAGAAATACATTATATATTAACTATATCTCAATATGATAGTTATTTTCTAAGAATATGGCAAATTGAAGGATTAAATTTATTTTTATAATATTCAAAGAGCAATGTTATATAATATAATTTAAAGATTAAAAATAAGCTAATATATTCAAATATTACAACAAGTGTTAAAGATAGTTAATATAAATATCAAATCATAACGGTTATTTTAGATTAGTTTAACACGTGCGAAGCATATATTTTTATACTAGCAAATCTTATATATAGGTGTATATATAAAGTTGGGTACGTAGTTCTCATATTGCGCCACGTGTCAATTTTCATTAGCTCTCGTTATACCACATGTCATTCAATATTTAAAAAATCTTATTAGCAAATTTAATCTATTAAATATATAAAAATGTTAATTGTAATTAACACATATTTTAGGAAAATTTATTATTTCAACAAATGATTAGATGTATCCATTTATTAGCTACACAATAAACAATATAAATATTTGTTGTGAATTAAAACCATTATTAATTCATGTTGAAAATATTTCAAAAATTATGAAATAAAATTAGTAATCTTTTGAATTTCATGTTTTAAACTAAAGGATTATATGATGAAATTAGTAGTTTATAATGTCATACATTCTACATTATTTTATTGGTATAAGAAACTCACTATTTCCTAATGAATAAGGAATTATGTAATTCAATAATAATAACCAAAATTCCATGTTATAATTAATCAGTTTACATGTTATATCAGTTATTTATAAGTAAATATCAAATTTGTATAATGGAAATATGAAAGCCTTTTGAATTTCCTATAGAAAATGATTTGAATTCACATGTCTTTTAATCTTCTCTTAGTTTAATGATTAATTAAAAGAAATATTTATTTAATTTATATAATTTTATAATTAATGAATTAACGTTAATTTACTAAACACAAGTGCACAAATTGTGACAGTTTTAAACTTTTTGGATTTCTGATTTGTTTAACTTAAAAACATTCTTAGTTATAAAATGCATTTTTATTTTTTATAAATAATTTAAAATTAAATAAAGATAAACAAATTCATTTTAAGTTCATAAAGCTTAAACATATTGGAGGAAAAGACACATCCTCTCATCTTTACGTTTGAAATTAAGCAAGCCAATTGCATCACAATCAAATTAAATCTCTCAATTAATAGCCTATGTACCATGACATCAACATCTCTCTATTTTATCTATTTTAAGCTTTCTCTTCATTTTCTTTGTATAATGTAATGAAACATATAATTAATGAGCACCTTTGTTTTTATCTTCTTAATTATTTTTTTATGCCAATTCTTCATCTTTATGTTTTGCTGTTATTTTTTATGTTAGATAGATTCTTTCATCCATTAGTTTCTTAAGCTTCTAATGATTGCCGTAATTGTTAATTTCAATATAGTTTGCTTCACTACATTAGTTTCTTAACTTTTACCTTCTCAAGTTTGTCAGTACACATGATTTCCTTCTCAATTTCTTTGGGTTCTTATAATGAGTTTATTGTCAAGACCGAAGATAGAGACACCATAAAATACTTCTATATTTTTTATGTGGTTGTATTAAGATTTTTCTTATCCTTTGTTTCAATTTTTTATTAACACTTTCCATGTTGATTTTTGTCTAATAGATAAGATGACTAAGGAACACTTATTGTGGCAGTCTCATTGCAAAAAAAGAGGTATGGGAATTTCATGAGAAGTATTCAAAAATTAGACTATCGGTTTAAGGAAAACAGGTAAATTGCGGTTTTATTAAGATCATGGTTAACAAATAATTTCTATCACTGTAAATTTGAGACCTATAATTTCTATTTTAGTTTATGAATTTAGCATATTTCAGAAATGATTAAATTATTCTTATATGGAATACTTGCATGGAATATTTAAGGTATGACAGTTTCACATCTCAATACAAAAAAATTGACTATAAGGTTTCATGCAAACATATATAACTTTGTGTTCACATCAAATAATTTAGTTCATATTGCATGTATCTTTTGGATATCATATGTCAAAAAGCATATATCTTGAATTGACCTTATTTATATATATCGAGTATAAATTATCAACCCATTATGACTTATATATTGGAGTTAGTTAAAAGATCATGTTTTTATATTAATTTTGCCCATAACATTTTAAAGATATAGTTGTTTATCTCAATAATTTCATTAGCTTATCGTTATTAGTTCTGTTAATCATAGATATTAAAAAAAATATAGTCTTCAATGGTTTAGTCTCTTACTTTTAACTTTTCGGTAACATAGTTTTAATATAGTCATAATCATATATCATATTATATAAATTTTATTAAATAAGTATAATGACATATAATTCAAATTTTAATGATACCTATTCCCGTGCAGCGCACGAGTGTTTTAAAAAAAATAAGTAGGTCTAAAGGAAATAATGGCAATTGTGTATTTTCCTTACCAAAAGGCCCAAAATTACCAAATAAAAAAATGGGTGTAAGAACTAAGAATAGACATCCTCTCTAAGAGGTATAGTTTGGGAAATTATCCATCAGATATATGTAGTTCCTTTACTCTCCTGCCACCACCAACGCTCCTCTCCTCTCCGATCGCCACCATAGCTCCGGTCTCGCCATCACCGACGGTGCACAGTGCAGGGTAAAAAAAACTAAGTTTCAATTTCCCTTTCGTTTTCTCCTTCATATTTTAGGTTATATTGCTGTTTATAGTCTGTTATCTGATAAAATAGATGGAATTTTGGGTTGACTGTAGTTTCTTTGGATTCTTAGGGTTCCAGGTTCATGAATTTCTTCTCTATTTCTTCCTTTCCTTAATTTCTTCTCTTTAATCATTTCTTAGCTGTTCCTCTTTCATTCTGTTGATCTATGAAAAAGCGCTCACTAAATGTTTGATGTATGTCTCTGTAAGCTGGGTTCTTTCTTCAATTGCATTGAATATGGATTTAATGTATTTTCGGTGTCTATGGGAGTAAAGTCTTGTATGAGTGAGATGCTGTGAGGAGTAATACTGCAGATTATGAAATTTCGGAACTCAGAGATCCGTAGTTAAATGCTTTAGACACTAGCAGATCTACTCAATTAGACCAAGTACTTGAGATTTTGAACATAGAGACCAATCTCAAATGTAGTAGTTTCCAATATTTTTCCATAGCTTGATGTATGATACAACTATAATAACGTATTTCAGTGAATGAGACTTCCACGAGTCCTTGAGGTCTGGAAACTGGGCACTCTAAGCTATTTAGATGCACTTAAGCTGCAAGAAAAGCTGGTATCCGATCGTAAAACTCGTAAAATCCCGGACGTTCTCTTGTCCCTGCAACATCCACCCACATATACGCTCGGGAAAAGACGAACGGATCATAATCTATTAATCCCAGAGTCAGATTTAGAGAAGGTAGGAGCTGAGCTTTACTACACCCAAAGAGGAGGAGATATTACATTTCATGGTCCACATCAAGCCATCCTATACCCAATCATTTCCCTTCGAGACATCGGACTTGGTGTGAGGAGTTACGTGGAGAAGCTCGAGCTAACCATGATCGAATTGGCTTCGTTATATGGTGTGAAAGCTACTCCTGGAGAAAAGGGTGAAACTGGTGTTTGGGTTAAAGACAGAAAGATAGGCGCGATAGGTGTTAGGATTTCAAATGGAATTACTTCTCATGGATTGGCATTCAATATTGATCCAGATTTGAAGTACTTTAAGCACATTGTGCCTTGTGGAATTGCTGATAAAGAAGTTACATCTTTGAGAAGAGAAACTGGTGGTTTGGTGCTTCCTGATGAAGAAACAGTACAGGAGCAGCTGGTTTCTTGTTTTGTTAAATTGTATGGTTATACTGATGTTACTTGGAAGGATAATGCTTCCATTTAGTCATACTTTCCCGTTTGGAAATTGAATTTGGATAATGCTTACAGATTTACGGAAAGAATGTAATTTTTTGAGTCATATACTCGTTGAAATACAAGTTGTTAATTTAAATTATATAAGTAAATCTCGGCTCTTAAATTATATCTGCAATGGAAAGATTTGTGTTGATTATTAAGTTTTTCGAAGTTACAAATTATACGGGGACTGGAAGATATTATGACTCGAATTCACTCTTTTATTTTATCCTAACTATATCCTGAAATTTCAAGGATGGATTCTTTAGAGAGAGAATAACGTGCGAGTCCTCACACGCTCTAGTCGTGCAAGTTCTTGGGAATGGTAAGAAAGATAGCAAGGTTTTGATACATAAAAGGTTAAATAAAAGCACAGCTTAAATAAAAGGTTCTTTTATTTCCTACATTTTTAACCAACTAAACGTAAGAGTTGGGTCTTAAATTTGCTTTTCCTTTTGATTTAAAAGTGATTGATTTTGGAGGGATCTGTTTCAAAATCATTGTACTTGACTAAAGAAATCATAGCTTTATATGAAATGAAATCTGTATTATATTAAAGATTAGCATGTTATGAGTTTAGTCGGTTGCTCATAAGTAAGATGGGTATTCATTTTGGAAATCTATCTTTTAACAGCATTTAAAGTGCTAAATTATACTTGTTTGAGTTTCATAAATGGAATCGGAGTTTAAATATTACAGTTTTACCTATTGTGCAGCTTTCTTGATCCCTCTGAGTCTATCTTCTTCGTAATTCTCTTCAGGGCAAGGTTGCAACATGGATATAATCTCCCAGTTACAAGAACAGGTCAACACTATTGCATCTTTGGCGTTCAATACATTTGGGACACTACAAAGGGATGCCCCTCCAGTTCGACTGTCTCCTAATTACCCAGAGCCACCAGCTAATAATCCGACAGAGGATGCTGCCAACGTTGCAGAACAGCCAAAGCTCATGAGTGCCTCTTTGGTAAAGGCTGCTAAGCAGGTGTGGACTTTAGATCTTGTCAAGTGCCTCTTTGTTCATCGCTTTACCTGAACTACTTACAGATTCACACTCCTACAATGGGTCCTTGAGGTAGTTGAAGTAGTGTCATAGTCATCTCCAACATTAGCGGTAGTCCATTTGTTGCAACTTCTAAATGAGATTACAATTCCTTCGACATATTTTCTGCTCCTCTACTTTGTACTCTCACTGACAGAGATTTACCAAACAGTTGCAAATTCCCATTCTTGGGAAGTTGAATTAAACGTATGGCAACTTGTCTCTGACACAGTTTGATGCATTGGTAGCTGCACTTCCTCTATCTGAAGGAGGAGAAGAAGAACAGCTGAAAAGGATTGCAGAACTGCAGGTATGGAATCAATTGAGTTAGGGTTCCAATCTCAGACTCTACCTGTTCTCTTGCTGTCCTACAAATGCTTATATAAATGTATATATCCAGGCTGAGAATGATGCTGTTGGTCACGAGCTCCAAAGACAACTGGAGGCGGCAGGTGTTTATCCAACCTTTTACCTGTCAATTTTTTATTCCTTTTGTTCTGCAAAAACAACCAAGAAATTAGACGCTTCGTTGGGATAAATTAAGGGCGTAATCTGTACATGCGAATTTGGTCTGAACAATTATTTTAGGCAAGAGAGCATAGCAAAAGGAAGAAAAAAATATAATTTGAATTAAGTTAAAAAAAAATATGTATGTATTTGGAGGACCTCGGTTAAGTTAAGGACCTTGAAGAATTCTAAGTGACAGGATTTGAATTGGGTAATTGGTTCATGGTTATCCTTCCATATATAGGATCTAACTTTAAAGTACGTGAAAGAATACTCAGTCGTTTGAGTTTTACTCTTTGGTTCTGATTGTTCAAGAACACTCTGCTCTGTTGTTGAATATATTCTCTGTTTGATTATGCAACCAAAAATCTGATTGGTCATGTTGTCACAGAGAAGGAATTAAAACAGGTTCAAGAGCTTTTCGGCCAGGTAGCAGACAATTGCTTGAACTTGAGGAAACCAGACTGAAGACAGTGAACATAGTAGGTTATTTGGGTTTTTTGATCTTCTTGACAAAAAAAAAACTGGAGAATGGTGTAGTATATAGATCATTTCATTTGTATTTTTCACCTTATGTAATATAGACTCAGTCTGTCTATATATGCAAGCTCTGTAGCAGAGCTTGTGAACTTGAAGAAACCTGACTGAAGACAGTGTGATGTAGACAAAAAAAACTGGAGTTAGAATGGTGTAGATCATTTTCATTTGTATTTTTTCATCTTATAATTAGAAAATGCACTCCTTTTTTCAAGAGTTAGATTTGATCAAAAAAGCTCGAACGGGAGGAGGTCCCCAACTTCTGGTCTCATCCCCCACTAGGATGATCGTTGGAAAGCTGCTTCGACGATCGAAGCAGCCCCCGCTATCATTCTTTTTATAATGAGAAACATACCCTTTGTTTTCTGCTTACTTGACACGAACCTTGTCGGGACGATTTGTTCCAGGGTTGTTGGATATTCTGATAGCTTCAACATTAAAAGGACTTTTGTTTGGCGCTTCTGGTTTCTTTGAGGTTTCTGCGGCGACGACTTGAACGAACCTTTTCTTCTTCTTCCTCACCTCTTTCTTTATATGGAAACTTTTTAATTTATCGACTTAATTTTTAATATGGTTCACGATTAGATTTTGATAGTCAGACAAACTTAATTTTAACATGAATAAAAAATTAAAGCTTCATCGAAAACTCATTACCCATGGATATTAAAATGTTCATGGAGAAATTTTTTTAAGTGTTTTCGTCTCTCTCCTCTTATAAAAAGAATGCGTATGTTTCTCATTCATAAGTCTTCCCATTCTAAATTGACAAGTTATTATTACAATAACCCACCACAAATTAGGCATATCCTTCTCTAAGCAACATAATTAAAGAACCAAAATAACAAACAAACAAGTTTCTTAAGCTACAAAACAAATCTATGTTGTCCCAAGCGAACCAAAATATCATCATGTCCTCACAAACTGCCACCACCACCGGGTAACAAAGCCTTGGCTGCTGGAAGAAGCGCCACCGCCCCTTTCTCAGATTTCGAGTACTTCTTGTAAACAACCTGAAGCTTACTCTTCTCAGCCATTGCATGGAAGCTCACCAAAACTTTAGCACATTCCCTGTTTCCAAAAACAAACCAATTTTACATTTTCCAAAACGAAATAGCAGAAAGAAATTATCAAGGAAAGATATAGATACTTGTATACTTACATCACTTGTTCTTCTGAGAAACCAGTATAGAGCTTAAGCGTCTCATTCCAAGCAGGGCTTATGTTCAGAGTACATCTAGCAGCATAGACTGCTGAGGCAGCAATCATTGATGGACTATGCATTATTATCGTTGCATAATGCATCATTGCTAGTTCACCTAGAAAATACACCATGTTCTCCATCTGCAGCATAAAAATTATAAATTTTAGCTACATTTTAAAAGCTTTTTTGACACGAAAAACTCCAAAAAATTCCTGGAATTTTTTATCACTGACTTGTTGATCAGGGTCTTTGGATGCCTTGATGAAACGAGCAAGAAAAACATAAGGTGTTGGCACTGTCAAGGTCCATTCTAGCTTTCCAAGAATTCTCTTCTCCATTACAAGTATCTGTTCATGAGTGTAAGCTCTATCTGATAGACAAACAAAGTCATTCACCTGTAAATGAATAAAAAATGGCATCTTTATTACTGAATGATCATGGGGCAAATAAAAATTAAAAAAAATCTAGAAAAGGTTGATGGAGAGACGTGCCTCAGGAGCCCAGATTTCTTCATATTTTGAGGCCATGAGCATTGCACTAATGCCTACTAACTGCAGTTCCCTCCTCGGGACCGTCTTTACCGCGAGGAACCGATCGATGATGTTGATGGTGAGGTAAAATGTTTCTGGGGAAAGTTCAAATCTATTGTGGACATCAACAAGCCAATCAATCAGAATTGCCCTCATTTGAACATTTATCTCAGGCTGAATGTCTATGTAGTCTTTAGGTCTACTCTCATTCTGTCATAACACATTAATTTACCGTAAATCAAAAGTTCACAAAAGATAAAGTTCACACAGAGTAAAAGACAGTGAAAATTATACCTCAGCCAGCTTATAGAACTTGTAAATATCCTCAACATATTCAACCTCAGCCAGCTCATTGCCGGCATCTGCTGCGTCAATATCGAAAACTTGTTCTTTTGGTTTCTTAGTGATCCCACAAGCAGCCTGCAACAAAAACCCAGTTAGAGAATTTAATCTAAAAGATTGAAAGATTTAAGCTTGAAAGCATAGTTAAGAGATTTTGACCTTGCTCCGAGCAGTGAGGACAGATGTAAGAGTATGGACCTTCTTCTTCTTTGATGTGGCTTCTCCCTCTTTTTTCTTGACCAAACACTTCTCTTCTTTGATATTCTTAGTTTTTTCCTCTGTATCTGGGCTGATCTCAATCAATTCCTCAGGCTTTGGTTTTTGGGTTATTTTCTTCTGGGTTGGCTTTGGAGCTCCTCCTGCTCTTTTACCCACTGCAACTCCTTCAAGAATTGCCCCATCTACATTAACAGGCAATTGCTTCTGAAATTCAAAGAAAACCCATAATTATTTTTCAGATATATTTGAAATTTACAATTGGAATAAGGAAAAAAAGGATTGAATAAGTACCTTATTGTTTTCAGCAGCAGCAGCAGCTTGGGCATTGGCAAGCAATTGTGCACAGAAGCTTCTAGTGATTGGGCGATTAGGCTTACCATCGACTCCTCGGACAGTTACTAGATTTCCTATATCGCCTAGAGCTCGACGGTTTCTCCCTTCGGCTGCCCCGATCTTCTTCTCCTGCTTACCTCCCCCTATAGCTGCCTCACCTGTAGATTATTCCATTTCAAATACATTCAGAAGAATTTAAATTAAACAACAAGATATCCAACTTTTATGCAAAGAAAATAGCCAAGGTCTGTCAAAGAACTAAAAAGGGGGAAAGTACTCATCCAGAAAAAAGAAAGAAAAACAAGAAGAAGAACTAATAAAACTAAATTTAGGAAAAAGAAAAAAACTTCAAGATCTGAACTTAAGGATGAAGGAAATTTCATGAGATACAGATAAAATTGGAATTTGGGGATCTATAGAAAGAACAACCAAATGGGGGGGACCCAAAAGTCTAAAAAAGAAGCGGATGGGAATTTCAGAATACCAAAATAAATCCTAAGAAAGAAGAAGAAGATCCCAGAGAAGAGAGAGATAAGAAAATTCGAACCTCTGGCTTGTTGCGAAACAACGACTCTCGAAGCCATGACCAAAAATCCCAATATATCACCTTACTAACAAAAACAGCTATAGGCGATCGACCTCTCCCCCCCAACTCCGTCGCAGCGCCGCCTCTCTATCTCTTTCTCTCTCTAGAAGCTGCTCTGCAACTCTCTCTCTCTCTCTCTCTCTCTCTCTCTCTCTCTCTCTCTCTCTCTCTCTCTCTCTCTCTCTCTCACTCGCCCTAACAATGTTGTGGGAAGGAATTGAGAATCAGAGAGGATGTCTCCTTTTGAAGCTAAGGACCCAACGCTTCACTTCCAACGGTAAAAATTTTTTGAATTTGTGACCGTTGGATCACGGAATAATCTGATGGGTCTGGGTCGCCTACACGAATATAGCCGTTGCGATGGTAAAAGTTACCGTTCTGCTTAAATAATAGTAAAGAAATAGAATGGGAAAAAAAGAGAGAAAGAAAGAGAGTTATTTATTAGAGCGAGCAAAAATATTTATAAATCACACTGTTTTTTACCTAATTTAATATGCCATTTTTTGTTTAATGCAAAAATGTTATTTTTCAATTTCATTCATTCAGAATTAATCCAAATTGTGGGATTTTTTTTATCAGAATTACAAGTTTTACACCCCAAAGTTATTTGATTGAGATGCTGATTTTCAAATTGTTAAAAAAATAAACATAATATAGATCTAATAAAATCTTGATGAGTACTCTAAATACGAGAAAATTGTAGTATTTATGGATGTAGTATATATCAAAAGCATATCAACCCATTTTGGTCGAGATCCTAACTTTTAGATTACTGAAAGTGTAATCATAATTGACATCTAATAAGATTCCGTAATAACTTTATATATGAAAAATCACAGTATGAGCGTAAAAAAATCTCAGAAATTTAATATATATAAACTTGGTGAAAGATAAAATTAGAAAAAACCCCCAGAAATTGAAATTGAGAGATGAAGAATTATTGGGTACTACTTTTGCCTTCAAAATTAACGAAAGAAAGAAAAGGCAAAAAAATAATAAAAATAAAACTCATTTTCATTTGAGCTTTATTGAAGTGTGCAGATGATCAAATATAAACTTTTATTGTTTTGTTATATTTTTCCTTACTTTTACTTTCACTCGCTATTCTTAATTAAATACTTGATTCCAAACACAAGTAAAGGTTCTAGTTTTATTGGGAGGAGGAGCTTATAAGTGTTGGGAGATTTATGCGTATTTAATTCATAATGCTAGATGGGTTGTAAGTTGTAATAATATTAATTCTCAACACCTAAATGGTTAAATTTTCTATCCTTGTTAATTGTTATATTATCTTTAGTTCTCGTATAATTTATAATTTGGTCAAAAAACAATAATTAAGTCTCGTTTCTTGATGAAATTTCTACAATATAAACAAATAGGCAAATTTTGAACTATAAAATAGCAAAATGGCTTAAATGTATAACAATGTAAAAAAATCTTAGCTTGGATTCTTACTAATGTAAAATAACAAGTTTACATTATGTGGTAAAGATCGTGTGAGTTATATTGTATAATTTTTCAATTATATTGTGAAATATGTTTTTTTATATTGTAAAATTCTTTTTAATTTTATTGCAAAGTTCATGTGATTTATATTGTAAAATAACAAATCCAAATTAAACAAATTTCTTCATAATTTCACAAGCCCTTCTCATTTATTTTGAAGTCCAAGAAACATCAAACCAAACATCCTAGTCTCATTTGTCTCCCCCCAAAACTTTGTGAATCACCAAAATAAGGAATTTTTTAACTTTTTATAATTCAATTCTAACAAAAAATAAAAACTAATAGTTTTAAAATTAATTCTCACAATTTGGTAATTGCTTGGCCTTTCTTAGAGATAAAATAAATCAATTTTGGATTCTAGAGAGTAACTTGACTCCTAAAGAGGATTTTGGACATTTTTTCTTTTTTTGCAGCCATAAGCATTTTGGATCAAAATACATAATTGTAGTTTATCTTAAAATGAAAGTTAAATTACACTTATTCACTGATGATCATGATGATCAAGGTACATAATCTAGCTTCAACTTTTTGACTGATGATCAAGGTACTCTTATCATTGATCATATTGATATTCATAACTTAGGGAAGCAACTTAATATTTCAAATATTAATTGAGATATTCTTGACAAGTTCCTTCCCAAGAAGGTTTCTCATGTAGATAGGGAGAGTTTGATCCATCCTTTTACTGCTGAAGAGGTTAAGATTACTTTTTTGCTTTTAATGATAGACAAGCTTCATGTCCTAATGGGTTCAATGCTAAATTTTTCAAAAAGAACTAGCATATTATTGGTGATGATGTTTGTGCTATTGTGTTAAATTTTTTCACACTTGAGAACTGCTTAAGGTTCTTAACAACACAACCATTACACTTGTTCCTAAAGTTAATAATCCTAGCAAATTTTTTGAATACAGGTCTATTGTTTGTTGTAATTTGTTCTACAAATGTATTACTTCTTTGCTAGCCAATAGATTAATGACTACTTTACCTAGCTTGATCAGTTTGAATCAAACTGCCTTTGTTCCTAGAAGAGCCATTTCAGACAATATTCTCCTTTCTCAAGAACTATTGAGAAGTTATTATAGAGACTCTTTCTCCCCTAAATGTGCTTTGAAAGTGGATTTACTTAAAGCTTATGACAGTGTATGGTGGTTTTTTCTTGGTAATGTGCTGCTTTGTATTGGTTTCCTTCTAGGTTTGTAGATTGGGTTATGGAGTGTGATCCCTCCCCAACCTATCCTATAAACATTAATGGCAGTTTTCATGGGTTCTTAAAGGGAGGGAGAGGTCTGAGACAATGAGATTCTTCCAGGAATTATGCAGACTTACACTACTTTACATGGATTTCAGTTTCACCGGAGATGCAAAAAGATGGGATTGTTAATCGTTGTTTTGCAGATGACTTATTAATCTTTTATAAAGGCTCTACTCAAGCTATTAAGGTGGTCATGAGGGGTCTTGATCTTTTTAGTGCTCTCTTGAGTTTAAAACCTAATGTGGCCAAGAATTCTATTTTCTTCTTTGTTGTATCGGAGGAGGAGGTAGATAATATTCTTACTTTCACAGAGTTTTTTGAAGGCACTCTCCCAGTCAGATACCTTGGTATTCCTCTCATTCTACCAAGTTGGGGGAAAACAAATTGTGAGATTTTGGTAGACAAGATCACTAGCAGGGCCAAAAGCTTGGGAGAATAAACATCTCACTTCCACATGCAGATTGCAGCTTATTAGAGCTATCCTCACTGGCATTCAGTGCTATTGGAGTCATAGTAGTTAATTTTGTTTTGGTAGTCATTTCAATTTTTTTTTAAAAATAAAATATTTTGGAATTTCAGTGTTCCATTTCGAAAAAAAATTTCAGTCATCTAAAAAAATGTGATAGTATTTATTATATATAATATAACTAAGAAAAAAATTGCATCGCTAGCTAACATAAATAAATAGAAACGCACCAAACATTCTTATATCGCATCTATATCAACATTAATATAGTTTAGCATTCATACGATGGTTGACAACATTAATATAATCCATTCACTGTCCATAAGATAGTTTAAAAGGCTTCAAAAAATAATAACAGAGACTGAGTTTTTGCTAAAATGGCCATTGGGTTGGGTTAGGAAGAGAGGGTTTCGGCCTTTTAGTTTTGTTTTTCCTTTTTTATAAATGTGGTTGATCAGAAAGCCGCACATGACATGACAATATCATTTTAGACTGACAAATTGCTAAGAAATTATAAAAAAATGGTGCTCGTTTGTATTGTCATGTCATCTTTTAATGTTCCTAATAAGATGTTTTACAAGTAGAAAGTTTTCATTTTACAAAGCGGTGATGCATAAAGATATTGACTTGTATAGATGTTCATCACCAAATAATAAATGTAATAATTAAAAAAGCCAACTTCATATATGATTTTCACCTGTTGATCACTATATGTCTCTCTAGACCATCTACGATGTCTTCTTGAGTTCTTGGGCATGGTATTGAATCCTCCAAAATGATTTTTCTCTACTAAGCATTCTTCTAAAATAACTCAATCTTGAGGTGGAGCCAATAGCCTTAGACGACGGGGATATCATACGCACTTCTGATACCCCTTCCAGCGGTAACGATAGGGTCAACGGAGCATGACCCCGAACTGGAATCTCATGGGGCTCTTGCTAGAGCAATGGCTCAGCCTCCGCATGACAAATAGGGAAAGTTGTTTACGTTGGGAAGAGAGTGTTTTGGCCTTTGGGTTGTTAGTTGTAGACTTTTGGCCACCGTGTTCTATTCTTAGCAATTTCGCCCATTCTGGGCGAAACATAAGAGTTTCAGCGAGAACGTTTTGTTCTGGTCGAAAAATACTAAAATTCCAGACGAAAAATTATAGCCCCTATTTCGTTTCGGTTCTTTACCGAAACTGGAATGTTTTGACCATTTCGGCCAAAACGAACGAAAATCACTACTATGATTGGAGTAGCCTCCTTATTCTCCCTAAAAAAGTTATGAAGATGATCAATTCTGTTTTGAGGAATTTCCTTTGGACATGTAACACTGAGCTTTGTACAGGTGCTAAAGGAACTTGGAGTCAGGGTTGCACTCATTCCTGGGTAGGTGGCCTTAATTTCAAAGACTTAACTATTTGGAATATTGTTGTTATGTCTAGACACTTCTAGAAGCTTGCTAGAAGAGACAAGGATTCTTTGTGGGTTGCTTGGTGTAGTTACAATCTCCTCAAAAGGCGTTTTATTTTCACAATGAAGAAGGGAGTAGATCCATCCTGGTCTTGGAAAAAGCTTATCAGACTTAACAACAATGATGGCATTATTTTTCAGTGGTTTTGTTTACTTAACTAGTTTACCTCTTCATTGTCCTGTTTCTCATTTTATTAGGGAGGGGGCTTGGAGATGGCCTAGCCGAGTTACTGAAACACCTTTTTAGTCTAGAAGCTCCACTTACCTCATGGTTACCTTCTCTGGCTGAAGATAATTGGTCCTGGACTATAAATTAGAATGGTTCCTTTTCTATTAGCTGCACTTATTCTGCTTTGTCTTCTCATCAGGAATATTTCTCTTGGTGTCACTTAGTTTAGTTTCCTGTGAACATTCTAAAATGTGCTTTTATATTTCAGCTTGCTTTCCTCAACAAACTCAACACCAAAGACACGATCTCAAAATGGAATAATGGGGTTGGTATGACGTGTGTGTTTTGCATTGATAGGGATGAGTCTGCACATCATTTGTTTTATGATTGCCCCTTTGCTAGATTGTTGCTTGAGCCTTTATTGGTGAGATGTGATAGCGTCTCTCTTCTGAAGACTTGGAATGAGTTGATTCTGAATATGATTTCTTTTTAAAACCCTAAGTCTTACTCTTTGTGGAGCACTAAGTTTGTTATCTCTACTTTCATTTGTTGCTTGTATTTGGAAAGGAATGGGAGGATCTTCATGGGTAAAATCATGGATTCCTCATTTATCTTTAGAAAAATTGTTTATATGGTTAGAGAGAGATTAATTTTTCTAAACAAACATAAATCTCTCAAATTTAGGTGATCATATCTTGGAAAGATGAATGTAACCCTTATGGGATGATTCTTTTATTTTGGTGTTTGCTGGGTTGTGATATGCCAATTGTATTTGTGTAAAAGTTTTGTTAATATATTTTTACCTTTTGACAAAAAAAAAATGACACAACTGTTGGAGAAGCAACAAAGCCACACAAAGAAGCCAATTAATTAACACATCAAAAGATTCTTACAATACATGATTAGGCCAAAACCAAAAAAAAAAAATTAAAATGCCTTAAGAAATACAACCTGATTAGTAGAGAGGAAAAAAACAATTACAATACTGAAAAATAAAAAGAAAATAAAATAATTAGAATGAAAAAGACATTAATCAAATTTTGGTCATGAGAAAACAATGCACACATTTTCACCTCACACACAATAAAAAAAAGTAACTGGTGGAGTTGAGAATTGTAAAAGTCTCAGTCAGTTTAGCAAAGCTTATCCCTTCTCTCTATACATGATCATCTGCTCCAGCTAGCATCACCTGCCAATTTACATATAATTTTTCAAATGATTTCAAGACAAATGGTAAGTTTATGGTTAGAAGCGCTTTTATAAGTAATCAACGAATGCTTCTTCAGCGTTCAAATACGCTTCAAAATTTATGAAGAATGCGTTTCGAAGAGAGATTTTTGAATTCAGATTCTTACGATCAATGACTCATGCACTTACAACACAGTTACAAGCTCGTCTTTACCGCTAAGCTACCATTAGATAGATTGAAAGGAAAGGTGTATGATACCGAATGCAAGTTAAGGTAACAAATACGTACATTGCAGTCAAACGCGTACTTCCTGGCAAGCGTGATAGCTGCATTCCTCTCTCGCTCTGATTCAAATGTTAATACAAACGAGAGCCCCTTCCTCGCTTGCCAAAACATTGACTTGGTTACAGTTTTACTATCTCCTCTAAACCCACAGAGCTACAGATCAGAAAAAGAATTCGCGTAAGAATCACTTGCTCGGTTAGTGTACAGAAGATGCACAACAAGTCACTAAAGAAAAACAGATTCCCGTTACACTGATTAATTCGAGCACACCAATTTCAGTTTAGTTATATGTTTCTCAATTTCTTAGAATTTTCTAATGTGCATCGAGATGGTAAAAATAGGGTTTATGTTTGTAGATTCAAGTTCTCAACCCCAGGTGGATTTCTAGGATCGGTAGCGGATTCTGCAGAAGTATAGTAGATTCTACAGGCTTTTTCTTTTCATTTCAATAGCATATATTCCGTATTAAACAAGGTTAAGAATCGGTAATCACACTACCTGCATTGATGGGGAATAAATTTCCCTAGACTTTGTGATCCATCCTCTACATAGCTTCATCCTCAGTTTCCCCACATGAAGTACATGAACTGAATTAGATGAATAATCTTGTCCGTTCATTTGCGATATAGTTACCTACAAAACAGCAAGTGTTAAAACCTGAAAACATTTGCAATTACAGGCAAGTATCCATTCCCATCCTCAACAATATGGTATCGACGGTAAAAGTTAACATTAGCAAAAAAAGTTCATAACCCGAAAACTCCAATGTTGTGAAGTACAAATTTCAACTTAGGTTGATTTTTTTTTTTTTGACAAAGGAACTTAGGTTGATTAGTCAGATTAATAATGAACATAATATTCAGATTAGCCAATTTTTTACTGCACCCGTATAGAAACCAAGCAGACAGAACTGAAAAGAATAGAAGGCTGTACGATTATGTACATGAAATTCGGAGTTGGATTTCCGCATAAGTGACTCCATATATGTCCCCAACCCTGCAGCTGTCATATGCAATTTTGTCAGTCCTCTAACATATGCATTTATAAACCAAAGATCAAATAAACTTGGAATCTTATGCAGACAACACTAGAAGCAGACTATAGAAAATGTGACTAACACAAACGAAGAATAATTTGTAGAAGTACTCAATATTCAATGGATAAAAACCAACCGGTATCAATAGGACCAGCTGTCGTTACTATGACCTTTTGTCCATTTGAAAGTATCTCTGCTTGCAATACTCGTCCAACATCAAGAGGCTCTGGAGCATAAAATGGTGTATTGGCACCTGACATGCAGGTAAGATGAACCATGCCAAATAAAGAACAAAACTAATTAAGGGGGAGAGAGAGAAAGAGAGCAAATAGTGGATGCTGATCATTACAATAATACGGCCTAAGCTCATATCTACATTTAAGACGAGAGAAATGAATAAATTTGGATTCTTGTTATTTCAACTTTAAGCACAAAATTTCTGAGGTAAAAAGTCCACAAGCCATTTTCCTTCCACTCTGATTACTTCTTTATACCATAGACCTTAGCTATTGAAATTTCAATATGTAATTCCTTCATTTAAGTAAAACTCTGACAAGTGACAATGCAAATGGAAACAAGCACGCCTTATCATAAGGAAAAAAGGGACAAATACAATTTAGTCCCTCATTATTTAGAGTCTGTCAAATCGGTTCATGAACTTTTAATTTCGTCAATTTGATCCTCCCATTTAATCCTCAAGTAATCTCAACCCCCGTTAGTTTTTGTCAACTAGTCAGTTAGACATGTGCACATCACAAGAGCGAGACACAAAACTCACTCGAGGATTTTTTTTAACATACTACTTAACGAAGACTGAAGGAGGGATGTTGACTGCTTGAGAATTGTAAATGGTAGGACTAAATTGGCCAAATTAAAAGTTCAAGGACCAAATTGGCAGCAACAGTAGATTACAAAAAAGGGACTAAACTTTAGTTTTCCCCAAGAATAACTAAATTTGCAGCAGGACAAAGTAAGGAAATTTATAAACGGTGAGAATTGAACCCAAGATGTGGATTATACACTCCCAAGCAACGCTCTTGCCATTGGGCGACATCCTGATAATATATGAAATTTATTTCCGATGCACAGTACCTGAAATGGCCTCCTTCCAGCTGCCCTCTAATGACCCACGATACCACTGAATTGAACATTTTGAAAGTGGTAGAGCCATATCTGAACGGGGCTGTAGCTGCAGACATGAACCGAGAGTTTCAGAACCATCTAAGGCATACAAACTGGATTTGTTCTTCTCAGCTCTCCTGCTTATGGCCAGCTGCACATAATAAAGGTGTGAGATAGTGCTATCAAAACTATTCAACACCAAATTTCAGGTGCCCAAAAATAAAAAAGAAATGATGTACCACTAAGAGTATGTTAGGGAGTGCTTATGTTCAAAAGAGCTTTTACACATTGAGAAACGTTATTTTTGTTAGTAATTAGAGACTGATTTAAGAGTTTGAAGAATTTTTATATCGAACGCAACACGTATTTTCACACTTGGAAGCATCTCTGATTAAGCATTTCTCTTTGTGATTCTTGAGGAAGTGCTTTTAAGTGTAGAAAATTGATCCAAAGAAAAGCAAACATTCCAAGAGTGAGTTAATTTAGATTTTTATAAAGGCGCTTTCAAAGAGAAGCGCTACCAAACCGACCCCAAAAGGGAAAAAATTATAAGCCAGCATAGACATGTAGGTGCATGAGGGGGATGAAAACAGAAAATTGAAGGCGACAGATGTAAACAATGTTGTATTGCATGTTTCATGTACATCGTACATTTTGTACGTTAGGAGTCATTAGAGCGAACGAGTGACTGTGATATTCCCATCGAAACCTGCTTAATTAAATATAAGTTTTATCACCTGGATGGCATTTGCAGATAGCAAATTTAGGTTCTACAAAAATAACATCTTATCAGAATGCAAAAGCAATAGTTCTTAACATGCCTCCTTTTGAAGCTTCACAGATATCACAAATTTCTCCCGAACCTGAGTCCTTAGAGCACAAAGCTCGTGTTCCATGTGCATCACCTGCCGGCATTGGTTTCAAAAAATTATCATTATTTTTATGCAAAGGTGATAATTCGAGGGAAAGTTGGGTACTTCATTCATGCACTTTAACTTCTTAGCATCAACTACTTTTAAGTAAATGAATAAGATGATGTCAAAGAAACATGAAGATGTAGTTAGTTCATATCAAGTAGGCTATTAAACCATGATAGAAAGTAAAATTTGATAATAAATGTTCAAACGTAAAAAATGTGCAACCCGCAGATTTAGAATACTTTTAACTTCCCAAGCATGTTTAGTAAATAGTCATAGCTGACAAGTCACAAAAAGACAATCTTAGCAGACGGTCTTAAACTACAGTTATTTAATTGCCCTCCAGATTCTTGATCAATCAAATATGGAAGGCGAGAATTAAACACTATGCTCTCCACATAAAGATTAAAGTTGATAAGAAAATAGATTAAGATAGAAAAAAAACCATAAAGTTGTGGTCTTAAGCATCATGTGATGTAAATCACAGATCAAAAAGCTTAATTTGAACACTTCAACCATAGTCAACTGGTATTTTAGTTTGTCAAGAATTCTTAAAACATGCATACGATACACATACAGCTTCTACATTAAGTGAAGTACATGGTGAGTAGAAATAATTTCACCTTGTTTGGCTGATGCAACAATTTTATTCTCCGCGCCTCTTGGACCTCCTCGACTAGTACTTCAACATCCTGCGACTATGACATGAAATAGAAACTAATAAGCACTAGAACCATAAAACAAGATTTTTAATGTGATAATCAACTTAGGGTAATGGAAACCTAGCCATATAATATCATGAAACAAATTTTTTTGCATGGTTTAAGTGTTAAACATGGAGAGAAGCTCTAAGAAAGATGCACAAAGTGAAGGTCTTTCACTAATCTTGCATGGGTTGTTTTTACCTTTTTGTATCAAACATCTTATTCATCTGTTACTAAGCTAATTCTCTATGTTTTACCAATGAAGATTAGTCAGATGGAACCCGAGTTGTTCCAAAAGTTAAGATTTACCAAGAAGAAATTTTGAATCATCAAAGACAGAGTAAGAAAGAGCTGGGAGGAAATGGTGAAGATCTTGCTAGAGAGGAGCTCTGAACGATGACCTTGGCAAATAGAAAACTATGAAAGCCAATCACACTTATATGGCCTTCCTGGATAATCCAACATATAGGGAAGAAACCCAAGCCAGCTCTAGAAAATGAGTTCGAGAGCCTATGGACCTCGTTTGGTGAAGCTAGACCAAATCTTTCTATGCATCTATGCCCAATTTGATCTAGTAAGGAGAAGGCATATAATGATATGGGAGTTTTAAAAGATGAACATAGTTTACGGAGTGGGAGTCCTTGTTCAAGTGAAGGAATTAGAACTATTGGTGGCCGCAAAAAATCTTACCACATCAAAATGATTGTTAAAACTCATAAAGAGATACATTACAAGTTAAAGAACTCGGACCTGTTTTTTAGAAGCTTGTGAATTCCTTTCTCGTTCCTCAAGTGCTTCTGCAATTCTCTGCACTACTCCCCTTGCACTCTCAATTTCGGCACATGCAAAAGATTTTTCTTGATTTACCAACTTTTTAGCGTCTTCAGAAGCCTGCAAACAAATAAAAAACATAACTTTGATGAAAATTAATTCATTATGCAACGCAAGAAAAAGAAAAATATACAATTAAAGTAGCAGAAAAAAGTTGCCAAAATTCGGGTGTGAACGAAAGATGGTTCCATGAGCATCATCAGATTGAAGATGCTAGACAATACAAAAGACATGAAAATAACGTGTTTGATGATAATACAAAATTAATTAACTGACCTGTTTGAGAAAATTTGCTAGCTTCTTCACTTCAAATTTCTCCTGAATCAGTTCTCCTTCTTTTTGAGTGAGTTTAACTGCTAGGGCTTCCACCTGGATGAATAGATGACAAACAGAGACGATCATTGCAAATTGCTGTAACAATAACTAACTGTCCAAATTCGCAACAAGAAATAGATTTTTAGATGAAACGACATTTAAATAAATAAGGACCTCTAGCCAAAAAAAGGAATTACCTAATAACAGGATACAGTGCATAATATGAAGTATGACTCGACGAAAATTTGAGAAAGCCAGAAGAGAAAACAATATTTAGATAAGACCCCACAATCACACTAGCAAGTAACTTAAATTTGAGCCTTCAAAAAACTAACCATAGAGATGGCTTTCTCTACATCCTCCTTATTTAGCCCTGCCAAACGGCCTTTTAGATATTCTAGTGCATCTCTAAGCTTCTTCAAGAGAACGTGTCCTTCCAAAGAAGCTACTTCCTTAAGCTTTGTCTGAATCCAAGCAAGACATAAATACATGCTGTTAGGCACATCAGTTTAGCTCAATCAAGACAAGAGGAAGAAGAGAGCTAAACAAATGAGAGCTGGCGTATGATATTTGAAAGTAATTGATAAGAAAACCATCAATAGAAGGTAAGAAGAACCGATACCCACTAATTTAGACAAGCCACATATTGAACAACCGTAATATAGATTGTGGGAGTGGGGAACAAGAAATGTTATATGGAGAAGGAGTATATCCACATTTCTCGTAGGCATGTTAGATGAAATAATCATAACCTCATCGGAAAACTTAGCTGCAGCAGCCAAGTTCTTGTCGAATTTACTAGCAAGATCACGAACGGAGAGACGCTTGTGCTGCTCTGACAACTGGGTTGTCTCCTGTTCAACAACCTCTTTTAGAGATGGGCCATGATTGTCTTCCTTGGGCTCTTCCAAAATTTGATTATCAGCTCCTAATTTATACTTGGGAAAGTGATTTGAAGCAAAACTAACATCGGTGGAAACAGGAAGGACTGCCTCCAGTCCCACCGTGTCTTCATTCTCAGGACTTATCCTTGTCATTGATCCGGATTGGATTCTCTGTTAAATAGAAGGGGAAAACAAAATAAAAGAACTTGTCAAGAACAACAATCTGATACCTACTGTATGTAGGATGAGAAAATATCATATCTTATTTTTACATTAGGCCTTAACTACAATCGAAGTCGAAGATGCATTGAAGTTCTCGTGCCATTTGTTTCCCTTAATAATGGACTTATTGAACTCAACGTGAAATGGCTAACATCACTGGATTTGCAACCACATTGTTAATTCTTCTTTTTCCCTCTTCTCGAAATAGAATGTCAATCGATCTTTTGTAAACTATATCGAAATAAATGTGACAAAGTCCAAATCACTCTAATTTTCAGACTGATCCATGGAGAAAAACTCAGATTTTGGATCCTTCAATCTTTTCTCTGAATGTGCAGAATTCATTCCATTTATAGATTAATTACCACTTGCAAAAAGCATAAACGACAAATATGAGAAGAAAATCATCCATCAAACTTGCATCATTAGCAATTAGATGAAAACCAGCTAGGAAAATTCATAGCACAAAATAGCATTTTCTTTCTTTAACTGCAACCATCAACAACTACTACCAAACTACATTTCAATCAATCCAACCGACATCACTTCATTTCAACAGATATCGAATTTTTTAGCATCTGAGACAATATCTCTTTCAGAAATTAAATATAAACAATTTCATACACTAATTCATGAAAATACAAACAAAATATACACTTAATGCAAGACCCAGAACCTGAAAAAAAAATTGCAGAATCTTAAAAGCTAAGAAGCTTAGTTTCCAAGCAAGGTTTAAAATAGAGTCTGGCGATACCCAACTACAAAAATCAATAGTAGAACAAAAATAGGAAAACCCAGTGAAGAATATAGTAAAAAAAATGCAGATAACAAAGTGAAAAAAAAACACTTACAAAAATTATTAGCGCAGAGTATGAAGAGAAAGCAGAGACATTCTAATGCTGCTCCATAAGATCACCTCCAAGTGAAAAAAAAAAAAAAGCAGGCGAGGCACAGGAAGAAGAAGAAGAATCAAAGGAGGGGTTGGGTTGGAGTTGCTTTTAGAAAAGGAATGAAAGAAATAAAGCAGAGGACTGATGTATGTTTGAGTCTCTGACCTCTCTGTCTCCCTGGTCACCAACTTGGAATGAATTTCTTGTCAAAGCAATTCATCTATTACCTTGACAAAATCATTCTTTGTAATTTTCTCTTTATTACTTTCCTAATTATTATTTCGGTTTTATCAAATTTGGTAATTTAAGAAAGAAAGCAAATGAAATTAGAACGTCAGTTCAATTTTTAGCGAAATATGATTTTTTTTGTAAGAAAACAGATTAAGTTAGACAATGATCTAATAATTTGATATTGATTAACACTTACTAAATGATAGTTAAACGATATATTTTAACTAAATTATAGTCTAGAAGACATTAAATTTCTTAACTCAACACAAAGGGTAGATTGTTGTCAATGATAGTTAATGAAAATAGTTAAATAAGGAAAGAAAAAAAAGGCGAAAAAGGCTGCCTAATTTGTAATCCAAAAGAAAGGAGAAGAAAAAAGGCACTGCCTAAATTCACGCGCTATCCCCACCACTATGGGTCCCCTTTAAGAGTACCCCCCCTATTTACTATATAAGAAATTTAGGATTAGGGTTCTTCACATCGCAACTATATCATCGTGATTATTGGAGTTTATTAAACGGTTTGATTCAGCTTGATCTTTATGATTTATCGAGCGATTATACATTTTAATTTATCAATTTAGTTCATATTTACCTTTTTATTCAAGTCGTTTCAAAAGAATAGTTAGTCACATATAAGGTGTGTGATCATATACAACGATCAATGAACAATATCGTTAGAACAATTAGTCTTTATAATTTATCGTCACGTTCACGTTTCTAAAAATGTAATCTTTTATTTTTTTCTAAATATAAGAATGAATCAAATTATAATATGGCTTTGACAAAAAGATAACAATTTTTTCATTTCAATTTATGGTTTGTTCCGGCTGAGGAATCGCTGCTAGCTATTGGAGGTTGGAATATACTTGCTCAACCGAAATGGAATTTTTGTTAAGAGAATTATTGGAGAGTTGTTCAATGGATGTGTCTTTTCGGTACAATTAATTGGGGACCATCCAAATTAACTGAATAAAATTAATTACATGAAAACATGATATGTAAATAATATGACATAATATAGTTAGAGCGGTTATGTACAATATCACAGTGCTTCATATTGTTGTGACGTTACAATACATATGTTATATTACCTCTCATACACCTTGCTATTAGAGTTTACTTTTTCCCTTATATGTTGATTTATTATGTCTAATATGAGACATATATTACCGACTCATGATAATACTAAACATCACATGCTGCATATATAACATTTTCAGATAATTTTGACTAGATAAGTTGGCATAGTCACTTCTCACATTCATACGAGAAATCATTGATTCTGATCACATTATCTTATTTCTAATATATTTTGTAACTGTAAAAAGAAACAACTATATAGTTGTAACGGTCATATTTTTTTATTCACTCCATGTAGAACCATGTTTTTTCTCACTATTATGAATTGATCGCTTATATAATTTCACGACACACCTCCTAAGGACAAAAATAAAATATGAACAAGGTTGATAAGATAATAATATTATTATAAGTAACTCTACATCGATCAAGTATTTGATCAAGCTTCAAGCAAACAAGTGACGTGACAACTATTTATAGATTACTTTATCAAATCATTTTAATAAACTATCAAATATTAATTTATAAATAATTGTCACATTATTTTATCACATAAAACTTAATCAATTAATTAGTCACTTTCAAATTATTCTATTATTATTTCGGATTAAATAAACAAAATCTTTGAGCATAAAAGGACAAATCAACTTTTGGAAGTCCACAAAAAGTATGAATATATAGGGTCATTTATACAGTAAAGCAAATGTTTCAACAGTAGTCGCTTTGTAATAAAACATTAAATAAACAATCAAATTTACACTTTTAAAATTAACTCATCAATAATTTATATCTCTAAATTATTAAGAATTAATAGTTTATACTCCTCGGTTAACTTGTTAAAATTTAACAGATTTTTTTAATTACATTAATTCCCTAAAAAAACGTTAATTAAACTAATTTACAAAAAAAAAACTAAAATTTGCTTGCTCTTGGGTATATATAAGGCTTTGCTCGAATAGTGCATCGGAAAAAAAAAAGAATAATTACTGGATTGGACTGTACGAGTTTTCTCCGATTTCCTCCTTTTCTTCGTTTGTTTCTCAGGGAAATGTTGAAGGAGAATGGAAGGGGGAATGGGTTGGCAAATTTTATAACAACGATCAGCCATTTGCCCATCCATTATAACAAACTAATTAGTTTAATTAGTTTAAATATTGTTTTTTAATGGAAATAATGTAATTAAAAAAATCTGTTAGATTTTAGCTGAAGTTAATGGAAGGGTATAAATGACTGATCATCATAATTTAAAGGTATTTGATACTAAAAAAAATAGTTTAAGAATATGAATTATGGGTGGGTCAAACTTTAAGAATGTAAATTAAATTTTTTTTCTAAATATTAAATATCCAATATTCATTACTCCTTCCTAAAACATTAGAATATAGTTTTTAATTATTTTTTTTATTAAAGGAAAATATATCTCTGTCATGGCATATGATCATTTCCAAACATTATTTTTATTACATGGGACATAATAAATTGGATCCAATGTCACGGTGGTATTTGTTGTCTCTTCAATAAAAATAACAAATTTTATTTCGCAAAATTTATGTTACAATACTTACGGTGTCACATATACCTATCTTTCATCTTCAAAATTATTTACATTAATTTTGACCTTATCAATCAAAGATCGTGATCTTTTTTTTAGAAGATTTTTTTGACATCCTATATACTTTACTTAAATAACACAGACACCCTTCTAGTTAAAAAAATGATAAATAAATTCATTAAGTTTAAAAGAAGTTAATTTAGTTGTAAAAGATAATATTATCCTTATACTTAACCAATCCGACCTAATCATTTTTTAACTTGAAACGTAAATGATTCAGTTGTTTTAGGTTTAGATGAATTCAGGTTTAAATATTTAAAAAAAATGATTTTGAAGTTTGATAACTGAGGAGAATGAGGGTAATTTTCGTATTACATGTTCATCAAATGACGTTAATTTAAAATTTAACGATTTTGGGTCTTTTGCTACCGAAACTGAACATGAGAAAAAGTTTGAGTCATTTTTTTAAAATAGATAGGTGTTCATTTTATTTAAGTAAATTATATAAGATGATAGATGATTTTTTTCTTTTAATTACAAAGAGATTGAATGGGGTTTGAACTTTTGTCAAGTGCCATCGCTCTACTTGATAGATTAAGTACCAGTACATAACATTTCAAACTAAGGTGTTTATCAAATAAAATCTCTACTTGGCATTGAATAAATCTAAGTTAATATTTAAAAAAAAGGGGTGGAATACAAATTAACTCATTCCAATTTATACTTGCATTCACCTTAGTGACCATATTTTCACTTCTATTTAGTAGTTAAAATTTGTTTTTATTAACATTACATTGAATCAATGGATATGATTCGAACACACGACCTCTAAAGTAGGGTGTGAGGATTTAATCAACTGCGCCAACTCATCTTATCATAGTAGTTAAAATTTTAAGTTATCGTTAATTGAGTATGTCGAGCTTTCATCAAGACTCATACATGCTTAATCATAAGTTCATAACAATCATATACGCTTTGGATATTACCTGTGGAGCTATTACTTGTGCCACAAATTAAATTTCAGTAATTTTAGACTGACGAAATTATTGATAATTTTTTTTTAAACTGTTATTGATGAAATTAAGTAAACAAGTTATGTATTATTAATTCATTAATTGAATTAATGACAAAACGTAAACCTATGAATTTATAATACATCACCTGACCAACTAAAACTCGATCAAGAACTTGATCGACCTATAATTATTCATCAACATTTATTTTTGACAAAAAGATGTTAACTAAGTTAAAACTATTTAATGAAAAAAATATGAAGTGGGATCAAAGGCTCTTTATTACGTAAGGAATAAAAGTCATGGTAGGTTGGAAGCTTTAAGCATAAATAAGTGATCAATTAATTATGAGGAAGCTTTGGTAGTTGCCACATTAGTATTTTTTTATTATCACTAATGATTAAATTTAGCAATGTGGATTGGTTAGCATAATTATCGCCAACCACAATATGGCCCAGGATCTTACTTAACACTCGCACATTCTTGGGAAAATTATGTTTTAAACTTGTAAAGTTTGTTTGAATTGTCAATTTACACTAATTTTTTTTTAATTTTATCGATTTAGTCACTGAACTTTTAAGTTTGTAATAATTATGAGATTTCACGTCCGCAAAACTAAGTCAATTTCTCATTTATAAAGCAAGAAACTCAACTGTTTTTACAAATTCTTCGTGAATGGTTAACAGAGATTGATGAGAGTATTAAATGTTAATGATTTATATGTTTAAAAGTTAAATTGACAGTGAACGTAAACTTTACTATTCTTACACTTTATATATCCTAATATTTTTGACACATCAAATATGAACTTTTAAGTTTAGAAAAATGGGTTCTTTATTCTACGTTTAACTTGCAATTTTAACATCCTCATGCCACATGTTGAATAAAACACCAACTGATCACTTCAGTATATACTTTTTCACGACATGTAAACTAAAGGTTTTTAAATCAAAGTAGGATATTTGGACATAAGATGATAAGTTATATAATATTTCAATTGTTTGGACTAGTAAGAGATACTTATAATAGCTTGTGAATAAAATAACTCATTCTCAACGAAGACTGGTCAAAACCGTCATTGTTAACTTGTACTTAATCTTGCTCGACTGAGAATATTCACACATCGATTGATAAAAAAATTTAAGTGATCAATTGTTAAAAGAGTGGTCAAACCGTCGTTGTAAACAAGTTACTCTATAATATTTTTTTTGTCGATTTAGTCATTGAACTTATAATACAAAATAGGATATTTGGACATGAATTAATAAGTTAATGTTTTAAAATAACTCATTCTCAACTAGGATGAGTGAAACCGTCCTTACAAAGTTATATTCAATCTTGCTTGATAGAGAATATTCGCGTATCGATTGATAAAATGTGAAACGCATTTAAGTAAACGGAAAATAACAAGAAAAGTTAATTTTTCAGTTTGTAAAAATGGTCAGAAATTTTTTTTTCTTTTGCAAAAATGACCGAAACTACTGAAACAAATAATTTATTTACCAACTGTACATAAATATAAATAAATTATTCACATTATCTCAGATATTTTTGCAGTTCTCTTAAATAATTAGTATTCTCATTTTTTTCTAATAACGCACTTTGGAACAATATGTAATAAGTAGAGTCACTAGAACTCATGAAATTTAACTGCACGACAAAGAAGACCAATACACATGGATAGTTCTAAACTTGTAAATATAGATTCTTTTGTCTTCTACAAATGTTAATAAGTCATAGTCACGGACCACAATATTCTTGTTTCCGTTGATTGAGCATCCAAATAATTTGGCTACAAATACTTCATCATTTCTTTTTAACATTTTTAAATTATCGTGGATTAAGTTAAATTATCTCTTAATTGTCATTAATTATAACGTTTTCCAATTGACTCGATCGGCAAAATAACTCTAAAAATGTTTCGTAACAATGTTAAGCTAAACTCCTTCGATTTTCTTTACTTGCATTCTTGAGAAATTCAAGTGGCACGTGGATAAATAGTTACTACATTTCTTTATATTTGATTTCGTGTCAGATTTTGTGTTATATATTGAAAAAATAGTTATAAGACTATATATTAAAACATTCTTCTAGTAGAACTTGATATTGAAAAACATTGAGGGTGCAATCATTATAGAGGTTTTAATATTTGGAAAATTGAACAGATTTCCGTAAGTTTCGTCTAAATTATTCTGTGTAGGTTATGATCATGCCCCAATAGGCTTGCCTATACATCCCCCATTCATATTGTATATTCGGTGGAGTCACGGGCAACTTTTTCTCATCAAGCTTTAGGTCTTGTTTAACAATATTAAAAAGCCTTGACAATATTAAAATAATATAAATATTTATATTAAATAGACAGATTTTAAAAATTGAGTTAAGAGATAATATGTTTTTCAATTTTTTAAGTAAATAACAGATTTTTGGACCTAAAAGTAAAATAACAACGAAAGCAATAAGCAAAAACTAAATGCTACACTGGAAGAGTGAATTGTTGTGAAATATTTGCGTACCTTGCACATTTATATTTACAGTGGTGAAAATTGTAAAAATCATCTTTAAAATCTGTAACAAAAGGAAATAAAAATTAATCTAAGCTCAATATGAATATTGTATCATTCAGATAATTTTACACTCTTGTGCATAAGATTATGCACAGTTAACTATCTCCAACATAGAACAGGTTATTTCATTCTTATGGAAGTTACACTCAAATCAATAAAAATTAATGAATGCAACCATAATTTATAATTGCTCACGTTAGTAAATAAGGAAATGTCAAATGTGGGAGAAAACATGAAACTTTCATCGATTTGAAAATCACAAAGAAGGTTAATGTTTATAGATCATTTTTGGTCATCTATATTCTTTGAAAATATCACTACTACTTCTACACGAAAATTAGAATGGAAAAACATTTTTAGACACACATCTCCTACCATTAAATGAAATTCTAAATAGATAAGTCTTTTGATATTCTTACTGGCGTCGCAGCACGTGCGTGGCGGAAGCGTGGAGGTGCGTGACCTTTTAAAAAATTAAACTTTTAATAAAAATCAAATCTTATAATAAAATAAAACTTATTCAACGCCACGATAACCAAATAAAAACTTTTATTGAACTCTTTTTTGATCAGTCATGATCAATTATATATTTATATGTTAAATCTATAACATACAAGGTTGTAAATCATATACCTCTTGTAGTCTATACCTAGTGTCCTTACAAAAATTGATCAATCATCCGTTCTCACAAAATCGTTCCAACGATCAGTAGACTCTAAGATCTACACCAAGATCTTCCAAGTCAATCATCAACGCACGAGGACGTGTATGGCACATAGAATATTACAAGACACTTTTTCTGTCTCCAGATGTTTTCAACACATGAGATCTAGAGATTTACTGAGAATGACTTTAGTGAGATGATTCTCTAAAAGAACGTAATGATTAATCGTTTAGTGATTTGATTGATGTTTAATCACAGAAGGAAATCTCTCTGACACCAATCGTGTTCTCAATTCAACTCTTGACTGATGAACTGATGATCTGATCAACTGATTCTCTCCTCATCTTTCAACAACCTAGGTCATTAGAATAATATATGTATATATTCTAGATGATGGCGTATTATATTTTCAGGGATAAACTGAAATAATATTTAATTGTAAAACTATCAATTACACTGGGACTCACTACAATTGTGCATAATTGTAATGCCACGTGAGACCACAATGGTCCATCTCAATTTCTGATATCCTATGACTGATTGACATGCGACAATTACTGTGAATTAAATATTTATTTTAATAAGATAATTATCTAAATATCAGTTAATTCAAAATTAACAAATGTGATTTAGTTGATTTAAATTATTATCTAATAATAATTTAATTATCTAATTTTATAAATTAGATATTCTGTCTCACTTATTGATAATTAAAAAAATGAAATTTATTTATATATATACTTTCTGAAAATTATATTTAAATGTATAAATAATTAAATAATTAGTTCTTAATTATTTAATCACACATAATTATCTCATAATTATGTATTTGCCTTAAAATAAAAGTCAGTAATTTTTTCATATCCTGAAATATTCACACTCTAGACAACGTAGTATAGATGTGACTTGGGGACCGTGGACCTATAATCCTAAGTTTCAATAAATCAGATTATTAATGAAACTCTTTAATTAAATAACTTTATTTATTAATTTCATTATTACTCCACTATAAATATGGAATTACACTTTTAGAGATTATAAATTGTATTTACAGAGTATTCGCATGTAGTCCACTGACATAATCATTTCATGTAGTTCTGTCTTCTAATTATTGGTTCGTATGATCAAAATTACCGTTTTACCCTTCTAATTGCCTCTTGATCCTTAAGTACCATTACATCACTAGTGAATGACTAATTTATAATCTTATTATAAATTTGAGCTCAATAATCATTCAGCTCCATAACTAACACTTAAGGGAACTAATATTCGATCCGCTAGAAAAACTTAGATTATAAATCTTGTAAGATCAAGTCTCCAGTCATCCACATCACTGAATCTCTAAAATAAAAGTCACTAGTCTGATTAACATTCAGGCTTTAACGAGTGAATCAAAAGATCCAGTAAACATGTATAGGAGTTCATGACTGCTCAGGATTCATATTGATCTACATATGATCATCGAATTGATGTGTATTAAATCTTTATGATAAACGGCATATTAATAAAGATATTAATTCACATCTGTTCTATCATATATAATCTTATTATATAAAGTACATTCACTAATATGTATATTCACATCAATAATCCGGATCTAGGATCACACGCGTTCATAATGCTTAGTGAACCGTACTAATAACCATTCATTAAAGATTTCATACTTTAATATGTTGCTGACAATATTATTCATTATCTATGATCTTAATCATCTCGTACTAATACAAGATCATAGTCTCATTAATGAATATGAAATTTTGAGATATTTATATAAATTATTCAACAATAATTTAAAAGAACAATTATAAGAAAAATGTAATCCTCTTTAAATTTCATATCAAAATGTCAATACACATGCTTTGAGGGCATAACCCTCAACAATCTTCCACTTGCCCTAAAGCAAATGTGGCATCTCTCTTAATCACATGTTACGCACGTGACCTTCAAATGACTTCGCCTGAAGTGTCTTTGTAAAAGGATCAGCCAGGTTATGTTCTGATATTATCTTCATAACAGTCACATCCTCTCGATGCACTATCTCTCTTACAAGATGATATTTCATCTCTATGTGCTTGCCCCTCTTGTGACTCCTCGATTCTTTGGAATTTGCCACTGTCCCACTGTTATCACAGAACAGGATCATTGGCTTGTCCATATGTAGAACTATTTCTAGATCAGAATAGAACTTTCTGAGACATACCACCTCCTTTGCAACTTCACAAGCCACCATATATTCAGCTTCTGTAGTGAAATCTGTAATGCTGGATTGTTTAATACTTTTTCAGACTACAACTCATCCACCTAGAGTGAATACTGATCCAGATGTTGACTATCGACTGTCTCTGTCTGATTAAAAATTAAAATCAGTATATCTAGTGGGGTTCAGGTCTCCACCTGAATAAATAAGCATATAACTTCTCGTTCTTGTAAGATAATTCAGAATTCACTTTACTACAATCCAATGTTCCAAACCTGGATTCGATTGATAATGACAGAGAATTTTCACTGCTTAACAGATGTCCGATGTCGTATACAACACGACATACATGAGACTTCTAACTGCTGAAACATAGGGAACCTTTCTCATATCATCTTCCTCCTGAGGTGTTTTAGGACATTGTTCCTTGGAGAGGTCAATTCCATGTATGGTTGGCTGTTGACCTTTCTTGAAATTCTCCATAGAGAATCTCTCCAGCTCCTTATCAATATAAGATGCCTGAGAAAGTGTCAAGAACTTATTATTTATATCTCTTAAGATTTAGATGCCTCGAACATAGCTCGCTTATCCCAAATCTTTCATTTGAAATTTTTCAGTTAACCACTTCTTTACTTTTGACAAAGTTTCTTCATCATTCCCAATTAGTATAATATCAACAACATAAAGAACTAAGAAAAATATTGTCTTATCTTTGGTGTATTTATAAACACAAGCTTGGTCAACATTTTTCTTGAAGCCATAAGATTTTATAATCTCATCAAATGTAAGATTCTAAGATCTAGATGCCTACTTTAATACATAAATGGATTTAAGCAACTTGCATACTTTCTGCTTTAATCCATAAATGGATATGCACCTGTTTTCTTCTTGAAGATCCATTTACATCCAATGGACCTGACATCTTCAGGTGGATCTACAAGTTCTCAGACAAAATTAGAATATATAGATTTCATTTCTTGGTTCATGGCATCTTGTCATTTCTCCTTTTCAGGATCATCCATTGCTTCTTTATAAGATAATGGATCGTCTTTATTAGTGTTTGACACTAGGATATGTGCATCTAGTTCGTAGCGAACTAGTTGTCTCACAACGCTCACACTACGACGTTGCACCGGGGTTTCTTTGCGGGAACTGTGATTTCTCTGGTTTGTCGTTTATGAGTTGAAATTGAAGGTGGTCTGATCTGATTAGTCGCTAATTCCTCGAGAACCGCTTTGCAACGAGGTTTGTAATTTTGCATATAGTCATGCTCAAGAAAGATTGCATTTGTCCACATAAACACATTTTGATCATTGTGACTATATAAGTACCCACTTCTAGTCTCTAGAGTATTGCCAATGAATATGCATACCTCAGACCTTGGGTCTAGCTTTTTGGTCTTAGGTCTAAGAACGTGAGCTGGACACCCATGTATATGGAAATGACGCAAACTAGGTTTGAAGTCATTCCATAACTCTAAAGGCAACTTGATAACAGACTTAGAGGGCACTACATTCAACAATGGTAAGTAGCTTAACATCGACCTAACCATATCTAATAAGGTTCAGTTTCTCGTCTCTACAACACCATGTTGTTGTGATGTTCCAGGTGTTGCAAGTTGAGATAGGATTTCACACTCCAGCAAATAATCCTTAAATTTTAGATCCAAATATTCACCACCTTGATCAGATCGAAGAGTTTTCAATAATTTACCTAATTACTTCTTAGCTTTGGCCTTGAAGTCTTTAAACTTTCTAAAAGTTATAGACTTTTGATGCATTAGGTAACTCTAACCATATCTTGAGTAGTTGTCAATGAAAGTAACAAAATATTCATACCCACCTCTAGCGTGTACATTGATCGGCCCACAGACATCACTATGTACTAACTCAAGTGGTTCATTGGTTCTTTGGCCCTTTCTGTGAAAGGTCTCTTGGCCATCTTACCCTCTAGACAAGATTTACAAACAAGAAAAATTCTAACTAAGATGCCATAAATATGTGTTATCATCATGAGAAACTATTTATCGTTAGTTATTTTTAGGTTTAGCTACTTCAAATAATTCAGAATTATTTAACTCGTGTTCAATCGGTTTAAGCATATACATTCCATTTATAATTTTAGCAAGACAAATTTCGAATCAATTCTTAGAAATAATAAACTCTTTATTAATGAAAGAAATTTCGAATAACTGTTATTGTAAAAATGGAAGAGATATCAAATTTCTCGAAAAATCAGGAATATAATAAACATCGTTCAAAACTAAGTAACTATATCTAAAAAGTAAAAGGATTGTCTCTAATGCTTTAACTGACACGAGCACACCACTGCCAACTCTCAAAATAACCTCGCCATCAGCCAACTCTCTAGACGAATCAAGTATCTACAAAGAATAACATACATTCCTGAATGAAGTATCCAGGATGACAAATCATATTCTCCTAAACAAGCTTCAAATATAAGTAATTCATATTTACCTTTCTTTTTCAGCTCAGAAACATACCTGTTACAGTTTTTCTTCCAATGACCTTCAACCTCACAGTGAAAACACTTTCATTTGGGCTTGTTGTCTTTCTTGTTCTTCTTGACTTTCAACGATGTCTTGACTTTCTTTACTCTTTTGTTCTTAGTCTTGTCCTTACCATTGTTCTTCTTTCTTTTCTTGTTCTTAACAATATTGGAAGAAGGCTTTTGTTCGACAACATTTTTCTCGCCCTCTTTGGTCATTCTAAGGTTGAGTGACTCAAAAGTCTGCAGTTTATTCAACGATTTGGTCATGTTGATTGCAACTTGTTCATAACATAGCTGGATTGTGAACACAGAAAAAGCTGGTGTTAGCGACTGTATGATGCTAACTTGAGTCCGCTCATCAATGGTCGCCTCATGTACTTCTGCCTCGTGCATTATGTTGATAATGTTCAAAACATGTTCTCGAATGGAAGTACACTTCCTCATCTTAGTTGTCATATAA
Organism: Datisca glomerata; assembly: GCA_003255025.1. NCBI lineage: Eukaryota > Viridiplantae > Streptophyta > Magnoliopsida > Cucurbitales > Datiscaceae > Datisca > Datisca glomerata. The sequence goes on from QANY01010971.1 coordinate 269,883, forward strand.
CTCCTAGTGGCCTCATGACGACTTTGATCGGACTGCTGCCCAAACATTACCTATAAAGATTCCATAATCTCATAGGCAATCTCCATGCTTTCATGCTTGGTTCTCAGAACATCGTCCATGCTCACAAGCATGTAGCACTTCGCCTTATTGTTTGATATGATCCAAGCAACATATTTGGTTCTAACATTCTTAAGGGCGTTAGCATCGGTCTCCTCAGGATATTCCTCAGTAAGAACGAACTTATGGTTCTCACAAATCAACATTAAGTTCATATTTCATTTTCAACGTACGAAATTATCACCATTCAATTTCTCAAGAGCGAGTAAAGCAGTAACATGGTTACTCATGGTAGACATAATATTGATAAGTGAAATTTAAAACATACATGATTCAATATAATTGATAAACATTTAGAATTTAAAATAAACGCGATGCATGAATGCAATCATAATAAACACATAAATTTAGCATTTACTAATCATGATAAAACAACCCGATGATTAATGTGCCGCCTTAGGGTCGGTAAAATTAATCTCAGACTGTTTATGAGACATTATCATCCTTATTAATTAAAACTCAAGATATCTCATATTTTCTCTTTTCACAATAAGGTATCGCTATCTCAGACTGTTTATGAGACATTATCATCCTTATTAATTAAAACTCAAGATATCTCATATTTTCTCTCTTCACAATAAGGTATCGCTTGTTCGTTCAAATCACAACTATCCACATGGAAGCTTAATTGTGACTTTGTGAGTGTAACCCATCATTTCAGATTTCATGACTTCATTTAGAATATGTCGCCTTTAGGTCGGTCAAAATTAAACTACATCATTTCCTCCTATCTTCTTAAGAAGTCCAACATTGGTATTGGTACAGCTCGAAACCTTCCTTATTGGGATGAAAACAAAGCCGTCTCAAGGCCTTCACTACACCTCACAGCGTTGTACTAATGATGGAGACCGTAGGTTATATTGACATGTCAATCTTCTCACATTCACTATTTTAGGATAATGTGTTTCTATTTTAACTAATCAATTAATTTTAAGAATAATTATTAGTTAAAATAATAACCCTATGAATATTTAATTATCAGTTAACCCAATCTTATTAGTCTAAGTACATTTAAATTTCTGAAGCACCTAAGTCATAATTAGGTGAACTTATATTAACTAATTAATTATATTCATCAAACTTTAGTAGAATCTCTTTTACTAAAGTCAGTTAACCTAAAGATTACTATAGATTTTAGTGTGGTGTGATTACCAAGTTTTAACTAGTTAAAACCTAGCAATTTATATGTAATTGATTTTATAAAGCAATACATATAAACATATTAGGACAATTCTAAGAAATCATGTTTCTACACATGAGATGCATGGTTAAATGAAACTTTGTGGGATTTTCATGTATAGCATGTGATCGACTAATTTATAGACATGTTATCAAACATAACAATTAAATAATTATTTAACGATTAAATAAAATAATAATGGACCAAGCGACTATCAGGTATTTCTAAATTACAACCCTTGAAATAAAAAAATAAAATTACAAAGCGAACTTCAAGAATACATATTTATCAAATATTACATTTTCCTCTTGATGTCCATTTTCATAATTTTCAAGCTTTGAATAAACCGTTTTTAATTAGAAAAACTATTTTTTTAATTGAAACAATTTCTATAATTATCCATTTTAATATAGTTGACTGTGACATAGTCAAATAAATATTTTATCTAATTTGATCAAACTTGGGTCAAACACAATCAACCTATTAATTTTTAATTTTCATAAAATCAAAAATTAATAATTAATTTTAAAATAACTTTAATTTCAAAATTTAAATAGATAACTAAAAGAGTTTAAGTTTTAATGAAACACTTAGGTGATAGAGTTGGTTGCAAGATTTGTTGGAAACGCTCTTAAAAGGTGACAACAATTGTCACTGACAACATGACTCTCCGATCACCGCCCATCGCCACCGCTGCAAGTCTGACCGCCGGCAGCCGCTTGCCGCGTCGGACAACCACATTTCACCGGCGTACAGCACAATGGCACTGTTCATCTTCGCCGGAGAAGTAAATTTCTGGCGTGAACAGTGTTTTCACGGATGAGCAGTGTTTTTGCATGAACAGTAAATCTTTATCGTTCGTCTCGTGCATTCTTCATCTTCTCACGTTTGGAATATTTACAATAATATTGACAATAAAATTAGGAAAATTTCTACGCCTCAATCGGCTTAAACAATATTTAGAAAAAAATTAAAATAAAGCTTAACCCAATAATCACCATACAATTAACGATCCATTATTTTTCATACATTAAAAAAATATAACCATTCATCATCATATATATATCATATTATATGAATAATTCAAGAAAATCCACCCAACATTTAACATATAAATATATAAAAGACCGCTTTGATTCCACTTGCTAGTTGTCGTGGCGTGTGCGTGGCGGAAGCATGGAGGCCCGTCACCGTTTAAAAAATTAAACTTTTAATAAAATAAAACTTGCGCAACGCCACGATAACCAAATAAAAACTTTTTTTCAATCAATCATGATCCATTATATATTTATAAGTTAAATCTACAATACACAAGATTAGGAATCATATGCATCTTGTAATCTATATCAAGTGTTCTTGCAAAAACTGATCGATCATCCGTTTTCATGAAATTGTTCCAACGATCAGTAGACTCCGAGATCCATACCAAGATTTTCCAAGTCAATCCTCAACGCACTAGGATGTGTGTGGGTACGTAGAATATTACAAGATATTTTTTCTGTCTCCAGATGTTCTCAATACATGAGATCTAGAAATTTACTGAGAAAGACTTTAGTGAGAAGATTCCTTAAAAGAACGTAATGATTATTTTTTTACAGATTTGATTAATGTTTAATCACAGAGGAAAATATCTCTGACACCAATCGTTTTCTCAACTCAACTCTTGATTGACGAATCGATGACCTGATCAACTGATTCTCTCATCATCTTTCAACAACTTAAGCCATTAGAATAACATCTATATATATATATTCTAGATAATGGTGTATTAGATGTTTAGGGATAAATTGAAATAATATTTAATTATAAAATTACCAATCACAGCGGGACCCACTGCGATTGTGCACAACCACAGTGCCACATGGCACTGCAATGTGCCGTGAGCCAGCACAGTGTCTCACGGCATCATTGTAGTGACATGTGGCACCCTAGTAGTCCATGTCAATTCTGATACCCTATCACTGATTGACACGTGGCACTTACTATGAATTCAATATTTATTTCAATCAGATAATTATCTAAATATCAGTTAATTCAAAATTAACATATCTGATTATCCCTATCAACTAACTTATCTATTATTTCACAAATAATATTTAAATTATTATCTAATAATAATTTAATTATCTAATTTCATAAATTAGATATTTTGTCTCGCTTATCGATAATTAAAAATAGTAATTATTTATATATATAATTTCTGAAAATTATATTTAAATATATAAATAATTCAATTAAATAATTTTTAATAAATTAATCACACATAATTATCCCATAATTATGTACTTACTCCAAAATAAAAATTCATTTTCCAAGTTAGTGCTTTTCTCATGTCCTGAAATATTCACGCTCTAGTCAGCGCAGTATAGAGGTGACTTGCAGACCATGAACCTATAATCCTAAGCTCCAATAAATTAGATTATTAATTAAACTCTCTAATTAAATAATTTTATTTATTAATTCTATTATTATTTTACTATAAATAAGGACTTGCAAATAAAATTATAGAATGTATTTACAGAATATTCTCATGTAATCCACTGACATAATCATTTCAAATAGTTCTTTCCTCCAATTATTGGTTCATAAATTAGAAGTGGTCAAAATTATCATTTTACTCTTCTAACTAGCTCTTGATCCTTAAGTACCCTTAATCCACTAGTGAATGACTAATTTATAATCTTATTATAAATTTGAGTTTAATAACATTTCAGTTTCAGAATTAACACTCAAAAGAACCAATATATGATCCATTAGGAAAGCTTAGATTCTCAATCTTGTAAGATCATGTCCCTAGCCTTCCACATCACTGAATCTCCAAAATAAAAGTCACTAGCATGATTAACAAACAAGCCATAACGAGTGAATCAAAAGATCTAATAGACATGCATAGAGGTTCATGACTACTCATGATTCAGATTGATGTACATATGATCATTGAATTGAAGTGTATTAAATCTTTATGATATATAAGCTTAGTATAAAGTACATTCACTAAGATGTCAATCCACATCAATTATCCAGATCTCGATCACACGCATTCATAATACTTAGTGAGCCGTATTAACAATCATTCATTAAAAATTCCATACTTTAATATGTTGCTGACAAATTTATTCATTATCTATGATCTTAATAGTCTCGTACTAATACAAGATCATATTCTCATTAATGAATATGAAATTTTCAGATATTTATATAAATTATTCAACAATAATTTAAAAGAACAATTATAAAAAAGATGTAATCCTCTTTAAATTTCATATCAAAATGTTAATACACATGTTTTGAGGGCATAACCCCCAATAATTTTCTCTACCAAAAACACTTTTTTATCATGTCAATTATTAACAGTATATTAGTTGTGAAAAATTAAGAGACAAATTAGTTTAAATAGATCAAATTTTGTTAAAGAATTGAATAAGTGAATAATTTAATATTAAAATTAACACTTTAAGTATTTTTTTAAACATTTTTTAAGTCTATAGTATATATAAATGGGACTAAAAGGGGGAAATATTTTTTGTCACATGCCGTCACTAGTATATGGAATACTAAATTAATACGTCTCATGATATTCTCTATACCAAAATCACGTTTACTATTCCAATTATTAAAAATATATGAGTTGTAAAAAAATCAGAGATATATTAGTTTAAATGGATTGAATTAAATTAAAGAATTGTCTTTTAAAATCGACCATAGCTATATTAGTTTAATTAGTGAATGCAACCATAGTTTGTAATTACTCACATTAGTAAATAAGGAAATGTCAAATGTGGGAGAAAACATGAAACTTTCATCGATTTGAAAATCACAAAGAAGGTTAATATTTATAGATCATTCACGGTCATTTGTATTCTTTGAAAATATCATTACTACTTCTAAATGAAACTTCGAATGAAAAAACATTTTTGGGCACACATTGCCCTTATTATTATATGAAATTCTAAATGGATAAGTCTTTTGATATTCTCTCTATCAAAATCATATTTATCATGTCAATTATTAACAATTTTCCCTAATTTTCCCTAAATATTCCCACATTGTCCATATTTTAGGGACCGTTTCTTTTGGTAAGTTGGGGAGAGGATGATAGATCAATGATAAAATTTCTTATTTCTATATTTGTTTGAGGGCATTTAAGATGACATTTGATGCTTGGAGGGATCAAATTCCCCTTGTCATGAGGAATCTTATAGCTCCTCAAGAGGGGAGGTATTAAGCATTATTCCTCATCATTCACCTCCCTCATTCCCACATGCCACCTCTTTCTCATCTCCCATTATTTTTTTTATTGTCTTTTTATTTCAAATTAAATATTTTCAATGAAATATATATACTAGAAATTTCATGCACAAATTTTCGATGTGGGATTATGCAAATCTCACTTCCTCGATAAGATAATGTGTTTTTTAAACCGAATTTTGCGATTGTTTTAAAATTATTGGGCTCTTACGACTGAAAATGTAACGGGTTTCTAAAACCCAAAATTTAATGACATTTCTTAAATCTAATTTTTTTAAATTTTTTTATAATTCAATTTTATTAATTTGTATTTTTTATGAATGTTAAATTTTCTAGTAACTCCCTTTAATTTTTTACATTTAAATTCTTGTAATCTAACTTTTGTGAGCATTAAGTTTTCTATAATATTCAAAATATTATTTAACTGAAAATAACTAGATCTTGAGAATATTTGAAGGAAAAAATTTAAAAGCTATAATTTTATATATAAATACATATATATACCAAACAAATACATATACTATTCATTACGCTCCGTTGTATAGTAAGGGGAAAACGAAGTGCGCTCCTGCTCACCAACTGAAGGAAGGAGCTTTGGAAGCTGTCCTTCTTATTAGAGAAAGGGGCAAGCCAAAACCTACTCCTAAGCAGTTGCTGGATCGAAGTATTACCATTAAAAAGTTTTACAATCTAAACACAGTAATCGTGCATTCTCATTCATCTATTATAAGATTCCAATGCATTACCAGGTGACTTTTCTTGCTTTCATTGGTTTCTCTGAATTGTGTGGCTTCCTAGGTGACTTTTATACTTCAACTACTTGATTTGGTCAGCAACTCCAGATCAACCTCTTCAAATTTTCCAACATGACAAATTCGGCTATTCCCATCATGCTTTCTGGGCATCTGCTTTAATTATCTTTCTTCACTGTTGACGTGGCTGAATACTGAAATTATTCATGTTCATTTGCCCTCATTACACTTGATGAAGTCTCTATTCATTCAAGTGTAATGATTTGATTCCTCTGTTTTCAATACCAGATTTACGTGTCACTGCTTTTTTAGAGTAGCTTTTTTATGAATGATCTTCTGACAAATTTTTTCTTCTTTCATCTTTTTTTCTTCTTTTGTTTATTGGGACCTGCAATGATAATGACATGCCGCAAATAACAACAATTTAAATATTAATAATTACTTTACTAGTCTGGACACGCATTTTCTCTTCTTCTTCTTTTTTTGCCTTTATGTTTTCATGTTCTCATTGATCTATTCTGACGTTTTCGCTCTGCCATCTTTATTTAATATCCATTCGAACGCTTCGATTTCCTTTTCTCAGTATATATCTATTTTGACGCTTTGATTTCCTTTTCTTAGTAAATATCCGTTATAATGCTTCGATTTTCCTTATTCATTTCTTTTGTCATTTCCCATTTCCGTACTCAAGAGTAATGGCTATTATTTACCCTTTTGCATAATATGCCATCCTTCTTTCCAGCTGTCAGCCTCCGTATATGCATTGGCAATGACAGTCCATTTTTCCTGCAGAGTTTCCCTCAATTGAGTATGTGTCACTCATCATTTCACTTCTCTTAATTAACTTCTATAATTTTTTTTGTGTCCAAAGCCTATATAAATTCCTCGTTTTCTCTTTCATTTTATTCACTTTCTTATCTTCTTCTTCGTAAGTCTTCTGTCTTCTCTACTCCTCGTTTCTTTTTATTTTCTGCTAGTAATTCCAGCAGCCATGAGTCGGGGTGGATTGAATTTAAGCCTATTGTTCCTTTAGTTAGAAACTCAGCTGAACTTAGGCAGTTTCTTTCTATCTTTCATGACGCATTTTCTTCTGATGTAGTAGTTGGTTTAGGCTAGAGTAGGCACCCAGGTTACCCTTGTAGATCTCCATATCAAATAACCTTAAGTCCTATGTACATTGATTTGGGCCTTAGACTTCCTTTCTCCCCATTTTCCAAGAATTCTTCCATTGGTGTGGCCTTGCTCCTTCTCAATTCACTCCCAGCACCTATAGGATCCTCCTCGATTTTGAGGCTTTGAATAGGATATATGGTTTGGATTTAGGAATCGACGAATTGAGATGTTGTTATGTAATTAAACCTAGGGATGTGATTTACTATCTTTCCAATCGACCTTCAGAAAAGAGAGGGCCAATGGTGACTAGTATTCCCCCGGGTGACAAAATTTGGAGAGGGATGTCCTTGTGATTAGTGCAAATTGGGGCAGTGATGGCCGTTGGAGAACTCTCAGGAATTGGGGGACTTTCAGTAAGTAGCCGGAGCCCCATTTCCCAGCTCAGTTTCTCTTTAAATTTATCATTGTTTCTTGTTTTTTCTTTTTCCTCTGTTTTATTGATTCTCTCTTTTCCTGCAGATAAAATTAAGAACAAGAAGCATTACATAACGCATGAGACTGAAGATAAGCTAATCATCACCTTCCGTTGCCGGCACAGAAAGTGGTTTGAGCTCCTAGACCCGCGCGGTGATGTCTCGCTCGTCTGTTCTCAACACTCGAATTCAGTCGTGCCACTTATTGTTGTGCCATTATCCATTTTATCACGAGATATTTCCATTGTTTCTCCTTCAGTTCCATCTTTCATATCTTCCCTATCATCTTCTTCTTGTCTCGCGAGAGATTCACGTGTTTCTTCCAACCACTCTTTTCCCAGCGGTTCTAATTCTGATTCTTCGGAGGAAAACACCTTAATCCAAAGAGTTAAGGAAAATCTCAGTATGACAAATTGACTACGTACTATGGTGGGTGAAGTTGGGAGGCAAACTCGTCCTAGATCTGACAAGACCAGCTCTTCGTAGGATCTTCCCATTTTAAATGTCCCTTCTATTTAGGGTGAGAATTTACCTCCTCGTTCTGACACTCATCCTCCTCTTCTTGTTACTCCTACTCCAATTCTGCCAGTCACTAGTCAAGAACCTACTTCTGGATCTCAGGGAGCAACCTGAGGTTCTGGTCCTTAGCGGTTCAAAGAGTTTGTAGATATACCAACAACGGTTTACTTTTTAAATGACGCTCGGTCTTCTAACGCCATTGCCTGTGGAATTAATTCTGATGTTGATTTGGTTAAGACTCACAATTATGGGATTAGCGACCTCATTTCTTCTCTCAGTCAAGATTTAGTCAGAGTATGGTACTTTGCTCTTTTCTTCCTTCTTGATTATTTCTTTGCCTTATTCTTACTATTTTTGTTTTCTTTTCCGGCCATAATTCATTATCATGCTCTTCAAGAGCTCCATGCTGCTTGATACTTGGCCGTGCAGATGCTCCAAAGGGACATTTCTCACTGCATTGGCATTATTGAAGGTGTTCGTGGAGAAGTTACCCACTCGAGAGAGCCTGATAGGGCTAAGGCAGAGATTATGAGTCTAATAGAATCTTTAGGGGCCGCAAAGGAGGCGTTGAAGACTGCTGAAGAGTCTTTGGCAACTACTAAGGTAAATAAAGCTTAAGCTTTGGAACAGAAAGAGAAAGAAGTTGGAGAAGAATAGCAGGCAATTTTTATGGAGTTGAGTAAGTAATCTACAGTGTAGATTACAGAGATGGTTCAAGTTGAAGCCACCACATCCGCAGGCCAAGTTGAAGTCAACCCTTCTGGAGTAGCTGATGATGATACTCCTCTTGCAAGAGATGCTTCGGCACCTACTGAGATTTCTTCTTGGGTTCAGAATAAGGACACTGCTTCGCTTTAGATTTTCTCTGTTTCAGTTGTAACTTTTTTGCATTTCTTGTACTTTCCTTTTGATCAATGCATAAGCTTTTTCAAATTTCTTGCTCTTTATTTTACTTTGAAGTTATATCAATTAGAATTGCTAATTTATTTTGCAAAATTTATTCAAAAACCTTACTCCATAAAGTCCATGTGAATTGCTTTCCCATTCTAAAGTGAAGTAGCAATTTTGTGGACTTTTTGATTCTGAGCAAGTCTCATTCGCTTTGCTAGAGAATTTATGCTCTGAAGTTCTTTCCTTAACTCTTTTTTATTTTCAGATAAATTTCTATTCTGGAATTTTTTCTTAATTTTCTTTTTTTTCCTTTTCGCTCTAAAATTCTGAGTTCAGACATTCTTTTCTACTCTGAAGTTCTAACTTTTTATTTTCTGAAGTGCTGCATCTTTTCTATTATGAGTTTCTGACTTCTTTTCTGTTTCGAAGCCTTTCCGTTCTGAGCTCAACTCCTCATAGTGCTGAAGCTTTTCTGTCTCAGTTTTTGACTTCTTTTCTGTTATGAAGCCTTTGTGGTCTGAGCTCAACTTCTCTTATCCATTCTGAATTTTTTAAGATGTTCATTCTCTTTTTTTTTCTAATTCTTACCCTCTGGCCATCGCGGCTTCAATTCCTTTTGAGAGTAGGACTTATGAATTGCCCCTCCCAAGAACTTTCACCCTTAGTTTATTTTGAGAGTAGTACTTATGAATTGCTCCTCCCAAGGATTTACGCCCTTAGTTTATTCTGAGAGTAGGACTTATGAATTGCCTCTCCCAAGGACTTACGCCCTTAGTTCCTTTTGACAGTAGGAGCTATGAATTTTTCCTCCCAAATACTTACGCCATTAGTTAATTCTGAGAGTAAGACTTATAAATTTCCCCTCTCAAGAACTTATGCCCTTAGTTTTTTCTGAGAGTAGAACTTATGAATCGCTCCTCCCAAGGACTTACGCCCTTAGTTCATTATGAGAGTTGGACTTATGAATTGTCATTCCCAAGGACTTACGCCCTTAGTTTTTTAATATGCTTTCCTAGTAGAAGAGTTAGAGAATCGACATCAGAGATTTTAACGTGTAAAAATCTTGTGAAAAAAAACACGGGAAATATTCACTATAAAATTATAATTAAACAGAATACTTCTTTTAAATGAAATGCATTCCATAGTTTCGCTAGGTCTACTCCTTCCTCCATCTTCAAGTAATAATATATGGTTCCTCCTACGCCACTGATGATGTATGTTCTTTCCCAAGTTGGCCCAAACTTCCATTCTGTTTGAAAAACATTTCTCAGGACTAGATCTCCCTTTTGGTATTCTCGCTTCTTTATTCTTTTCTAAAAATCAGATCCCCTTTTATGATTATAATGTGTTACTCTGATTAGGGCAGCTTCTCTTCATTCCTCCAACTGATCAAGACTTCTTCTTAGGAGTTCATCATTATGTTGCTCATTCAGTTCTGATCTCATTGTTGGGCTTCCAATTTTGACAGGAATTATAGCTTCCGCCTTGAATGCTAAGGCGAATGGTGTTTCTTTGGTTGTTTCTCTAGGAGTAGTTCTATATGCCCATAGTACGGCTGGTATTTCTTCTATCCATTTTCCGTTTACGACTCCAGTGGCTTTCTCATGGTTTTGAGTATGATGCGATTCGATCTCTCAGCTTGTCCGTTTCCCCATGGATAGTATATAGTAGAGAAATGATTTTAAGTCTTTCGCAAAAGCCTTTTAAAAATTTCATGTGGATTGTAGTCCGTTATCTAAGACCAATATCTTGGGTATTCCATATCTGTATATTATATTTTTTCACAAAAATCCTTTGACTTCTTCCTGGATTCTCATGAAAGCCTCCACTTCTATCCAGTTTGTGAAGTAGTCTGTAGCCACTAGCAAGAAGCACTTCTGAGCTGGAACCATGGAGAGCAGACCAATGATGTCGAGTGTCCACTGCATGAAAGGCCATGAGCTTGCTACTATGTTAAGTTCTTCCGGAGCCATTCTAGTGACTGGGGTAAATCACTGACATTTATCACATTTCTTTACATATTGCTTGGCATCTCGATGCACTCTAGGCTAATAATATCCCTCGTTTAAAACTTTATGAGCTAGCGAACTTTCTCCAATGTGGTTTTCGCATATTCTTTCATGAATTTATGCCAGAACATACTGTTATTCTTTCTCCTTCAAGCATTTTAAGTACGGACGTGAAAAAGATTTTTGGTATAATAATCTATTTATTAATGTGTACCTTGCACTTTGCTGCTGGACTTTCTTCGCAATGAGTATAACTTCAAGGAGTACATTCTTTTCAAGGTACAAGTTCATATTATATTGCCATATGGGTTCCTTTCCAATTTCTACTTCAGAAATATTACTCAATGAGAGTCGAACACTTGGTTTCTACAAGAATTCCACCGGCACATTTCTTTTATACAGGAATTGTAAAGACGATCCTAAATTTGCTAGCGCGTCTGCGTGTCCATTCTCAGCTCTTGGAATCTGTTGAATCTCATAGTTCTTAAATGAGCTTAGCAGTTCCTTTGCCTATTGTAAATAACTTATCATTCTCCCTTCTTTAGCTACATACTCTCCCGTAACCTGTTTTACAATTAACATGGAATCATAAAATATTTTCACATCAGTTGCCTTATATTCCCGTAGTAAAGATACTCATGCTATTAGCGCTTCATACTCAGCTTCATTATTCGATGCATTAAATCCAAAGGAGATAGAATGTTCTTACGTTTCTCCAAATGGGGTTTGCACCACTACTCCAGCTTCTGCTCCTTTGTCGTTGGAAGCACCATCAACATATAGTTTCCAAGATTCATTCTCAATTTCTTTAGGCGACTCTGGATTAAATGTTTCTCCGGTGAAGTCTGCGATGAAATCTGCTAGTATTTGCCCCTTGATAGAAGTTCTAGGCTCATAATAAATCTCATATTGGCCTTGTTCAATTAACCGTTTTGCCATTCTACCACTTACCTCTGGAGAGTGTAGTAGACCTTTAACATGCGAGTCCGTCAATATTGTGTCCTTGAAGATAAGATCTCAGCTTCCTAGCACTAGTCATGATTGCCAATACTAATTTTTTTTCATCTTTTTATATCTCTATTGTTGCTGCTACCAAGCTTTTATTGATGAAGTATATGGGCTTATGTTTCTTTCTCTCTCTAATGAGTAAGACATTGGTTTTGAGAGTAGGGGGAGTTACTAAGTTTTCTTTGATTATATTGAAGGCGTATTAACACTCTTCATCCAATTTGTTTGTAGAGCTCTTCCTCAGCTTATCAAAGAATGACTTGCATTTATCTGTTGATCTGAAAATAAATCTATTGAGCGTCGTGAGTCTTCTAGTTAGTCCTTGAATTTCTTTTTTATTCCTCAGGGACTTCATCTCTATTATAGCATTCATCTGATCTGGGTTAACTTCTATCACTCAATGGGTTATTAAGTGGCCAAGGAACTTCCCCGCAGCGACACTGAAGGTGCACTCCTCCGGATTCAGCTTCATTGAGTTTTTTTATAGGACTGAGAAAGCCTTTTTGAGATCTTAGATATGGTTTCCTCATTTTTTTTTCTTTTCACCAACATGTCGTTCACATATACCTCCATATTTCTTCCAATCTGACCATGAAATACTTTGTTCACTGGCCTCTGGTATGTAGCTCTTGTATTTTTCAACCTAAAGGGCATTACCTTATAACAATAGATGCCATACTCAGTAATAAAAGAAGTTTTTTCTTGGTCAGGTTGAAACAGTTTCATTTGGTTATATCCAGAGTAGGTGTTTATAAAGCTGAGGAGCTTATGTCCAAATGTGGCATCTACCATTTGGTCAATCCTGGGTAGCAGATAGTCATCCTTTGGACAAGCTTTATTTAGGTCAGTGAAGTCCACATAAATCTTCCATTCACCATTCTTTTTCTGTACCATCACCACATTGGCCAACCATTCCGGATAGTCAACTTCTCTAATGAATCAATCACTTAGTAGCTTATCAACCTCCTCATTTACCGCTCTATTCCGTTCTGGTGCAAAAATCCCCTTCTTCTATTTTACTTATTTTACTACTAGATATGTGTTCAGCCTGTGGCATATGATCTCTTCTGGAATTCCTGGCATTTCCTATGTTGTAGTGGAAAAAAATATTTGTAACTTTGTAGAAAGTTAATCAACTGGTCTTTCTCTGTTTGTTCGAAGCGGGTGCTAATGTTCGTTATTTTTTGTGTTCCATATTCTAGGCATACCAACTCTGTTTATTCTCCTGCCTCGTACCTCAGGCCATCTAACCCGTCCTCATGTGATTGCTATTGAAATTATTCATTTGGCTACTTGGGGTCTGCTTTTTCTGTAAGTTTTTTATTTGCAGACTCCAATGCAGTCATAGAACAGATGTAGGCAGCAACCTCGTCTCCTTTAATGTTCCGATGAGGGGTATTTTAAACTTGGTAGAAAGTTGATGGTACAACCTTCATCTTATGCAGCCATGTTCTTCCCAAAATAACATTGTATGAAGATGAAATATCTACAATCACAAATTTAGAATTAAAAGGTTCAACACTTACAGGGAGAGTAAGAGTTCCCTTCGAGTAACTCATAGCTCTATTAAAGCCTATCAATGGTTGTGAGGTTCCTTGCAGCTTCTACTCTCCCATTGACATATTTTCTAATGTGGTCCTCTACAGTATGCTCACCGCGCTTCCATCATCCACCAAAACTCTTCTTAAAAGGAAATTACCAACTTGTATCGAAATGACAAAGGCATCATTATGTTGTCTGTCATGTTTAAGATCTTGATCATCAAATATTAACGATAGATTCCCGTTGTCAGGTGGGCGATTCTCCATGCGTTCATCCAACATTGATTTCTTGCAGTACTGCTTCCTTTCCTTCCTTGTTGTTCCCTCCGATTTTGTCAGTGGAATGATGGTGTTGACAATGCGAATGGGTTGTTTCCCGTTGTCACATTTTTCATCGTCACGGTATTCTTTCTCTACATTTCTACTTCCGCTCTTCTCTTTTCATAAATTGACGCAGGTATCCATCTTTTATGAGCTTTTTAATCTAATCTTTGAGTTGGAAGCAGTCTCTGGTGTAATGTCCACTACTCCTGTGTAAAGAACAATATTTATCTTTATCTTTGTAATTTGGCTCTTTTATGAGTGGCACTGGCTTTTTCAACCATGGTTTGTCTTTGATCTGTTCAAGAATCTAATTTACTAGGAGGGTCAATGGTGTGTAGACATTATCCCTTGGAAGTACTCTACTTGAGTCTTGCCTTCGGTACTCTATCCTCTCCGATTTTCCATTCCTTTCGTCCATTCTGTCAGTTCTCTTCCTACAATATCTAAAATTTTGTTCTCGCTTATGTCATTCATCCTTTTTTCATTTGTTTGCCTTCAACAAGCTTTTCTTTTTTTCTTCCAACGTGATGTAAGTTTGAGCTCTCTGGAAAGTTTCCACTATAGATAGAGGTTTTGTTTTGGACAAATCATCAAATAAGGGTGAGTTTGGTCCTAATCCTATTCTAAAAGCTAATCTGGTCATCCGATCATCATAGTTTTCAACCTTCACCATCTCGTCTTTGAATCTGTGGGTGAACTCTCATAAATACTCTCCCTCCTTGATCGTGAATATGTACTCTGTGTTTTCCATTACTGCTCAATATATGGAGTAATATTCTAGAAAGGCATAAGACATAACAACAAAGTTAGTAATCGAATGGACATAGAGTGAATGATACTATTTTAAGGCTATTCCATCCAGGTTGGTTGGGAACATTCTACACATTAATTCATCCTCATGCTGATGTAGTGCCATTATTTTTCTGAACCAACGAAGGTGATCGACTGGATTTGTTTTCCCTTTGTAACACTTGAACTTCGGAGCCATAAATTTCTTGGGTACAGGAGCCGCCATAATTTCTAGGTTCAACGTGAGAGATTCAAGGTGACTTTTTCCAATACTCCCCAGGTTCCTCATCTCCAACATCTTTCATTCCAGTAATTCTTCTACAGATTCCTTTTTGATAGCTCTGGGCTAGCAAACCTCCCCCACAGCTTCATTTTCTTGGTTCTGAGACTGAATTTTCACTTCTTCTCGTTGTACGTTCCTACTGTTCTCGTAGTTTTCTTGTCTCACCTCTCGCCCATTATTCTCCCAATGGATGTCCTGTTCTTCATTATGCGCTCTTTGTCTAACCTCAGTACGTGTCCGAGCCATCTCTTGTTGAAGAGCATGGATCTGATATTGCATAGCTTTCCACGCATCACATTGCGTTTCCGCGTTCCGTTCTTTCATCTCTCACATCCCAATCAGAATTGTCTGGAGTATCTCCATTGGTGGAGTTTGCTGACTGCTTTATCATTACTGTTTCTGGCTCTATCGCCTTCATTATGGGCTATGTTGGATCTAGTTCTAGGCATGCTTAGTGTTTTTGGCTGAGTTTTTCGAGCTTTTTCTCACCTCTCAATGAAAGCACAAAAAATGTAAAGGAATTTTTTTCTCACGCTAGAAAATAATGAGAGGAGTGAGAATAAGTATGGAAGTGAGTAAATTTTCACTGGTTTCTATTCAATATATCTTTTTAGTTCATAATTTGGCTTTGTATTAATAGGCTTGTAGTACAACTAAACTCTAGAAATACATCAAGAATAAATGAAATATTCTTCCAGATTGAGCTCATCCTCTGAGATTTGCTTCATCTTTTAGGCCAATGACCGGGTCTTTCTTATCAGCATTAAAAACTATTTAAATTTACAGCGTTGGATGCTGTGTGATGAAATCTAACAGTCGTGAGGATCATTGTCTGCTTTGCCACTTAGCAACTTTTTTTCCTGGTTTGATTGGTTTCTCTAGCTTGTGTGGCTTCCTAGGTGACTTTTATACTTTGACTACTTGACTAGGTCAGCAACTCTAGATCAACCTCTTCAAATTTTGTAACATGGAAAATTTGGCTATTCTCATCGTGTTTTCGTGGTATCTACTTTAATTATCTTATTTCTTTGTTGACGTGGATAGATACTAAAATTATTCCTGTCAAATTATAGTGATCATATATTCTTACCAAAAATATAATTCCGACTAATCACATGACTATAAGTAATCTTTGGAACCTCAAACCAAACGGCCCCTAAGGATTAAGATTCTCTGCAGTTGCTAGGCAACTACAAATGAGAAGTTTATTCTGAGCCGTCCAAATGAATCTGGGTGGCTCATATTATATATGAGAAAGTAATTTTTTTTCCATTGACAGTCGAACACCATCTAAACCGTCTAAAGTAATTTTTTTATATATGAGAAGCTATGTATTGACATGTGTTCGCTGATTTATGAAATAAAAAATGGATGGGATTGAAACTGTAATAAAAAATATGATTAATGTATTTATTAATTATCGGTAATTAGAGTGAGAATGAAGTAAAATGTGAGAATGTGAAAACGTTAAATTTAAGAACTAGAATAAAATGAAATTACTAAAACACCCTTCAACAAAAAATGGTAGTTGTATATGATAACTGTGTTTGTTAATAAGTTTGTTTGATTGCCATTAGTAAAAATCAGATATTCATAAGTTCATGAATCTATACATAATAGACCCTAATTTAATCTTTTAGGGTCTGTTTATTTGTAATCATCTTTAATGTTGACAACAATCATAATTTATTGATAATTATACAAACATAACAATAATATTTTCAGTTTTACTGCAAACACCACACTTCACAAAATTAAGTTAAATTCAAAACCATGACTCGCATTGGTAATTTTTGTTACAATACAATTGACAACAAATACATGCTCCAAAAACTTAAATATTTATTAATGTATATTAATATATATAAATTTAAATCAAAGTTATTATTTTTGGACAAATAACTTTTCAATGAGATTAATCCAATACAATACAATCCAATCTAATATATTTAGCACAGTATTATCCTGACCATTAAATGAGGTCATTTTATTTTTACGTGCCTTTCTGTTATTTTTCTTAATACTTATGGATTATAAATTTGGAATTTTTTTGTCTAAAATTCAGATCAAGGAACTTTTTCATCTTATTGAATAATTCAATTTATTTTTAACACCGTAAAATTTTTATAAATCTCATTTGTCTTACACAAATATAGAAAAGTAAAAATAAAATTAGTTATATTTTAATGCGGTGGACCTATGTTACACATAGAGAGCTCCAGTTTAGGTACCTCAAATGTGTACTGAACAAGAAAAATCACCAAGTCGATGTGAGTGATTGGTGGCTGAGCGATATAGATGGGAAACGAGAAAGGGAAAGGGGTCCATACCTAACAGAATGATCCCCACAAACGGGTGTAATCTGTAAGAATAACGAGTGTCTCATTTTATATTGTTATTTTAAGAAACTCTTACAATTTGGAAAACCTATATAAGACCAACATATTAAATGAAAACCGCACATTCAATAAAACAAAAAACACAACTCAAAGCATTTACTCATTGCATTCTCTCTTTCTTAAACTCTCTCTCTCTAATACTTATATAAATCAATCGTTATCTATATTTTTCCCTTTGATCCGTGGTTAACGGAAAAAATCCTTTACATTTTGGTGCTCTCGTTGAGAGAAGAAGAAACCTTAAAGATACCCTCCAAAAACTAAATTATGCCTCGAACCAGATCGAACACCGCCCTTAACGAAGGAAATGGGAATGGGGATGAACAAGCCAATTACTCTGATCCCCCAATTGACTTGCTTCGGGCTATCCTGAGCCAAATACAAGGGATGGAACAACGAAACGCCATAACGCTACACAATGCGTGGCAGACGATGCAGGAAAAGATCGCTACATTGCAACGGGATCTTGAAAAGACATGAGAAGAAGTCAGTCAGCACTAACTGTGAGAAAAGGCAGAACCACCAACGGACATGAAGTCAGACGAGAAGGAGACGATGAAAACAATAGGAACGTGCATAATGAAGACGAGGAAGTTTAGTCCAAAAACACGGAAAAGAGGAGGCAGGAGAAATTCGCCAACCGAAAGTCATGACGGAAGCTGTCATGGAGGATATGATGGAGGAGCCTAGGAAATATGGGAAAACCCGACCTAGAATCACTCACCAGAACTCCATTAAGTCCGGAAATCTTAGCCGCCCCAATTTCGAGGAAGTTTGTGGCATCTAAATTCAAATGTTACGAAGGGAAATCTGACCCTGTAGATAATCTCAGTGTTAGAATATGTCCATAAAGTAACATGTAATAACTATTTATTTGTATTTAGTTATTTCTCAGACATTTGTATTACTGGAATTTTTATAAATAAATTGACAGTTTTTTTTAAATCAAAGCGTGTTTATAAACTACTCAAATCTTGAAACTATTGTCAACGAAAGAAGAGTGAAGACAAAAGCGTCTCCATACGAAATCTTCTGAAATAGTTCATAACGATATTCACAGTCTTATAATTGACTGGGCAATCGAATCCGATTACGACTGTTAGGTTTTGGATTTCAGTCTTGGAGCATAAGAGTGGAGACTCAAATGGTTAACCTAGATATGTTATGAACATGTTCAATAGGCCGGTAACAAATTAGTTTAGAGCCCAAAACCGTATACTAGCTCTAAATCTAATTGTTACACCTTAAGGGTATTTTCATAATTACCTTAATC
The DNA here is from genome assembly GCA_003255025.1 of Datisca glomerata. Classification (NCBI taxonomy): domain Eukaryota; kingdom Viridiplantae; phylum Streptophyta; class Magnoliopsida; order Cucurbitales; family Datiscaceae; genus Datisca; species Datisca glomerata. Next base: position 288,802 of record QANY01010971.1, read on the forward strand.
CTGAGGTGAATACGTAACTTGACTTGGTTAGTTGCAATCTTTGATATGTAAAATGAGTGAGTTCGAATTGACGGGCAATACCTCGGCTATTGAGATTGTAATTTAATTAAGTAGGAGTTACGTGATTCACAGATATGAAATTTATGGTTGGATTGTGAAAGCAACAATAGGTGTGTGAATAAATTAACTTGACCAATTATTCGATGAAATGAGTCATTGAATAAAACTTGTGAATTGTACGAAACAATTCACTATAATATCTTTCTTATTTACAGTCAATAAAGGAGTTAAGAAAATAATAATAAGAGGGGTAAAATAGTAATTTTATATTCTACTCTTGTTACTGATATTCACGATGCGTATTATGTTAAAATATTCTATGGACCGTGAAAAATAAATAGAGTTTATTTACACCACTAGAAAATGTAGCGCGCATGAACCGAGTGTTTATTCGGCATCGATGTCAGGATTAAATAGATCAGGAATTTATGAAGATAAATTTGTCGGGTATTTGAATCCTAAGTTTTGTTCATGTGGGTATATTCAGTCTCAGAAATAGATTAGAGAATAGGAATAGAAAAATGAGTTAAGTTAGACCAAAACGTGTTTTGGTGTAAGACATATTTCCTACACCAAATGTGATAAGTGATGTCACTTAAGTTAGTTAAGTGTAATTGTTGTAATGAATTAATTATTTATTATTTTTTAATTAATAGATAATTATTTAAATAAAATAAATTATTTAATTAATTGATAATTATCAATTATATTTATCAATTAGATTGATGAATTTCGATGCAACTAAAATTCTAGGAGATCATGTAATTTTCAATAATAATAGATAATTAAGGGAAATTTTGGAAATTTTATAATATATGGGTGTATTTATAAATACCAAAAATTATATTTTGATAAATATCTAATAGCAATTTCATTGTAAAGAGATCATGAGGATAAGATACTATTGTTGCACACAAAAGGAAGAGAAAAATGTTTTCTCCTCTCACTACTAATGCCACCGAAATTAATTTGAAGAGGGAAAATTTGATTTTTCTTTTTCAATCATTTTGAGAGCCCATACTCAAATTCCTACGTAAAATTCTTCTGAGATATATTTCTGAACTTAACTGTGGTTGTTGGTGGACTAATTCAGAAATCGTTCATAAAAGATCAAGTTTGTGATTTTGATCTTAAAGCTTGAAGAACATGAAGAGCGCTCGAGGGAGTTCCACCAGTTCAGAAATTCTCCGATACAGAGTAAATGTGACAATTTTTTTCTCTTATACGATATTAAATAAGTTAAATAAGTTAAATCAATTTTTTTATATTTCACCCACGAACTGTTCGTGGTTCAAATGTAATTTTTTTTAGTTTTTGAAACCGATCGATCTTAGCACTCAGACGGTTCAAGCAAGTCATGGAATTATACCAACACAAAGACACTTTGATATGCATGATACTCCCCACAAGTATAGATATGACTACATTTAAATGGTATCACTTTCTCCCTGCTCAATCTATTACGAACTTTACTGTCATGTCCACTGTCTTCTTGGTATAGTACTCTACTTACCAAGCAGTAATGGGGGACTCAGACTACCTTCTGACGATATCCACCCAGAAGGAAAAAGAAACACTTGGGGAATACACTCATACATTCAATGAGGAGATGACCAAGGTGGAAAACTATGACGACAGAGTAGCAAGACTGGATTTTAGTCGGGGGCTGGATCCATAATTAGCCTTCTTTGAAAATTTATCAAAGATAAAACCTTTGACCATACCGGAGACTTACCAAAGAACCAAGCATACATCATGTTGGAAGAAGAAAATAAAAGTTTGTTAAAACAGGCGGGACGACGGATTAATGAGCCAAAGAAAGAAGAAACAGAGCTCAAGTGTAGGCAGAAAATAGAATCAGGGAATAGAAAAGAAGGTGAACAGGGTGACAGCAAAGGGGATAAAACTATTACTCGAAAGAGATACGTGGATGACATCCATCCTAGAGACAAAGTCTACACCCCGTTGACTCTCTATAAACCAAGTCTTAGAGAAGATAAAAGGCAAACATTGGCTGAAAAGACCAGCCCCGCTTACAAGGGAGCCAAATTACATGGATAAAGACAAATACGCTCATTCCACAGGAGCAACGAACATTTCATAAAAGATTGCTTCCAGCTGAAGGATTATGTGGATAAAGCGGTGAAAGAAGGATATCTTAATCAATTTATGAAGAGAGAATAACCAAAGCGGGAAGCTGAAAGGGAAGTCCATGACAGAGGGAAAAGGGATAACGAGAAGCAGCCATTCCGAATAGTCGACATCATCATCGCATTACTTGAACATGAAGGGACTACCAGAAAGGAAATGAATGTGTACAACAAAAGACCACTATCGGAAGGAAGCTAGAAACAGGGAAGTACCACCAATGAAAGCGGGAATCCCCCGCTCATTTTGATGACATGGACTTGGAGTATGACGGATGCCATAATGACGCCCTTGTCATCTCAATACATGCTGAGAATGGTGTTAATTAATGATGGGAGTGTCGTCAATATTCTCCATTGGTCAACGCTTGAAAAGATGTTTATAGGGGAACGACAGTTACAAGGTCTGCCGTAACCACTAGTAGGTTTCAACGGGACTGTGAGCTACTCAAAAGGGTTGGTCAACCTTTCAGTTAGTGCAGATTCATTCAATTACCTCATCGAGTTTATGGTACTGGACACGTCGTCCCCTTACAATGCTATTTTGGGAGAACCTGGTTACATAAAATGAAGGGAGTGTCGTCCACCTACTATCAAGTGTTGAAATATCCATATCCTAAAGGGATTAAACTATTAGGGGATCCAACTACCACCTAGATCTGCACAATAATCGCATTAGAATCGGCGAGGAAGCAGAAAACGGGAAAATGGAAGAGAAGCTAGTGGTTGTTGATGAACAATAGCAGTCACAGAAGGATGCGCAGGTGGGTCTGAGGTATGAAGCAGGAGAAGAAATTGAACCTACCTGCTTAGATGAAGAAACATAAAAAATGACAAATATTAGAGCCCACCTGGAGGAAACAGAAAAGGAAATGTTGACTTACTTCCAACAGAGAAACAATGAGATTTTTACAACCACTACTCAGGAGATGCTAGGTGTACTGGAAATATAAACTGAATATTGACCCTTCTGTTAAACCAGTGAAGTAGTGAAAAAGAAGTTTCACACCAGAAATAAACATGGCCATCAAATAAGAAGTTGACAAACTGCTAAAAGTGGATTTCATCAGGGAAGTAGATTACCCAGAGTGGCTCAGTAACATTGTCATGGTGCAAAAGAAAAATGGGAAATGGAGGACGCTACCTTGGGACACAAACTTCTGAGCTTCATGAACGTTTTTTCAGGATACAGCTAGGTGAAAATGTTCTAACTTGACCAAGAGAAAAATATTTTATAACTGAAACAAGGTGTTTTTTGTTATAGGGTAATGCCATTTGATTGAAATAATGCAAGTGCAACCTACCAAAGGTTGGTAAAAAAAATCTTCTGAGAACGGGTCGGGAAAACCATGGAAGTTCACATAAATGACATGCTGGTGAAGAGTTGTGAGCGGAAAGATCACATCGAAAACCTTGGTGAGGCATTTTCCATCCAGAGGAAAGATTCGATGAAATTGAATCTAGAAAAATGTATCTTCGAAATGGCGGCAGAGAAATTCCGCGGCCACTTGGTTACACAACGAGGAATTAAGGTCAACCCGGATCAAGTGAAAGCCATAATGGAGATGAAGTTCCCGCGAAGCCAAAAAGAAATTCAAGGCTTAACATGAAGGTTGGCGACATTATATAGATTTCTTTCAAGATTAATCGACAAGTGTAAACCATTCTTTGCAAAACTGAGAAAGAATTTAGCGGACGGATGAGATGACAAGTGTGATGAGGCTCTTAGCAAAATAAAAGAATACTTGACAACTCCACCGTTATTGTCAAAGCCAAAGCTGGGGGAATCTTTATACTTATACATAGCCATCTCGTAGGCTGCTGTTAGTGCTGTTCTAATATGAGAAGAAGAAAGGAAACATAAGTCGGTATACTTCATCAGTAAAAGTCTGGTAGCAGCCGAAACCCATTACAAAATGATTGAAAAATTGATACTGGCCGTTATGGTAGCCGTAAGAAAACTAAGGCTCTAATTTCAGGCACACACCATAAAGGTGCCTGGCGGACTTGCCAATTAGAAGTCTCATGCATTCGCCTGAAATAAGCGGAAGAATGGCAAAGTGGGCAATCGAGTTAATACCAGATCCACTACGAGCCGAGAACATCAATTAAAGGGCAAGCCTTGCCCGATTTCATGGTAAAATTTATCGTTGACACCAAGGAAGAAGCAGGAAGCGGACAACAAGTAATTGAAAGCGGGATGTGAGAGTTATATTTTGATAGAGCCTCAAACATTAAGGGACTGAAGCAGGAATGAGATGTGGACATTGTTTGGCGAAACGCTCGAACACTCCATCTCATTTGGATTCATCGCCCCAAACAATGAAGCTGAATACGAAGCTCTGATAGCAGGAATCATTCTATTACAAGAATTAATGGTAAATGAAATAAAAATATTTTATGATTCAAGGTTGGTTACTTGCAACGGGGGAGTTCATAGCGAAAGACGAAATGATGATTAGTTACTTGCAACGGACAAAAGGACTGCTCAAACAACTAATTTTTTTTTTAAATCCACCATGCCCCAAGAACAGAAAATGGACACGCGGATGCATCGGCTAATTTGGGGTCTTCACTGTAACTCCCACGAAAAAGAAGCATACCTGTTGAATTTCTAGAAAGACCAAACATCACAGCCAAATAAGTAGAAGAAGTGGAAGTTGAGCAGGAGCCGAGTTGGTAGGACGACGTGATTCATTACTTGAAATAAGGAATCCTACCTCGAGACAGACTTCATGCTAGAAAGATTCAACAACAAAGTGTCATGTACTGCATAATTAATGGTTCATTGTATAAACGCTCTTTTTCAGGGTCATATCTGAAGTGCCTAAAGGAAAAGGAAGCTGAACACGTGTTACCAGAAATTCACAGAGGGGTGTACGTGAATCATACCGGGGGCAAAGTGTTAAATGAATGATATTACCGGTCGAAAATGCATCGGGATGCCAAACAATATGCGAAAAAGTGCGACAAGTGTCAATGATTTTCCCTTGTGATAAAATTGGCCATTCATGCAATGGACTCTAGACATCATCGGGCCACTCCCCATGGCCCCCGCTTAGAAACGTTTCCTACTAGTTGCCATGGACTACTTCACCAAGTGGATTGAGGTAGTAGCCTTTGCTACGATTCATGAATAATAAGTAAAGGGATTCATGTGAAAAAATTTAGTGTGTAGAGATGAAATTCCTTGGGTCTTAGTATCTGACAACGGGCTTCAATTTTCTGGAAAGATGGTGAGGACTTTTTATGAAGATCTGCAAATTGCCAACCGATTCTCTACAACCTACTAACCACAAGGAAACGGATAGGCTAAAATTTCAAATGGAATCATACTTGACAACATAAAGAAACGTCTAGAGTCAGTAAATGGAAAATTCGTAGAAGAATTACCGGCAATATTATAGGCGTATCGAACAATTCCCAGAGAGGCGATAGGAAAAACACCATTTGCCTTAGCCTATGGAACATAAGCAGCTATTGTTGATCGTCGCGGCGCGTGCGCGGCAGAAGCGTGGAGGCGCGTGGCCTTTTTAAAAATTTAACTTTTAATAAAATGAATCTTTTAATAAAATAAAATTTCCTCAACGCCACGATAACCAAATAAAAACTTTTATTGAAAACTCATTTTCAACTAGTCAACATCCATTTATATTTATAAGTTAAATCTACAACATACAAGGTTAGGAATCATATACTTCTTGTAGTCTATATCAAGTGTCCGTGCAAAAACCTATCGATCCTCCGTTTCCATCATCAGTAGACTCCGAGATCAACGCCAAGATCTTCCAAGTCAATTCTCAACGCACTATGACGTGTGTGAGCATGTAGAATATTATAAGATACTTTTTCTGTCTCTAGATGCTATCAACACATGAGATCTAGAGATTTACTGAGAATGGCTTTAGTGAGACAATTCTCTAAAAGAACGTGATGATTATTCTTTTAGAGATTTGATTAACGTTTAATCACAAAAGAAAATTTCTCTGACACCAATCGTGTTTTGGGGAAAAGAACTCTCATGTAAAGGTCTCATATGGTAAGTAGGAAATAGATGTTCTATAAAGGTCTCATATGGCAAGTAGGAAACATATGTTCTATAAAAGCTTTCTAAGATAAGTGGATCCCGAGACCTCAACTTTTTAAAGTAATCACCCCACCTCCGAATTTTTATTCTGATTTAATGGTGTCTGACTTTATTGACAATAATATGTGGAATATTAGCTTATTGCATGCCTTTTTTCTTCCTGAGGATGTTGGGTTTTGCTACCCCCCTCCCCAAATCTGATTTTTCTGATAGATTAATTTGGCAGTATGATAAATCTGGTTCTTACTAGGTTAGAAGTGGTTATAAACTTGCTAGTGCTGAAATATCCTCACAGTTGGCTTCCTGCTCCTCGGGTTGGGGGATGGTGGAATTCTATATGGAGCTTAAAACTTCCCTCCAAGATTAAATTTTTGTTTGGAGGGTAGCCTTTAATTCCCTTCCTTGTTGTTCTAATCTAGTGGCTAGAGGCATTGATATATCTTCCAAATGTGATTTTTGTGGCAAAGATTAGACTTTAGTCCATTCCTTGATTTGGTGCAAGTTGGCTAAGGAGGTTTGGTCTATTGCTATCCTCGTGGTTCTGAAATTTTTGAAAACCCCTGCGATGCTAGATTATTTGATTACTGTAAAAAATAGCCTTGAGTCCTCAGAGTTCCTATGGTTTATCATTCTTTGCTAGACAATCTGGTGGAATAGAAATGTTAGGGTTTTTGGTAAAAATACAACAAAGGTATTTGGATTGTTAATTAGGCTGCTAAATATCTTGATGATCTTAATGAGGTTTCTCCCATTTACTTCCCTTCGTGTTTTGTTGTAGCATCCGGACTTACTTGATGGTCTCTTCCTCTGGTTGGGTGTTTCAAAATCAATGTTGACGCACCTTGCGGTTCGTCTCGGGGAACTGGGCTAGAAGTTATAATTTAGAACCATAGGGGAGAGGTTATGGCGGTAATGGAAAAATGTCTCCCACAAAATCTTGAGGTGGCAACAGTTGAAGTTTCGACTCTTTTGGAAGGTCTCGAACTCGCGTTAGCTTCTGGAATCCAGGTTCATTTTGCTGAATCAGATTCACTTCTGACTATTAATGCATGCTTAGGGAACTCTAACCCCTCGGTAGACATTAACCTTTTGATCTTATACGGTTAATCTCTTTTAAATGCTTGTTTGTGTTTAATTTCTTATGTTCCTAGAAATTGTAATGTGGCTGTTCATAGATTGGACAAACTAGCTCTCTTGAAAGATTCTTGTACAGTTTGGCTCGAGGACTTTCCCCCTGCGTTAGGGGATGTTTTGTACGAGGATTCTCTCTCTGTTTAATATATTTCCAATTTAAAAATAAAAGTAGGAAACTGTGGCATTAATTGCCACATGTCCGATTCTGTATGTTATAATGTTGAAATGGTTTCTTAGAAAAGTAATCCTACATCAACCAAGTATTTATTAAGTTTGAAGTGAATAAGTTAAGTGTCAATCATTTATAGGTTGGTGTTTTCACACTCATCAAAGTGTTTTAAAACACCAACCTATAAATGATTGATAAATGACTTAGTTACTTAAAACTTGACCAATATTGATGTAGAATTATTCTTTTTAGAATAAAGGACAAGGACGGTTTGGAAAGTCTTTTTGGATGTATGGGTCAAATTTTGAAATATTNTTTAATCTATTCATTTTCACAACTTACACTTATCAATCTTTTTTAAAGTTAGTCTCCAACTATTCAAACCAAAATCTGTTCAATTAAATTTTTCAAAATTAAATTTTTTTTAGTCTAAATGTATATTAGAACATAATGTAAATTTAATTTTAGTTAACTTATTAAGAGTAATTAATTAATTGTATTGTGGATGTGTTTATGAGAAATAAATACTTAAAATTTATTATTTAGTTAATATTTTGATGTTCATTTAAGAAAATTTAAGATTCATGATTGGACAAAATAGTTTAAAAATGATTCTCATTGTCTTGTCACTTTAAATATATTATAGATTATAAATTATAGATATAGATATAGATATAATATTTTTAATTTTTTTTCTTGAATATAATTTTTTTTCTAGTTACTATAGAGGTTTTTGTTGTTTGTTCTGAGAATATATTTTTTCTAGTTTCTCACTCTTTTTCTTCTACAAAATGCATTTTATATTATCATAATATTTTCAATATTTTTCTGAAAAATTTATTTTATTTTATTTTTGGACTTATCTATAGATTTCTTTCTTTCAACATATATCAACTTCGAACTTAAATTCAAGAACTCAAAAAGTGCTTTTTTTATTAAAGTTCCGTTCATGAAGAGAAAATAATAATAATAGTTAATTTTTAATTGAAGTTCTATAGTACAAAAGACTAGCGGAAAAATAAAACACTAAGAATGAAAAAAAGCAAGATACGAGTTCTCACAAGAAAAGAAATGACAACAAATATTAAGGGAAAACTAACAACTAACAAAATATTATCTCTGGTTTATTAAAAAAATTACTATCTATGAACCGCGAGCCAAAAAAAACCTACAGTACAACTTGAAAGCTATGTTTTCGCAAAAAAAAAAGCTTGTTAGTTGTGAAGCTAACAAAAACTATAAAAGTAGGAAACAAGAAGGATGGCGGTTTGGGTTTTCAGGCTGTTGAATCCTTTAATGAGGCTCTCCTTGCTAAGCAAGCTTGGGGATTGATTATTTATCCTGATTCCCTTATTGGAAGAATTTTAAAGGCTAAATATTTTTAAACTTCCTCCATGTTGGATGCTGTCCCGAGCCAATACTCTTCTTTCTTATGGAAGAGCATTATTTGGGGAAAAGAACTCTTATGTAAAGGTCTCATATGCAAGTAGGAAACATATGTTCTATAAAGGTCTCATATGGCAAGTAGGAAACAGATGTTCTATAAAAGCTTTCTAAGATAAGTGGATCCCGAGACCTCAGCTTTTTAAAGTAATCACCCCACCTCTGAATTTTTATTATGATTTTTAATGGTGTCTGACTTTATTGACAATAATATGTGAAATATTAGCTTATTGCATGCCTTTTTTCTTCTCGAGGATGTTGGGTTTTGCTATCCCCCTCCCCAAATCTTACTAGGTTAGAAGTGGTTATAAACTTGCTAGTGCTGAAATATCCTCACAGTTGGCTTCCTGCTCCTCGGGTTGGGGGATGGTGGAATTCTATATAGAGCTTAAAACTTCCCTCCAAGATTAAATTTTTGTTTGGAGGGTAGCCTTTAATTCCCTTCCTTGTTGTTCTAATCTAGTGGCTAGAGGCATTGATATATCTTCCAAATGTGGTTTCTGTGGCAAAGATTAGACTTTAGTCCATTCCTTGATTTGGTGCAAGTTGGCTAAGGAGGTTTGGTCTATTGCTATCCCCATGGTTCTGAAATTTTTGAAAACCCCTGCGATGCTAGATTATTTGATTACTGTAAAAAATAGCCTTGAGTCCTCAGAGTTCCTATGGTTTATCATTCTTTGCTAGACAATCTGGTGGAATAGAAATGTTAGGGTTTTTGGTAAAAATACAACAAAGGTATTTGGATTGTTAATTAGGCTGCTAAATATCTTGATGATCTTAATGAGGTTTCTCCCATTTACTTCCCTTCGTGTTTTGTTGTAGCATCCGGACTTACTTGATGGTCTCTTCCTCTGGTTGGGTGTTTCAAAATCAATGTTGACGCACCTTGCGGTTCGTCTCGGGGAACTGGGCTAGAAGTTATAATTTAGAACCATAGGGGAGAGGTTATGGCGGTAATGGAAAAATGTCTCCCACAAAATCTTGAGGTGGCAACAGTTGAAGTTTCGACTCTTTTGGAAGGTCTCGAACTCGCGTTAGCTTCTGGAATCCAGGTTCATTTTGCTGAATCAGATTCACTTCTGACTATTAATGCATGCTTAGGGAACTCTAACCCCTCGGTAGACATTAACCTTTTGATCTTATACGGTTAATCTCTTTTAAATGCTTGTTTGTGTTTAATTTCTTATGTTCCTAGAAATTGTAATGTGGCTGTTCATAGATTGGACAAACTAGCTCTCTTGAAAGATTCTTGTACAGTTTGGCTCGAGGACTTTCCCCCTGCGTTAGGGGATGTTTTGTACGAGGATTCTCTCTCTGTTTAATATATTTCCAATTTAAAAATAAAAGTAGGAAACTGTGGCATTAATTGCCACATGTCCGATTCTGTATGTTATAATGTTGAAATGGTTTCTTAGAAAAGTAATCCTACATCAACCAAGTATTTATTAAGTTTGAAGTGAATAAGTTAAGTGTCAATCATTTATAGGTTGGTGTTTTCACACTCATCAAAGTGTTTTAAAACACCAACCTATAAATGATTGATAAATGACTTAGTTACTTAAAACTTGACCAATATTGATGTAGAATTATTCTTTTTAGAATAAAGGACAAGGACGGTTTGGAAAGTCTTTTTGGATGTATGGGTCAAATTTTGAAATATTAGAATTCAAGTCCCTTTTTCATGTGAAATTTTTTTTCTGACCCTCCTAAAGAAGTCTAAAGACCCAAAAAATATTTTAAGATAATATATTTTGTTTACTTATTAGGATATAAAATATAATTGCTCGAACCAAATAATTTTTAATATTATGGATATATAAAAATGTCAAAGTAAAAACTACTTGCTCTAAGTAAGTAGATTACAAAAACTACTTGCTTAGGCAAAATAGTTTTTAACATTCGTGACAAGTAAAAATATGAGTATAAAAAACTACTTGCTATGAGCATGTAGATTGTATAAACTACTTTCTTAGACTAAGTAACTTTTAACATTCTGAACAAATGCAAATGATAAAGTAAAAAACTACTTACAATGAGTAAGTAGTTTATATAAACTACGTGTTCCCACTAAGTAGGTTTTAATATTTTAGACAAATGATCATCCAAGAGTCAAAAACTTCTTTCTATGAGGAAATATATATATAAACTATTTACTTAGATCAAATAGTTTTTAACATTTTGAACAATTGATTATACCAAAGTAAAATACTACTTGCTATGAGCATGTAGATTTTAACATTCCAAAATATGGGTGTGCATCCATCCCACGAGACCCGTCCTATCCTTAAAAACCATCTTGAAAAATATGTATACACCATTAAAAAAGTTTCTTCATTGCTTATCTTTTTAATATATCATAGGTTATCCAATCAAAAGTATGTAGTTTTGAAATGGGTATACAGTAACTTTTCAACAACCCCACGTTTTCCAATTCAATTTTGCTTTTCTTCGGCCTCCTTTTTCTTCTCTGCTTCTCATCTTTTCCCGTCAGAACTCCCACACGACTCTAAGACGCAGAGACAAAAGCCAAGCAAAGTCGCTAAGACGCTAGGATGAAGACGACGCAGAGATGAAGACGACGCAGAGATGAAGACGATGAAGACCCAACGAAGATGATGAAGACAAAGATGACGGAGATGACGACGACCCAGACACAGACGGTGAAGATGATGACAAAGACACTGAATTTAGGGTTAGTTAATTTGTGTATGAGTTCAAAAGATTTAGGATTGTTTAATTTGTGAATGATGTGAATTTTTTTTTTTGAGTTGGGTTGTTTTTTTTTTCTGATTTAGGGTTTGAAGAGATTCTGATTTGTTAAGATTGCGAAAGAAATCAGAGTTAGATTGATTCTTTTCGTTCTGACAGTTCGTCTCATCTTGTCTCGTCGAGAACCGCGAGAAGAACGGTCTCGTCCCGCACAGGGTTTTGCCTTTCGGTACGGGACAAGGCTTTCTTTGTCTCGTTTGGTTCAAGACGGGACGAGAAACCCTCAAATTTCGTCGCAAAGCGTCCCGTGCACACCCTATAATATGGATAAACGATCGTGTCAGAGTAAATGAGAATGTCAAAGTCAGTAGTGAACAAGTAAATTATTTGTCCAACATTTTTTTTGAGCAAGTATGTTTTTTATTTGCCCAGAGCAAATAGATTCTTCCATTTTGCATATATGAATATAACAACACAACAAGAAGATTTACACTTGCCAATCTTAGAAGAATAATAAGTTCTCAATCCAACACTAAATTACCCTACAATACATCATATTGCTCAACCAAATTTAATCAGAACACTAGCTAGACAAATGGTTTACATTATTAATAGGTCACAACTCTAAACACCTCTTGGAACAAATGGACAATTCTATGGTCGTCATGTTGTAGAAAAACCTTATTTTTTCTCGCTTATGTCATTAAATTGATTCATCTCAAGTGAAATTTGATGAACTTGTGAGTTCGGAATCAATCATTAGATTTTGACATTCATCTGACTTAAGTAGATTTGACATTCATCTGACTTAAGTAGATTTGACATTCATCTGACTTAAGTAGATTCAATATTACAAGTAAAAAAAAGAATCAAAGGCATAAATGACAAGTTATACTTTCTCGAATCACGTAGCGTGCTCGTGCTTAGAGCAGATAGGTAAAGAGTTTCCTATATATTCTTCTAGTAAAGAGTTTCCTATATATTCTCCTGATGTCAAGTGTTTGATCTACCATGTAAAATAATGAAATAGAATTTAGTTATTTATATATTCTTAGGAGAATTAAAATAACAATATTTAACTAGAGTCATCGTCACAATTTTTCAGCCCTACAATACGACCAAAATTTAGACTCCTCATCACATTTTTTACAACGATCCAAATTTCTTAAAATTCCTTTAATTCAACTTGTTTTTACTCAAATATTCACAACCTTGGCCCATAGCAATTAATATTATGATGCTCATAAATTCTCTAATTTAACCATAATCCAACATTAAATCTAAAAAAAACAAAAGAAGGATTCTTGTTTTATTCCAAGACAATGATCAAAGCACTCACTCAAGTATTTTTCAAATTTCAAATATCAGTAATGCTCATATTCTGTGCTTTAACCATAAATATGTATTGGTATCAGACAAAATTCATCTTCAACTGTACTCCATCGTGTTAACCCTAAACCCGTCACAACCAGCACGCCCAACATCATTTTGACTAAAACTCGAAAGTCATGCAAATAAATTACATCACAAATTCCTTTAATTTACATACTTTTGTTCTATCATTTTCACACTAATATTTAAAATTAGCCCTTAACATACTTGCTCCATCATTTTCTAACTAATATTTAAGTTTAACTTCTCATGTTGAAAAACCAATAATTATGAATATCAACAAAAAAAACAAAAGAGAGAATTCAGAGACACTAGTCCATAATGGCAAAATGTCCATTTAATTATTGAAGCAAGCAGAGTGTACATGTAAAAATCGTTTGAAAAGACACATAAGCAAACATGACCAATTAGAAATGGGAAGAATGGATTGTCACTGTAGACAAGCGAAAAAATCCACCTGAACCGTTGATCCCATTATGTCATATTTGACGGTTTAGAGTTGAGTAGTTGTTGATAAAGATAAACTAAGCTCGATCATTTGCTAGATTAGATAAACTTAGTCTGATGTGATAAGCTTAATCTAGGAGGTATATTCAGTTGATTCCTCGGGTTTAAAAGGGATTTAGTTAAATCTTGTAACTATTCAAAAGCCAATAAATAGAGGCCAATTGTAAATCAATTCATTCAATACAAACTCAAGCAATTCTATACTCTCTCTCTCTCCCCCCTCTCTCTTATTATTCTTATTTTTTGAGTGTGAGAAATTTTCCCTTACATTTTGGTGCTTTCATTGAAAGCCTGAGAGTTTTTACTCAAGAAGATAACTGAAGATGCCTAGCACTAGGTCACATGCTGCATGAGAAATGGAAAATGACCCCAATCCCGCTACCAATCCCCGGATCAACCCGCACAGCCGATAGAAGTGCATGACATAATTCAGACCATACTGAACGGGATGCAAAGAATGGAGAGCCGTAACAGTGAAGCACTACGGAACGTGTGGTAGACCGTGTAGGGGCAGATTACCACATCACAACGGGAAATTGCGGAAACAAGAGTGGAAGTCGGCCAGAATACTGTGACACGAGAACGTGAAGCAGAAAACCAGAACCAAGAGCAAAGGGAGCAGACACGACAACAACCAAAATAGGTAAGCAGCCACAACACCCATCATGAGAACTCTGAAGCCACTTCGTGTGATAAAAGGAAAGGAATCACCGATGAGAACCAGCCCGTCCATCCAGTCACGGAACGAGCAGTGAAAAGGATGTTGGAGCGGAAAATGCTCGAGATGAGGAAACTAGGAGCGGACAGAGTAGCGGATCTGAAAACTTTAACTCACTCCCCACTACGCCCAGGAATCCTATCCGCTCCAGTACCAAAGAAATTTGTAGCCCCCAAGTTTAAGTGTTACGAAGGGAAGTCAGATCCTGTTGACCACATTCGTCGTTTCAAGCAAGTGATGGCACGTCATCAACATGAGGATGAACTGATGAGCTGAATGTTCCCAACCATCCTGGACGGGAATGCGTTAAAGTGGTACCACTATTTACCCCTTGCTCAATTGATAATTTTACTAGAATGTCATTTATTTTTCTGAAGCAATACCCCACCTACCGAATGATGATGGAAGATTCAGAACACCTCATGACTGTTACGATTAAGAAAGGAGAATCATTGCAGGAATATACACATCGTGTCAAACATGAAGTGGCCAAGGTGGAAAATTGTTATGATCGTGGGGCTAGATTGACATTTAGGCATGGCCTAGATCTTAACTCTCAACTGTTTGAAGATCTATCCAAGAATAAGCCCCTCACCATGGCGAAAACCTTTCTCTGAGCACATACGTATATAGCCCTAAAGGAAGAAAAGAATAGCATTCAAAATTTTATTGAGCAATGGAATCGTGTGCATCGCAAGGATGATGATAGCACGAGAATGGGAAAGCGTGGATCCGAACGTTTCAAAAAGAAGACAGATGAGAAACAAGACGACTTCGTGAAATGACTAAGACTAGCTGGAGGAATTCACCCCAGGGACAAAATATATACCCCGTTGACTATCCCAGTAAATCAAATTCTTGAAGTCATCAAGGATGGACCTTAGTTGAAACGGCCACATCCCATTGCAAAGGAGCTAAATCTAAGGGATAAGGATAAATATTGCCACTTTCATTGGAGTGTTGGTCATGAAACCCGAGATTGTTACCAACTAAAGGATTATGTTGAGAAGCTCATCCATGAGGGACATTTGAAGGAGTATGTTTTGAGATGGGACCAACCAAGGATGAATGAGAAGCAACAACACCCTAGGAATAAATAACCAATGAGAATAGTGGACACCATCATTGCCGTGACAGATAAATAATTTAATTAATTAATTAATTAATTCTTAATTAATTAATCATACATAATTATCTCATAATTATGTACTTATCCCAGAATAAAAATTTATTTTACAAATTAGTCATTTTCATATGTCCTTAAATATTCACATCTTAGACAACGTAATATAGAGGTGACTTTGTGACCATGGACTTATAATCTTAAGCTCTAATAAACCTAATTATTAATTAAACTCTTTAATTAAATAACCTTATTTATTAATTTCATTATTATTCCACTATAAATATGGAATTGCACTCTTAGAGATTATAAAATGTATTTATAGAGTATCATCATATATGCCACTGACATAATCATTTCATGTAGTTCTGTCCTCCAATTATTGGTTCGTAAATTAGAACTGGCCAAAATTATCATTTTACCCTTCTAATTACCTCTTGATCTTTAAGTACCATTAAACCACTAGTGAATGACTAATTTAAAATCTTCACTCAATCTCCAAAACAAAAGTCACTGGCCTGATTGACAAACAGACATTAACGAGTGAATCAAAAGATCCAGTAAACGTGCATAGGAGTTCATGACTACTTAAGATTCAGACTTATCTATATACGATCATCGAATTGATGTGTATAAAATTTTTATGATAAACATCACGCTAATAAAGATATTAATTCAAATCGGTCTTGTCATATATAATCGTATTATATACATTACATTCACTAAGTTGTCTATCCATATCAGTGATCCCGATCTAGATCACACACATTCATAATACTTAGTGAACCGTACTAGTAACTATTCACTAATGATTCTATAATTTAATATGTTGCTGATAATTTTATTCATTATCTATGATCTTAATCCTCTCGTACTAATACAATATCATAGTCTCATTAATGAATATGGAATTTTTAGATATTTATATAAATTATTCAATAATAATTTAAAAGAACAATTATAAGAAAAATGTAATTCTCTTTAAATTTCATATCAAAATGTCAATACGCATGTTTTGAGGACATAACTCCTAATAATCTCTCACTTGCCCTAAAGCAAGTATGGCATCTCTCTTAATCCCATGTTACGCACGTGACCCTCAAATGACTTCAAAGGAAGTGTCTTTGTAAAAGGATCAACGAGGTTATGCCCTGATGCTATCTTCATAACAGTCACATCCCCTGATGCACGATCTCTCTTACAAGATGATATTTCCTCTCTATGTGATTTCCCCTCTTGTGACTCCTCGGTTCGTTAGAATTTGCTACCGCCCACTGTTATCATAAAAAAAGGATTAGTGGTTTGTCTATATCTGGAACTACTTCCAGATTAGAATACATATTTCTGAGCCATAACGCCTCTTTCGCAGCTTCACAAGCCGCTATATATTCGGCTTCCATAGTGGAATCTATAATGATTGATTGTTTAAGATACTTCTCTAGACTACAGCTCCTCCTCATAAGGTGAATATTGATCCAGATGTCGACTTTCGACTGTCTCTGTCTGATTGAAAATCAAAATAAGTATATCCAGTGGGTTTCAGGTCTCCACATGAATAAACAAGCATATAATTTCTCATTCTCCTAAGATACTTGAGAATGTACTTTACTGCAATCCAGTGTTCTAAATATGGATTCGATTGATAACGACTGACAATTCTCACTCCATAACAGATGTTCGATCTCGTACATAACATGGCATACATGAGACTTTCAACCGCTGAAGCATATGGAACCTTTCTTATATCCTCTTCTTCATGATATGTCTTAGCACATTGTTCCTTGAAGTGGACAATTTCATTCAGTTGTTGACCTTACTTGAAATTCTTCATAGAAAATCTCTCCGGTGCCTTATCAATATAAGATGCCTGAGAAAGTGCCAGAATTTGTTCTTTCTATTCCTTAGAATTTAGATTCCTAGAACATAGCTCGCTTGTCCCAAATCTTTCATATGAAATTTCTCAGCTAACCACTTCTTTCTTTTTGACAAAGTTTCTACATCATTTTCAATGAGTAGAATATCATCAACACGAAGAACTAAAAAAACTACTATCTTATCTTTGGTGTATTTATAAACATTTTGCTCGAAGCCATAAGACTTTATAATCTCATCAAAGGTAAAATTTCAAGATCTAGATTTTTGCTTCAATCCATAATAGATTTAATCAACTTGCATACTTTCTGATCTTGCCCCCTTTTGTACGAACACTTCTGGTTGCATCATATAGATGGTTTCTTCAAGAGAGCCATTCAGGAAAGTTGTCTTGACGTATTTGTCATATCTCATAGTCAAAACGGCTATGGACAAAAGGATGCGAATAGATTTTAGCATGGTCACAGGAGAAAATGTCTCTTCATAATCGACTCCCTCCCTTTGTGTATAGCCCTTGGCTACTAACCGTGCCTTGAAAGTCTCTACTTTCCCATTTGCACCTCTTTTCTTCTTGAAAATCCATTTACATCCAATGAGCCTGACATCTTCAGGTGGATTTACAAGTTCCCAGGCGAAATTGGAATACATAGATTACATTTTCTAGTTCATGGCATCTTGTCATTTCTCCTTTTCATGACCATCCATTGCTTCTTCATAAGATAATGGATCGTCCTTATTAGTGTCTGACACTAGGACATGTGCCTATAGTTGGTAGGGAATTAGTTGTCTCACAACCCTCCCACTACGACATTGCACCGGGGTTTCCTTTGCAGGAGCTGTGGTTTCGCTTATTTGTTGTTTATCAATAGAAATTGAAGGTGGTATGATCTCATCAGTCATTAATTCCTCGAGAACTATTTTGCTATGAGGTTTGTAGTTTTGCATATAATCATGCTCAAGAAAGGTTGCATTTGTCGACACAAACACCGTTTGATCATTGTGATTATAAAAGTACCCACCTTTAGTCTCTAGAGAATATCCATACCTCAGACCTTGAGTCTAACTTTCCGGTCTTGGGTCTAAGAATGTGAGATGGACACCCCCATATACGAAAATAATGCAAAATAGGTTTGAAGTCATTTCATAACTCTAAAGGTGTCTTGCTTACAGACTTAGAGGGCACTACATTCAAAATGTAAGTTGCCGTGTGTAGTGCATATCCCCAAAATATAAGTGACAATGATGAGAAGCTTAACATCGACCTACCTATATCTAATAATGTTTAGTTTCTTCTCTCTGCAACACCATTTTGCTATGGTGTTCCAGGTGCTGTAAATTGTGATAGGTTCCATACTCCAGTAAATAATCCTTGAATTCTAAATCCAAGTATTCACCATCTCGATCAGATCAAACGGTTTTCAATTATTTTCTTAATTACTTTTTAGCTTCAGCCTTGGAGTCTTTAATCTTTCCAAAAGTTTGAGACATTTGATGTATTAGGTAACTATAACCATATCTTGAGTAGTCATAAATGAAAGTGACAAAATACTCATACCCACATCTAGCTTGTACATTGATCGGTCCACATACATCACTTTGTACTAACTCAAGTGGTTCCTTGGCTCTTTGGCCCTTTCATGTGAAATGTCTTTTGGTCATTTTACCCTTTAGATAAGATTCACAAACAGGAAGAGTTCCAACTTTTAGCTATCTCAAAGTACCATGCTTTGTTAACATGTTTAACATATCTAGATTAATATGTCCAAACCTATGATGCCATAAATATGTGTTATCATCATGAGAACTCTTTGTCGTTTGTTATTTTTAGGTTTTGCTCTTTTAAATAATTCAGAATTGTTTAACAAACGTTCAGTCGGTTGAAGCATATACAATCCGTTTATAATTTTAGCACGACATATATCGAATCCATTTTTAAAAATAATAAAAATTTATTAATTAAAGAAAATTTGAATCTGTTCTTGCAAAAATGAATAAGAAATCAAATTCCTCAAAAAACCAAGAGTATAATAAATATCGTTCAAAACTAAGTAATTATATCCAAAAAGTAAACAGACTGTTTCTAATGTTTTAGCTGACACGAGCACACCACTGCCAGCTCTCAAGTCAACATCGCCATCAGCCAGCTCCCTTAATGAATCAAGCATTTGCAAAGAAGAACATACATGCTTAGTGGCTCCTGAATCAAGTATCTAGGATGACAAATCATATTCCACTAAACAAGCTTCAAGTACAAGTAAATCATATTTACATTTCTTTTTCATCTCAGATAGATATTTGTTATAGTTTCTCTTCCAATGACTCTCAACTCCACAGTGGAAACACTTTCCTTTGGGCTTGCTGTCTTTCTTGTTCTTTTTAGTTTTCAGCGATGTCTTGGCTTTCTTTACTCTTTTGTTCTTACTTTTGTCCTTACCATTGTTCTTCTTCATTTTCTTGTTCTTAACAATATTGGAAGAAAGCTTTTGCTCGACAACATTTACCTCGCCCTCTTTGGTCATTCTAAGGTTGAGTGACTCAAAAGTCTACAGTGCATTCAACAATTGAGTCATGTTGAACTGCAACTTGTTCATAACTTTGTTGGTCATTAACGCAGAAAAATCTTGTGTAAGTGACTCTAATATGAAGCTAACTTGAGTCTGCTCATCAATGGTTGCCCCATATACTTCTGCCTCGTACATTATATTGATCATGTTCAAAAAATGTTCTCCAATAGAAGTACCTTTCCTCATCTTAGTTGTCATATAGCTCCTAGTGGCCTCATGACGATTTTGACGAGACTGTTGCCCAAACATTACATGTAAAGATTTCATAATCTCATAGGCAGCCTACATGCTTGGTTTTCAGAACATCATTCATGCTCACAAGCATGTAGTACTTCGCCTTATTGTTTGATATGATCCAAGCATCATATTTGTCACTAACATTCTTAGGGGCGTTAACAGTGGGCTCCTCAGGACATTACTCAGTAAAACGAACATATGATTATAAAAAATCAGCATTAAGTTCATATTTGATTTCTAACGTACGAAATTATCACCATTCAGACAACATATATAAAGGTAATTTGGGGACCATGGACCTATAATCCTAAACTACAATAAACTATATTATTAATTAAACTCTTTAATTAAATAATCTTATTTATTAGTACTATTGTTACTCAACTATAAATATAGAATTGCACTATTAGAGATTATAGAATGTATTTACAGAGTATTCTCATGTAGTCCACTCACATAATCATTTCATGTAGATCTGTCCTCCAATCATTGGTTCGTAAATTAGAACTGGTCAAAATTATCATTTTACCCTTCTAATTACATATTGATCTGTAAGTACCATTAATCCACTAGTGAATGACTAATTTATAATCTTATTATAAATTTGAGCTCAATAACCATTCAGTTTCAGAACTAACACTCAAAGAAACCAATATATGATCTATTAAGAAAGCTTAGATTCCAAATCTTGTAAGATCATGTTCCCAGCCATCCACATCACTAAATCTCCAAAACAAAAGTCACTAGCCTGATTTACATATAGACTTTAACGAGTGAATCAAAAAATCTAGTAGACATGCATAGGAGTTCATAACTATTCAGGATTCATGTTGATCTACATATGATCATCGAATTGATGTGTATTAAATATTAATGATAAATGACACGTTAATAAAGATATTAATTCACATCGGTCATGTCATATATAATATTATTATAGAAAGTACATTCACTAAGATGCCTATCCAAATCAATGATCCGGATCTAGATCACCTGCATTCATAATACTTAGCAAACCGTACTAGCAATCATTCATTAAAGATTTCATCATTTAATATGTTGCTGATAATTTTATTCATTATCTATGATCTTAATTCTTTCATATTAATACAAGATCATAGTCTCATTAATGAATATGAAATTTTCATATATTTATATAAATTATTCAACAATAATTTAAAAGAACAATTATAAGAAAAATATAGTCCTCTTTAAATTTCATATAAAAATGTCAATACACATATTTTGAGGGCATAACCTCCAACGTTTATACCCGTGGAAATAGGAAATCCAACTCTCAGATCAGAACTAACTGAACAACAAAACGACGATCTCACGAAAGGAAGTCTTGACTTGTTAGAAGAAAGAAGGGAAACAACACTCGTGTAGATAGTTAATTACAATCAGAAAAGAAAAGCCTACTTCCAACAAAGAATTAGAAGGCGAGAATTCTAGGAAGGGGACTTAGTTTTGAAAAAGACATTTCAAACAAAAGGAAAGTTTGGTTCATCTTGGGAAGGCCCTTTCATCGTCAAAACAGTGGGGGGAAGCGGCTACTATCACCTCATTAATGAATGAGGAGCAAAATTGGAAAAATCCTGAAACGTTTGTTACCTTAAGAAATACTCCGTTTAAATTGTTGAATATTATTGTAATATATAATTTCTCTCGTGGTTTTCGCGCAAGAGTTTTCACATAAACACCGGTGTCAATTCTTTCTTTCTTTCTCTCCCTTATTTGTAAAAAAATAAAAGTGAGGTCGGCGGCCTAGAAGCCTAAGCCCTTGAGAGAGAGAGAGAAACCTTCTCTCTAAAATGTGGAAAATGGAAAAAGGTCGGCGGCCTTGAAGCCTAAGCCTTTGAGAGCAAGAAAAATATTCTTTCTAAATTTGGAAAATAGAAAAAGGCCAACGACCTAGAAGCCTAAACCCTTGGGAGCAGGAAAAACCTTCTCTCTAAAATGTGAAAAAATGAGTACTGACCATGGCTTGAAAGCTTAAGTCACCAAGGGCGGAACAAAAATCACTCTCTAAAATAGAAATTGGGTTGATGGTTTAGAAGCCTAAAGCTTTGAGACTGGGGATGCTTACTCTCTAAAAAGAAAATCAAACTAGAAAAAGATCGGCGGCCTAAAAGCCTAAGTCCTTGAGAGTGGGAAAAATATTCTCTTTAAAATGTGGAAAGTAAACAAAAGAAAACCAAGGAAAGAAGTGAACAAGGGATGAAACACAATGCAGGGAAAGGAGAAAAGAAAATGGCAAACTCAGAAGATGATGGAAACGGGAAAACTTATCTGTTCTAAATAGGGAAACCTCCAAAAACAAGAAACCGAAGAGGCAAAAGATAGATAATGAAAAGCTACTTTACAGGAAAGATGTCAGCATGAACGGGAAACAAAGCGCCATCATAGGAAAAAACACGCATCTCTCTTGATTTAATTAATATTATATATATTTGTTTGTTATTTCCAAAGAAGTGCAGCTTCTCGAGAAAAGACAAGATGAACTTTATAAAGGCGCATGCAAATCAAAAGTCCTCATCATTACACATCAATAAGTAAAACTTTATTGAGTGTAATAGGGGTAAATGAACAGGGAAAAATCACCGAAAACACGTGTACAGAAAGAACGATTCCTGAGGGGACACGTGGACCATGAACATGGCAAGATTGAGGGTTAATTGGAAAAATAGAAGTGACACAAATAGATCTTGAAGTAAGTGAAAATGCGGACAGTAACTCTAAATGAGAAGGAACTCGAGAACGGAAAAGAGCACGGAAGCAGGAAACCTCATTAGAATGGAAAAAGAAGATTGGTCAACGGGAAAAAGCTGACGGAGGACCCACATCTTCGAGAACAGGAAAAGACTGACTGGGACTCGTGCCTCTGAAATGGGAAAGACACTCGCCGAACTGTGCAAGAACGGAAAAAGAAGGATAAGAAGAATAGCGAGAACGGGAGAAAGAGATCCGAAATAACAATCAAATGGTTGTGATTAATTGAGTAAGCTGAATGACTCAGATGAGACATATTGGCAGGCCATCAAGTTGCTATGAGTGATTAGCTCAAACACAAGAAATCACCAAGTGATTGTGACTGATTGACGTCTGAACGAGACAGATGAGAAATAAGAAATGAAAATGGGCTTATACCTAGCAGAGTGATCCCACGAACTAGTACAATGCCTAAGCATAATGTGTGCCTCATTTTATATTGTTATTTTAATCAGCTCATGCAATTTGGGAAGGCTATATAAGACCACTGTATTAAATAAAACCCGGACATTCAATACAACGAAAAACACAACTTAGAACATTTTACTCAGTGCATTCTCTTATTCTTAAACTCTCTCTTATTAACACTTATATAATCGATCGTTATCGATATTTTTCCCTTCAATCCCTGATTAACGGAAAAAATCATTTACATGTACAAATGAAATTAGTTGCCAACAACGTATCTTAGTCACCTACAATACTATATTACAAGTATGTTGTAGATACCTCAAAATTATTACAATACCACAATACTCAAACAGTTTAGTGTATCAACAATACCACATCCGCCAGTACCGCAAATTTTCTCATTCTCCACAATTAACTCAATGCAACTTATATGTGAAAACTTAAGATTATAAGTGGACATTTTTATAGGTAAGCCATTGTTTAATTCAAACAAGATATTGGGTAAAAGTCCCGTTTCCCAAAAGAGAGGTAGTTGGGGAGGAGGGGTAGATGAAGAGAGATGCTTAAACCCAAAACCAAGCAAACTATAAATATTAAATACTCACGTCACTTGCAAGATTAAATGTGTTGTCACTTCCAAACTATTCCAACATTATTTTATTATTTCTCCCTCATATTACTTGAATGACACATCTATATTTTTAGATTAAAAAATAATAAATAAATTTATTATGTTAAAAAATTATCAGTTAGACTCTGAAAAATATAAAATTGATTGGACCTAATTATTTTTTAACTCAAAACATAAATCAATCTCGAGAGTGACGATATTAGGTTTGAGGATGAATATTAAAATTGATTGATTTGAAAGTTTTCAAATTTTAGAAAAAATAATCAGTAAATTTAGTGTTACCTATTATTAAAATGATGTTAATTTGAAATTTAATTTTTTTTTGAGTTTTTGGTTCTAAAACTCAATAGAAATTAGGGTGTAAATCATTTTTTAAATTAAAATAGTATCCACACGCCATTTATATAACTACATGAGATGAGATGTAAGAGGAATTTTTCTTAATTTTTATTAGATAACTTATTTCGATCAAGATTTACTCCTCACATGTTTTATAATTAATTACTACAAAATCTAATAAACTCATACTATATTTTAGAGATCCTAAAATTGTGTTCTTGTCAAATTTCTCTCTAGAGTTTGTTTTTACCTGTCAATTTAGTCCCTACACTTACAAATAATTAGCAGTAACAACTTTTGTCATTACTCCTTAACTTTTTATGTGAGAAATTGAGATTAAATTATACTGTTTGTGTAAGACTTAAGGGTATTCAAAATCGAACCGAAAATAATCACTTTGGTCGGTTATTTATGTATGTTTGGTTTGGTTCGGTTTGAAATTTGATGGTTTTCGAGTTGAACCCATATAATTTCTTCTAAAACCGAACTGAAGTAAAACTTTAATTTTATGTTTGTTTTTTCAATAATATCATTAAAAATTATTTTAACTTTTTTTAATTAATAACATTGAACCGAAAAATCGAATCGAATCGAAACTCACAATTCGACTCAGTTCTTTTAATATTCACAGTTCGGTTCGATTTTATCACGGAACCGAACCATAAACCCCCAAGTGTAAGTAGACTATGTGAAAGTCATGTGGATAACATGAACCACTAAGCCATATCAGTAAAGATGTTACTGATTTGTAAATTCATTAATGTCAAAAATGAAATTATAAACTATCAAATTGACCACAATAACAAATTCAATCATTTGAAATGTTTTTATAATCTAAATTTATTTTTTTACAAAATAAATTTAGATTATAAAATTAATGATTTATATTTAATGAAATTTTCTGGGCAAACAAATTACCCGATATGGAATGAGAACAATCTCTGTTGAAAAATTTTAATAAAAAATTAATATTTAATAGATCTAAACTGTTGATTTAGATTTATACAATTACGTGATATTCCTCCTGATATATGGGCCGGCAGGGTTGCAGATCACATGTCAACACCTTCTTATCTCATGTGCTCTGCTGCTTATTTCTTAGAACAAATTTGTCACCTTCGTTGCTCCCCCAACATAATCCCCACGCTCCTCCGTAACCTTTACGAACGCGTGCACAAATAATAGCGAATCTCTGTTTTCCACGTCTTATTACATGTTCATATATTACGTCACGCGCTCTTGTAGCACGTCTTGGAATAAATCTTTTGGGTTTAATTGATTGAAGAGGAAGCAAAGAAAGTCCTAAAATTATATGGCGGGGCAATAGATGCAATATATCTAAAGATTTCTTTCACAATTTTTTATTGGACCATTTTACCCCTTTTATTTGTCTTATATGCCCTTATTTTCAGTCAAAAACTAGTTTTAGCTCTCCATGTTCAATAGTACTTTCTTCTTTGGGATGATCAAATATTACACGGTATATATTGAGTTTTGATTAGGACCACTTTTTGCAAAATTATTTTATTAATTGCACCCTACTTGTAGGCAAGTATTTGGAATGCACCCATGTCATAGTCTCAACTGTTAGAAAAACAAGTAGTTACATGTTGCTCTTTCGTTTTATCGGCAACTTCATTTGAATCTATAATAATTTTTACATGTTTCAGATCCTCCTCTCAAGTCTTGTTATAAACCATACAAATATGTGAATGTTTTATGAATTTTTGGCTAGTTAGTCTTTTACTTCTTCAAAGTAAAAAGTTTTTTGTTCATGTGTTAATTCATGATGATCTAAGCTCATTTTTTTCTCGGCATCACGTTTGGTTTGACCGAGTTATATGTGAGAACTAATTGAATACTTGTCCGTTGCATAAAAAAATTATATAATCTTAAAACATGTGTAATTGTAAACATTAATGTGAAAAACTATATTACAATATAGTTAATAATAAGAAATTAATTGAAAAAAAATACAATACATACAAAAGAGCATTTCAAGTTAATTATTCATCCAACTTGTAAGCTTATTCTACAAAAAACCATTAGCGAGACTCAAACTATGAATATCATTAAAAATTGATAAGAAAACAACTAATTTATAATAAGACTTCTTATAGATTGATTTTTTTCCAAATCAGTAGTCAACTTCAACAAAAACCAAGTTGATCTTGATCTTCACGAGAGAGCAGAAACTAAGAAAACTCAAATGAAAGCAACACTTTAAAAAGTGTCACGTCCAAAATAGAAGAAAAGTTTGAGAATAACTTTAAGAGAATCAACGCAGTGAAAAATTTAAGATCTTGAATTATTCGAGAAACAATATATTATTAAAGGATTAGGAAAAATATTTCTTGACGCGTGAGGATAAAAAAATTAAAATCTCATAGTCTTCCTTGATATTTTTTAAAAATGTCAATCAAAATCACAAGTGATTGGACACTCGAATAAAATCAGATAAAAAACTAACTCATTTCTTTCAACTTCCAAAGATAAAAAATTCGGCCATAACATTTACTTAAATTCATAGTTTTGAAAAATGATTTCAGAGCAAGTGAAAATGGCCATTCATTCTTAAAAGATTTTTGTTCGGCCATGGTTTCTCCTAAAAGGTAAGAAAAACTATAAAAAGGAAGTTACTGAAAAAAAAAATTAAAAACAACTCTTTTTAAGAATGGGTTATCATATGGTACCCATTCAAAAAAGAAACAACGGTTGGGAATATTGTTTTTCTTTTAATTTAATTAATTAAAATTGATAAATTAATTTTAATTAATTTTGGCCTTTTTTAGAATAAAGATGAAGTTAATTTTATTTCACTTTATTGATTATAGGCATCCACGTTGAATCATTTGTTCACTAAACAAGTCTCGTCACAAACGTAACCCAAATTTGAAGTTAGTAAGTAGACTATAAGAATAAAAATATATTTGACTAAATAATTAATAAATTCTATCGATTAAACTCATAATCAAATTTATTAATTATGAGTTATGATTAATTCCACTATAAAATCGTAACAGAACTCCAAGTGTATTTTATATTACTCGACGTAATTATCATTGACTTATTTTTCATTATGTAATGCTTCTCCATAATATAGTACCGCGTATAATTAGGTAAATTACTATCGGCCTAATACTTGTACACAGCTTATTATCCTTAGGTTTCAAATTCATTCTACTAGTCAGCTATGATAATTTTCATACTTGATATCTCAAGTAAAACCATCAAGTCTCTAGTACTCCACGAGAGATACTAAACGCTTAGTTTACTTTGACCACATAAATGAATTACCTAAGAGGTAATATATCACTTAATTAAAAGTGTCTATGGACTCACTATCTAATAACTCAGTCATCCAACATATAGGATATGTTGACTCATAGAGTCTCATTCTTAATAGATCAAAACAACTGAGTTATTAAATACGAGCTCATAACTCTCTCAATATTGAGAGCACGCATAAAATAATAGCAATGAGTCATGATTTTCATTTTATAGTACTTTACTGAAAATCAGACTCATTAGTCTTTTCAATGTATTTCAAATACACTAGTACATTAACTAAATACTCCATCTAGTAACCAAGGCAAGTCACTCTACATAATAGAGTTAATGTACTACAATCTTTTCTTAGCAAAGCGCCATCTTCACTAGACTGTGAAATTAAGTATTTACAAGTCATAAATGACTTTTGGTTAAATACATTGTTCCCATGAGCTAAACTTCATAAGACCCATAAACCAAGTACTATTATGCTTGTGGACCTTTTACAAGAATGTATTGTACATAATATAAGAATAAACTATTTATTATTAATCAGAATTAAATGTCTCAATAATATAATAGAATTTCAGTGCTTTTAGGGCACAACTCTAACAATCTCCCACTTGCCCTAAAGCACGTTTACAACCAGCTTAACCTTTATGTTCTCTACATGTGACCCAAAGACTTTTGTGGCTAAAGTCTTCGTAAACCGGTCTGCTAGGTTCTACCGCTGAAGTAATCTAACTGAAAATCTTAATCCATATACCAAACTATTATGTGATTTTCATCATGATAGCCAAGCACATAATCTCTCGTTCTCCTAAGATACTTGAGTATATATTCTTCACAACTATCCAGTGAAATCCTTTAGGATTTAACTGATATCTGCTGATTAAGCCTACTGTGAAATATACATCCAATGTACAATATAATATACTTAAGACTTCCCACTGCAAAAAAAATAAGGGAACTGTCTTCATGTTATATATTACATCCTATGTCATAAGACACTGACAGAATATATAGGTTCCAAACCTAAAAGGGTAACAAGCCCTTTCTTTGAATCCATCATTGTACATCTACACAGTTCATGATAATATCATTCTATATTTAAGTCTCGAAAGAACTTAATTCTTAAAATGAAGACCACTTTTCTAAAGTTTTTGATATCATAAATTCAGACAAACGTAGTTTTATTAGTGACATTTCATTTTATATCATTCTTGATGACAAAATGTCATCTACATAAAACACCAAAAAAATCATTATGTTTCCTTCATTTCTCTTGTACATACATGCCTCATTATGATCTTGATCAAAATCAAAACTTGATTACATGATCAACATAATGTTCTAAGTCTCTAATGTATTCTTAAGTCCATAACTGGAATAATGCATCATGTATATCATAATTCCTGGCCTTTAGCGACAAATCCAAAAATTGAGAGATAAAGATATTCATTTCAAAATCGCCATACAAGATAGCGTTCTTGACATCCATTTGCCAAAAAAACTCGTAAAAAAGATAAGCTGTAAAGGATGCAATATCTTTATAGGACATGAGCATGGCTATTAGTAAAAATGATCTGCTATACTTAATTTCCTCTCTCTAAGTATGCCATTTGTCATTAAGTCTAGCCTTGAACCTTACGTCTATGTTTGGCTTCCGCTTGTAGATCTTTGATACCCAATTCTTTAGGAGCTTCTACAAGCTTCTATACTCCATTAAAATTAATGGAATAATTTTCAGATTTCATTGCTTGAAACCAATGATTTACTTTGCATCATTTACAACCTCTATGCTGTTTCTGGGATCTGAGTCATGTTCCTCTGAGATGGACTCGAAAGTCTCTCACTTGAACATGAATATCTCAATTCGTTGTGATCCTCTACCACTGCAACATAGTGATTGGGCTCTATCTTATGTTCCATCAAGATTACCATATCAGAGTCTCCTAGGAACATTTACTTCTCATATGAATGAGAAATGCTCCCACTACAAAAGGTTATGTACTACTAGGAAGTACTTAATTCTTATTCTCTTGACTAACTGAATTCTCACTAACTTCTGGACTTATCTATTATCAAACTATCTTGCGTGACACACGTACTATTGGAAATTTCTTCTAAGTTTGTGTTACGTCTAGATATTCTTTTTGAAATATAATCTTCTTCCAAGAATACAATGTTTATACTTACAAACACTTCTTATTCTTGGTACTATAAAAATAAATAACCCACATTCCTTTTTGCATAGCCTATAGTTATATTTTATTTTGATCTACCATCTAACTTGACAACACTCTCTTTTAGCACGTGTGCTAGACATCCACATATATGAAGGTTACGTAAACTAAGTTTATGAACATAATTCTTGTGATGTTTCAAGAATTTCCAAAGATGATAGGTTAGTTAAATAACTACACATAGATCTCATCATGTTAAAAGAAAATATTTCTCCTTACTGTTACACAATTCTCTGGGTGACCCAGATGTAACCAACTGGAATACAATCCCGATATTCATCATGTAGTTAGTGAATGTCATTTAAAGGTATTTACCTCTTCAATCAAATCGAAGAGACATAGTTTGTCTCTCCAATGCCTTCTCGACTTTCATTCTAAACTATTTGATTTCTGAAAAGTTTTAGAATCAAGAAGCATAAGATAAACATAGTCATATCTAGAGTACCCGTCAATAAAATTGACATTATACTCATAGTCACCCCTCACCTAGACTTTCACTTGTCCACTCAAGTAATATACTCCAACACTAATGTCACAGACCTCTACGTCATTCTATCTCAAAAAAGACTCTTGGTCATATACTCATCAATAATGAATTCACTTACTAGTAAGAGTTTATAAATTTAAAGGCCATGAAACATGTCTCTTACTAGTCTTCAACTCATACTTAAATAGTATGACCATGACATATGTTATAAACATATAGTTGGCTTGAAACTTTTCTCTTCAATAATGTACTATGTATATTGTTATCTTACTCTATATCATGCAACAAAAAAGTCAAAAATAAATGTATTTTCCAAAAAACAATGCATACGCTTCTATCCAAAGAACAACATGCAATCTCTCTCATTTAGTTTTCTAGTTTCCTAGAACCTTCACATAAAATTGTGAATGTGATTAGTGATTTCAGAATCTACACGCCAGGACGTAGTAGAATCAATCGTTGATCACTTCATAATGAGATGCATGCTTTAGCTCTTTATAGTTAAGAAAATCTTTTAGTTGGTTTTTTTCTATCCAGTCTTCTCATAATAGAAGCATTTCCCATTAGAGTTTGCCTCTCTTTCTTACTCTAAGTCAACTCTATTTAGATATCTTTATATTCTTCATTTTATCTAGGCTAAGCTTAAGCTCAAAAGAAGAAGTTGACTGGATCATGTTTAACATAATCTATGTCTTAAAGATTACCTTAGCTATCGAGAGTTCCTAATTCAGTTCAGCCCGATTAAACATTTCTGCATGTACTGTAGTTTAATCATGAACCGATCTAAGGAATCCATTTAGGTATCCAAGACTAAATCGTCATGAGTTTCCCCATTGATTCGGCTATAGGAATCTTTGTCTCGTTTTGTAAAAACACCAACCATAACGATATGGTCATTAACCAGAGTTTCCATTGTCATCTTAGTGTTCAACATAACCTAGATATCTTATTGGAGATTAATAATTATATCAGCTTCCATGAATAATGAATTTACTGTAGTTCCAACATATTTGTGATATAATGACACCATGTTACATGGAGCTAAAATTCAAACTATTTGCATAGCCAATATTAATTTTATTCTCCTGAATGGAACTCTAAGAAAAGTCTAGTGTAGCATTAATTAGGAGTGTACTTGCTTCTTTTTACGATCAAATTAAAGTCCTAGTTAATATCCATTAATGTTGACGATAATTTCACTAAAGATGCTAATGGGCTCATGGACAACATTTTAATTACTAAAAGTTAATAAAATTCTCAATCATTACAAGCATATTCGAACTAACGCATACATCATATCATGAAAATAAATAAAAAACTAAAAAACAATCATGCAATGTACGCAACGGTATCCCAACTCTCATAAACATACACACGCTTAGGCAGAACGCACATTTAAAAAACAAATTGGGTAGGATAGTCCAATCTAATTAATTACCAATCTGATATTGATACATAGTAATCCTACTAATCTAGTATTAATATCTAGAAATTAACTAACGTTCTGCTTTGGTCTCTCGAAATAAGTAATAAGAATCTCTTAGGTGGGATACTGTAAAAAACGAGTCAAGTGTATACCATTATTTTACTCTCAGACTTGTGGCAAGTGGACAACTCCTGCTTAGGCAAATCGTTTTCAGTTATTCACTTATCAAGGTGATCATTACGAAGACCATACTTGTAATATCTGATACTTCGGATACCCTCCTTTAGGGAGCTTCCAAGATTGAAGACGAGGTACCCTGACACCTTACTATGATCCAATAATGAAGACCGTGAGTTTCGATTAAGAATCTTGCTCCCACTTGATTTTTTAAATAATGTGAGTTTTTATTACCGTGGGTTACTGAGTGACATTAGATGATCAGCCAGCCTAAAGTTTAGCAACCTACTCCAATTAAAGAAGCATGCTCAATTAGTATTATATTTAAGTTAATATAATTTTATCTAAATTCTAATAATCTCACAATTTTATTAACGATAAATTAAATATCTAACGAGATTATTAAAATTAAAATTACATTTATATAAAATTAATAACATGCTTCTAGGGTTAGTCATTTTATACCCTAATTCGATTATGCTTAATTTTATCTTCATTATGCAATCACAAACGCTTATCCTTTAAGAAACCTAAAGTCACATGGCATCTAAATGTGATGTGCATAAAATAAAATTATCTAAGCATGTTGGGTATAAAAAATAATAAACAAAACATCAGGGTATAAAAGATAAATATCTAAAGTATACCCTAGCCTTGCACAACCCTACCCTATCTTAATTTAAAGTCTAAAACTGATCTTCAAGATAGGCTGAGATCGATCCCTAGCATAGGAACCATCTACCCCTGGTTGACACCCTTGATCTCACTAGGGGTTGCACCCACTGGCCACCGTCGACCGTCACCCTCTACCTCACAAGGTTGATTCCGTTCCAAATAACCAAACCAGCAAAATAGAAAAATTCTCGTCACTCCGTGATACGTCGAATTCAGCCTCCAATTTTACAGGGAAACATCCGAATCTGGTCTTCTTTGTGAAACACAAAATTCAGGGCCTTTGAGGTATCTTTCTAGAGGATTTTGAATCAACTCAATCAGATATCGGATCCGAAAGTTATGAACTGAACACCGAACTGTCACCGCGCATCCACTTCTACGCGGACGCGAGTTTTCAACCGTCTTTCGATACTCCTTTGGCATCGTTTTGATCTCCACCCGATACGAATAATTACATCATACAAATCCTAACTTTCTCAAAGAAAGTTCACAAGAATCTATGAAAATCAAATACGAATCCTAAAGAGAAAAATAATCTCTTCATAAATTGTCTCTTTAATTACATAACCAACAGAAAAATACACAAAATCTAAATGGTTTATGTAAGGGAGTATCAAAATAATCAAAACCATTAACAAAATTTCGTAAGTATTTGTCAAATAATTCAAAACTTTTGCTCTCATACCAATTGAAGTAATCAACGCAGCGGAAAATACATGATCTTAAATTATTCGAGAAACAACCTATTATCGAAGGATTAGGAAAAATACTACTTGAAGCGTGATGATAAAAAATCGAAACCTCATAGTTTTTCTTGCTATTCCTTGAACCGTCAACCAAAATCACAAGTGGATGGGCACTCAAATAAAATCAGATAAAATACTAACTCATTTCTATCTTCTTCCAAAGACAAAAAATCCGGCCATAGCATTTACTTAAATTCATCTTTCTGAAAAATAGCTTCAGAACAAGTAAAAATGACCATTCCTTCTTAAAAGATTTTTATTCGGGCATGATTTCTCTTCAAAAGATAAGAAAAACTATCTAAATAGGAAGTTACTTAAAAAAATTAAAAACAACTATTTTTTAAGAATGGGTTAACATATGGTAACCCATTCCAAAAAGAAACAACGGTTGGGAATGAATTTCCAACCGTATGTTTTTTTAATTGAATTAATTAAAATTGACAAATTAATTTTAATTAATTTTTGTCGTTTTAGAATAATGACGAAACTAGTTTTTTAGATCATTTTGTTGACTGTAGAGTATCCACATTGAACCACTAGTTCATTAAATAAGTCTCGTCATAACGTAACCTAAATCCGAGGTTAGTAAGAAGACCATAAGGATAAAAATACATTTGGCTAAATAATTAACAAACTCTATCGATTAAACTCATAATCAAATTTATTAATTATTAATTACGATTAACTCTATTACAAAATCATAATTATCCTTGACCTATTTTTTATTATGTAATGCTTTTCCATAATATAGTACCGCATATGATTAGGTAAATTACTATCGACCTAATATTTATACACATCTTATTATCCTTAAGTTCTAAATTCATTCTACTGGTAAGCTATGATAATTTTCATACTTGATAACTCAAGTAAAATTATCAAATCTCTAGTACTCCACGAGAGATACTAAGCGCTTAATTTACTATGACCACATAAATGAATTACCTAAGAAGTACTATGCCACTTGATTAAAAGTATCTATGGATTCTGTTATTAAGAATCTATAGACTCACTATCTAATAACCCAGTCATCCAACCTACGGAATATGTTAACTCATAGAGTCTCATTCTTAATAGATCAAAATAACTAAGTTATTAAATATGAGCTCATAACTCTCTCAAGATTGAGAGCACGCATAAAATAATAGCAATGAGTCATGATTTTCATTTGATAGTACTTTACTGAAAATCAAACCCATTAGTCATTTCAATGCATTCCAAATACACTAACACATTAACTAGATACTCCACCTAGTGATCAAGGTAAGTCACTCTACATAATAGAGTTAATGTACTACAATCTTCTCTTAGCAAAACGCCCGGCTTCACTAGACTGTGAAATTAAATATTTACAAGTCATAAAAAACTTTTGGTTAAATACATTGTTAACATGAACTAAACTCCATAGGACCCATAAATCAAATACTATTATACTTGTGGCATTTTACAAAAATATATTGTACATAATATAAGAATAAATTATTTATTATTAGTCAGAATTTAAAAATCTCGATAATATATTAGAATTTCAGTGTTTTTATGACACAATCCTAACAAACTTTACATTCAAACTAAAGAAAGTACAAGGAACTTTGATATTGTTTACCTATGCACCATCCATCAATTTATAGAAAGATAAAACTTTCTATCTTTTATATATTAATGCATAAGTAAGAAGGTGCATGAAAAGTTTGATGTATTAAATAACTTGCAAAAGATACTTGGAAAAGCCAATGATTGTTATAATGAGCGAGTTCAATGGATTATGTATTGAATGTGAACTAATAAAAAGAGGTATGGTGGATACAGAAAATAGTAATAGCCAAATTGTTTTCCTCCTAAAATAATAATAATTGCTTTTATGTACAAAATAATATAATAAATAATTGTTTAATGTATTTCGTTTTCATCTTTAATAAATATGATTGTATAAGTTTATCCATCTTTATTTAATTTATTAAAATAATTAGTAAGAGAAGAACATTTGAATTTTCATTTATCATTATGTCACATCTATTTAACGTATTTGATTAATTATAGTTTAAGTAGTTTAATTGTCATAATTTTATTATTATATTTAATGAATAATGACACATATTGAGCAAATACGGAGTGTTCATACCGATACACATATATATACACATACATACATATATACACACATGCATTCATACATATACATATATGTGTATGAAAGGTTTGATTCTTTAAGATAACTTGACGAACTATGGTCAAACATTGATCACTTCGGGTATTTAGACACCAAGTGCATTCAAGCAGTATAAGTAGTCTCCTGATATATATAATGACCGCAGAGAATTTGAGTTAATGTTATAAAGTATCTACCAATTACCAATTCATAGATTTCAACTTTATTGATTGTTGTTTTTGTAAGTGGGGGAGTGGAAATTTTAACTTAAAAACCTATTACTTGAAAAATATGTATGCCTATCAGTTAAGCTATTACTTATACCATCTATGAGATTATAATTAGTAATCATCAATTAACAGAATGACTACAAATTAAACTTCTTTTTTACTTCTTAGAAAAATTGAACATATAGTTTATATCAGGGACGCTTAAATTGAAACATAAAATGAGATACATGCCTCTATCTAAAACTGACGACAACAGATAATTTGACTACTTGAAGGGTTCAAGTAATATTTTTTTATTACTTGAAACCTTCAAGTTGTCACATGTTTTATCTGTAAATCACTACATAAAATAAAATGATTATTTGAAGGGTTCAAGTAGTAAAAAATTACTACTCGAAGTACCCTTCAAGTAGTGACGAGTTTACTGGACAATAGACTTCACGAGAAAAAAAATTACTTGAACCCTTCAAATAGTGACGAGCTTACTAGAAAACAGACTTCAAGAAAAAAAAATATTTAAAGGGTTTAAGTAGTAAAAAACACTATTTAAATATCTTCAAGTAGTCACATACTCTCTGTATAAAATAACTAATTAAAGAGTTAAAGTAGTCATAAAACACTACTTGAACCCTTCAAGTAGAAACGAACTTACTTGAAACAGACTTCAAGAGAAAAAAAATTACTTGAAGGGTTCAAGAAGTAAAAAAAATACCATTTGAACCTTCAAGTAGTCATAATTGCATGAAACAAAATGACTACTTGAAGGGTTCAAGTAGTCATAATAAACACACTACTTGAACCCTTCAAGTAGTGACGAGTTTACTGGACAACAAACTTCAAGAGAAAAAAAAATTACTTGAAGGGTTCAAATAGTCAACTAATTAACTGTTTCTACTTTTATTTATGCATAATTAAACTTCTTCTTAATACCCCCCTCTTAATATTGTTTAATTCCGCGCCTTTTGGTATCAGAGCCAAATCTGGTGGGGATAATACTGTTCTAATTAACTGTTTCTACTTCTATTTCTGCATACTGTTTGCCGCCTATTATGGCTGGTTATTGATATTATTGTTTGCTTATTTGCTTACATGAATAATTGCTTATATTTAATCTCACTCTCCTCACAAGTGGCTGGTTATTCTTATAATTGATTATTTCTCTGTATTATTTGTTTGCCTAATCTGTGAATCTGTTTATCAGAGGCTGATGTATCAACTTCTATTTGGTTAGCTTCAGGGACCTAGGTAAAACCTCTTATATATGTAAATCCCGAGGGTAGGGTGATTGTAGAGGTGAAAGGGAGAAGAGTGAAGCCTAATAGGAGGTTGTAGAAGTCAACACAAGGTTAGTAACAAAAAATACAGTATAAAATTCTTAATAATAAGAGTAATTTAGTTATTTTGAGCACTGAGTATGTTATCTAGAAGTAATTCTTCTAGTAGCATTAGGTCTATAATATCTTCAATAGCCAACATAGTGGATGATGAATATTTTGAATTTACAGATGATCAAGTAGATTATAAATATTTTTTCCTATCAGATGATCAGAATGATCATTTCGAATACCTTTCAGATGATCAAAAAAACATTCTGAAGACTTTAATCAAGTAAATGATAGGGTATGGAACAAGACTTTAATCATACTCTATCATTTAGGATTCAAATAGAGTAAGAATTAAAAAATTTAAAAATTAAAGGTCTAGAACCAAAAGGAATAAGTTCCCAAGAAAGTCAGACAAGGCTTAATAGTAAACAATATAATAAAACTAATTACCAATCTTTTAATTCTAAAGTTGGGGAGTATAACCAGCCTAGTACCCTTAAGAGTTCCTTTTCTGGATCATATATTAATAATGATCAAGATTTTAGGATTAAAGAATTAAAAAAAATTCAAAAAATTTGAATCCAAATATTCTGCAACAAGAATACAAACCAGATTGGGCAATTATAAATAAACACAATGATGACCCAGAAAATCTAAATAGACGTATTAGGTTCAAAGATTCATATAATTGGATAAAAAAAAATCATACTTGCTGAATGGAAGACATTCATGCAAAAATATAAAGTTAACATATTTTCCTTGATTATATCGAAGATATTTATGAGAAAAATATTAAAATAATTCTTAAATCTAAATGGGTCAAGGAAGACTCCGGTGTGGTAACTGTCAGTCATCCACCACCTGGAAAAATCCTAATTAATCATAAAAGTTCTTAACCTAATAAAGATTTCATTAAATCTCTCCAACTTCATTATGAGAAAACTCCTAATGAAGAAATACTTAGAAGGTTAAAATTTTTAAGAAACAATGTTTCAGAATCAGATAACCATAGCTTAGAATCAACCTATGAGCCATACATAATTCATAATTCTTTGAAACATAAAATTAAAGAACCACGTAGGTCAGAATCCTATGAACCTTCAAATAGTATTGAGGAATCATCCAAAAATTTAAAAATTAAATCATCTGTCAATGTTAGTAACCATGACAGTATCTTTGAATTAGAAATTCATAGGTTAGAACCCACCTATGAATATTCCATAATTAATGAATCTTCAAATGTTAAAGAATAAACTAATGAATCATTTTATTCTGGTATGATTGATAATCAAAATAATTGTTCAGAATTCGAAAACCTTACTAATAATAAATTTCAAGAATTAGAGGACAGTAGTTTAAATTTAGAAAATCATAGGTTAGAATCAACCTCTAAAATCTTTCACAATTGATGAGTCTTCAAACATTAACAAAGTTGAAGAAACATTAAAATATTTTGAAACTAAAAATCATCCTCTGAGGACATTAACCATAGAAATTCTTTGATCACTGTTTCTCCTTTCAAGATTTCAAAGGAAGAAGAATCAAATAAAAAATTAGTTGAACAATTCAATTACACCAATTCAAAGTCTAATTACAATAGATAAGCAATTAGACAAAATTGAAAATAAAGTTGATGATCTTCATAAACCTGAATCTAGTGAAACTCTGGAAGAAAAATCTTTAATAAATCTTTCGGACAAAACCACTCCAGATATGGTTCCCCTCAATAAATAGATTGATAAATTACTTCATAAATTAAAAATAATCAATGAAGATAATAGTTCAGATCTAGAAAATCATAGGTCAGAGTCCACCTATGATTCCTTTATAATAAGTGAATCTTCAAACATTAATAATATTGAAGAATCAATTAAAAATTTAGAATCATCTGAAATTAAATATGAAAATATTATTAATAATATACCTCATGAATTAAAGGTAATTAATCAACACAATAATTTAGATTTAGAAAATCATAGGTCAGAATCCACCTATGAATCGTCCACGATAAGTGGATCTTCAAACATTAATAATATTGAAGAATCACATAGAAATTTAGAAATTACTAAATTAGAAAGGAAATGGCCTAAAAATCCTATTCCACTTGATATTCAAATTTCTGAAATTTTTTTAGTTAACCAATTTTCTATTTCTACAGATAAATTGCACAAATGGAATATTGATAGACTTTCTAAGTAGAAAGTTCTCAATAAATTTCAACACATGACAATAATAGCTAACAACTACATTACCACACACAATTTACTTCACAATGAGGTAATCAATCTTTTAGTCATAGGATTCACATAAATGCTACGTTCCTGATGAGAAAATTATCTCACAAAAGAATCCAAAAATCTCATCCTTTCAGCAATAAAAATTAATGTTGAAGGAACACTAAATATTGAAGAAAAACATGAAACAATACCTAATGCCACCAATACACTTCTCTACACAATAGTTAAATACTTCATTGGACTATCGAGTAATATTACTTGACATATCCATAATCAATTGACCAAACTTAGGTGTCCAACCCTAAGTAAAATCCACTGGTACAAAAATATATTTTTGTCCAAAATAATGTCAAGGGATGATAATAATCAACCCTCTTGAAAAGAAAAATTTATTAATAAATTACTCATTTTATACACACACAAAATAAGAATAGTTCTTAGTAATAACCTAGGTAACATAGACTATGACAGTCTTACCTATGGTACGATTATTACAACAATACAAAAGGAAGCTTTTGGAATATGCACTGATATGAAAAATAAAACTATAGAATATGAATTAGGCAATTCTTGTGAGCAATATGGTTTACCCCCTAGAAGGTATCACAAGCCTGATAGGAGAAAATACTATAAGAATAAGCATAAGATTTTTAACCAATATTTTTCAAAGAACAAAAATTTTGACAAACGTTTTTCCAAGAATAAAATTTATTCTAGAAGAAAAACAATAAATATTATTTTGATAAAAATAAACTTAAGTATTTTAAATATGGCCAGAATGGTCATTCTTCTAAAACTTGTCAAGTTAAAGACAAAATTAATCAATTAAAAATCTCTAATGAAGAAAAATAAGAATTATTTAGAATCATAGAGTCAATAGAAAACTATGAGAGTGATAGTGTATGGATATGACAGTAATTCCCCTAACATCTCTATGGAGTGTAGGGATAGTTGTTGTCAAAAAATTAATGTTCTAAATAACAATAAAGAACAAGAAGAAAATCTCTTGTTGGATTTAATTAGCAAAATTAAAAATTCAGAATACCTAGAAAGACTTAGGAAAGTAATTTTAAAAGAAAATACTTAGTCTAACAATATCGCAAGCCTCTCACAAACCCTTAAAAAATTCAATATGGGTAAAGGAAAAAAATAAGTTATACTACATGAATTTCAGAAAGAAATTAAAAATATTAAAATAAAAGAAGAATTAAATCTTTTAATAAAGAGTTTAGTTAAAATTCATGAATCTTATAAACTAGGAGAACCATAATGTGGAATTCTCACCACTAAACCGCAACGCATTTTGGTATCAGAGCCAAACCTGGTGGGGATAATAATGTTCATTAACTGTTTCTACTTCAATTTCTACATAATCAAACTGTTTGCCGCCTATTATGGCTGGTTATTGATATTATCATTTGTTTATTTACTTACATGAATAATTGCTTATATCTAATCTTACTCTCCGCCCAAATGGCTGGTTATTCTTATAATTGATTATTTCTCTGTATTATTTGTCTGCCTAACCTGTGAATCTGTTTATCAGAAGCTGACGTATCAGCTTCTATTTGGTTAGTTTCAGGGACCTAGGTAAGACCTCTTAGATACGTAAATCCTGAGGGTAGCGTGGTTGTAGAGGCGAAAGGGAGAAGAGTGAATCCTAATAGGAGGTTGTAGAAGTCACCACAAGGTTAGTAACAGAAAATACAATATGAAATTCTCAATAATAAGAATAATTTAGTTAGTTGAGCAATGAGTAGATTTTTTAGGAGTAATCTTCTACTAGTAATAGGTCAACAATAACCTCAATACCTAACATAATAAATGATGAACATATTGAATTAGAAGATGATCAAGTAGATCATAGGATATGGAATATACCTAAAATCCCCAATAAAAGTATTTATAAATCAACATGGTCTGTTACTTCTTTCAAGCCACAGCATCATGTAAAAACAATTGAAAAAATATATGCTCTTAGAAAAGAGCATGAAACATGTCAATTACTTTCCTCTTATGCAATAAAGCATCATATTCAAGAAGGATATAATTTCCTTCAATTTGGTTTAGTCCAGATTGGAGTAAAACCACTCATAAAAAGAGGCTTAAATACCTCTGTCTTATTAGCCTTGCGAGATGCAAGATTTATAAATTTTAATGATAGTATTTTAGGATTAATTGAATCTTTACTTTATAATGGTCCAATTTGTTTTGATTATTTTCCTGATCTGTCTGTTAGTTTAGCAGATCCCCATATTTTAAAATCATTAACTTTAAATATTAAAACTAGTGGTTACCAAGTCCTAGAAGGCACCCAACCTCTAGCTTTAATCTTTAGAATTCATTATAAAATAACCAAAACAAATATGAATTTTCAAGCCATCAATAGAAGTCTAAAGAATCAAACATTATTGATACAATCTAGTCAAAGTAATGCTAGTATTAGAGTGCCAACAAATTGACTTTTAACTAATGAAAGTCAACCTACCCAAATTCAAAGACCAATTGAAGATGTCGATTACATCCAACAATTAATGGATGGTACTGTAAAAATTAACTTTCAATCATCTTCTAGTCCATAAATTAGGGAGCATAGCCAGTCTAGCACCCCTAGGAATTCCTTTTCTGGATCATCCATCAGTAATGATCAAAATCTTACGATTCAACATTTAGAACAAGAATTAAGGAAATTACAAATTGAAAATTTAAAACTTAAAGGCATAACCACAAGTTCTCAAGTTAGTCAGCCAGTCTTTGATAATAAGTCTGATCAATCTTATGAAACTAAAGCATCCACTGGATCAGATTTCCAAGGAAGCCTTCATTCTGTCAATCCTCAACTCTTAAATCTGAATATAGGGACCTTGAGTCAAGAATATAAACCAGATTAGGAAGGTCTAACCCAACACAATAATGACCCATACAATCTAGACAGACATAATAGATTCAGAGATTCGTATGATATGGATCAAAGAAAAGTCATACTTGCTGAATGGAAGGCATTCATGTAAGAATTTAGCATTGATATATTTTTTCTAGATTATGTTGAAGATATTTACGAAAGAAATATCAAAGAAAAGTATAAATGGGTTAAGGAAGACTCTAGTATAGTATCTAATAGTCATCCTCCTCCTGAGAAAATCATGATAAGTCATAAAAATTCTTTAATCGCTGCCTCTCCTTTCAAAATTACAAAGGAAGAAGAACCAAACAAAAAAGTAGTTGAATAGCTCAACTATACTAACCAGAGCCTAATTACAATAGGTAAACAGTTAGATAAGATTGAAATAAAGGTTGATGTTCTCAATGAATCTAGGCCTAATGAAACCTTGAAAGAAAAATCTTTAATAAATCTTTCAGATAAAACCACTTTAAAATTTTTCTCAATTAATAAAAAAATTGATAAAATGATTCAAGTATTAAAGAATAAATCCACTGAGTCATCTTCCAATGTTAAGGTAGTTAACCAAGATAGTTGTTCAGATTCTAAGTCTGAAAAAATTGATGAAAAATATTTCAAGAATTGAAAATAATTAACGAAGAATATAATACTGATTCAGATAGTCATAAATCAGAATCAACTTATGAATCATCCACAATAGGTGAGTTCTCAAATATTAACAATATTGGAAAAACATTTAAGAATTTAGAAATTAATAAATTAGAAAGAAAATGGCATAAGAAACCCATGCCTCCTGATATTCAAATTACTGAATCTTCTCTTGTTAATCAATTTTCTGTTTCTGCAGAAAAATTATATGAATGGAATATTGATGGTCTTTCTGAACAGAAAGTCCTCAATAGACTACAACACATGACAATGATAGCTAACAACTACATTACCTCTCACAATTTATTTCATGAAGAAGTAATAAATCTTCTAGTAACAGGATTCACAGGAATGCTCCATTCCTTGTGGGAAAAACATCTCAGACAAGAATCTAAAATTTCCATTCTTTCAGCAGTTAAGATTGATGCTGAAGGAAACCTAATTATTGGAGAAAATCAGGAAACAATACATGATGGTATAAATACACTCCTTTACACAATAATTGAACATTTCATTGGTACGCCAAGTAATATTACTTCGTTTCATGATCAATTAACCAATCTTAGGTGTCCAACATTAAGTGATTTTAATTGTTATAAGAAGATATTCTTATCTAGAGTAATGTCAAGGGATGATAGAAATCGATCATTTTGAAAAGAAAAATTTATTAATGGATTACCCAATCTCTTTGCCTATAAAATAAGGATAGTCCTTAGTAATGACCTAGAAAATATAGACTATGATAGTCTAACTTATGGAACAATAATTACTATAATACAAAAAGAATGATTAAAAATGTGTGTTGACATGAAAATCAACAAACAAATTAAAAAAGAAAGTATAACTGCTAAATATGAGTTATGTAATTTTTGTGAGCAATACGATCTACCTTCTACTGCCCCTTCTCAGAAGAATAGAAAAAATTCTCACCCTAGAAGCTCTCATAAGCCCTATAGGAAAAATTACAACAAACATAAGAATAAAAATTATGATCAAAACTTTTCTAAGAATAAAAATTTCTCTAGAAATATAAATTATTCCAGAAAAAGGTTTAATAAATAATTTGATAAAACTAATATTAAGTGTTTTAAATGTGATCAGAAAGGTCACCTTTCAAATACTTTTCAAGTCAAGAATAAAATTAATGAATTAAAAATTTATGAAGAAGATAAACATGAATTGTTTAGAATCTTAGAAACAGTAGATTACTATGACAATAATAGTGAAGATTTAGGAGAATATGAAACCTCTGAATCCTCTAAAACTGAATCATCAAGTT
Organism: Datisca glomerata; assembly: GCA_003255025.1. Lineage (NCBI taxonomy): Eukaryota > Viridiplantae > Streptophyta > Magnoliopsida > Cucurbitales > Datiscaceae > Datisca > Datisca glomerata. The sequence continues at coordinate 332,914 of QANY01010971.1, forward strand.
TTGACAGTGATTCTCCTAACATCACTATGAGGTGTAGGGATAGTTGTTGTCTAAAAATCAATGTCTTAAATAAAAAAAATCAATGTCTTAAATAAAAATGAAGAACAAGAAACCCTCTTGTTAGATTTAATTTGTAAAATTAAAAATCCAGAATTAAAATAAGAATACTTTGAAAGACTTAAAAAGATAATTCTAAAGAAAGAAAATGTTAAGTCTAATAATAATAATAATACTGCAAGTTTTTGACAAACCCTTGAAAAATTCAATAGAATAAAAGGGAAAGAAAATGAAGTTACCTTACAGGAACTTCATAAGGAAATTAAAGATATTAAGATTGAAATAAAGTATTTGAAGAATTCAAACAAAGGAATTAAATATTTTAAAAATAGAAAATCTAATTAACAAACAAGAATTGAGTGAACCTAGTAAATTACTAAGTTCTGATAATGAAGATGAAGAACCCATAAACTGCCAAAACAGTGATGAACATAATGGCACATAATGGTTAATCACATAAAAATCAAAAAATGGCACATAATGGTTAGAATAATCATTCAAGATTTTGATTTCACAACAATGACTCTTGTAGATTCAGGAGCAGATTTGAATTGTATGCAAGAAGTACTAGTTCCAATGAAGTACTTTAAGAAGACAAAAGAATCTTTATCTTCTACTAATGGTACTCGTATGCATATCAATTATGAAATACCCACATTCCATATTTGCCAAGATAATGTATGTTTTAAAACATCATTTGTCTTAGTAAAAAATATGACTGACAAAATTATCCTAGGTTTACCATTCATTGCTCTGCTATATCCATTTTCAACGGAGTATGATGGAATAATTACTTATGTCATGAATAAACCTATAAAATTTAAATTCCCCTCTTTTTCTCGTAATGAAAAATTAAAAACTCTAAAAGAAAAATCTGTCTCTGATTCAATAAATCTCATTTCCTGTAAAGAAAAATAATTATGTGTTTTACAAGATGAATTAAAATTCAATAGAATTGAAGAACATCTTCAGAATTCTATTCTTCAAAACAAAATTAAAATATTCGAACAAAAAATCTGTAAAGAATTATGTTCTTATATTCCCAATGCTTTCTGGCACAGAAAACAACATACTATCAGTCTTCCTTATATAAAGGAATTTGACGAGAAGAATATCCCAACAAAGGCAAGGTCAATTCAGATTAATTCTGAAATGCTTGAGTTTTGTAAAAAAGAAATTACAAAACTTCTCAATAAGAATATTATTGGAAGAAGCAAATCTTATGGTCCTGCTCGGCCTTTTATGTCCAGAAGGCTAGTGAAATTGAACGAGAAGTTCCTCGTTTAGTAATCAATTATAAGCTCCTTAATAATATTTTAGAATGGATAAGATATCTAATACCAAACAAAAAAGAATTTAATAAATAAACTTGGAGATGCAGTGATATTCTTATAGTCTGATATGAAATCTGGATTTTGGCAAATCCAGATAAAAGAAAATTATAAATATAAAACAACATTTGTAACTCCATTTGGCTATTATGAGTGGAATGTAATGCCTTTTGGGCTTAAAAATACTCCTAGTGAATTTCAAAATATAATGAATGAAATCTTTAACTAATTTACTGATTTCTCAATTGTCTGCATTGATGATGTACTTATTTTCTCAAAAACGGTAGAACAACATTGGAGACACATTGAATCATTTGTTAGGATAATAAAACAAAATGGTCTAGTTATCTCTGCAAGCAAAATCAAATTATTTCAATCTAAGGTTGGATTCTTAGGATTTGAAATACACCATTCTATAATCAAGCCAATTGACATGGTAATACAATTTGCTGAAAAATTTCTCAATGAAATTCTAGATAAAACACAATTGCAAAGATTTATAGGATCTTTAAATTACATATCTGATTTTTACGATAAAATGAGAATTGATTATAAGCCTATCTTTGACAGGCTTAAAAAGAATCTCCCTCATTGGACAGCTGTCCATACTGATTTAGTCAAAAGAATTAAAACCCATGCTAAGACACTTCCTTGTCTTGGCATTCCTACTAATAATTTTTTTTAAATTGTCCAAACTGATACCTCTCAGATTGGATATGGAGGTATCTTGTTACAAAAATTGTTCCCATAATCACCTGAATAAATTGTTATGTTTACTTCTGGGATATGGTCTCAATCACAAGTTAATTATAGTACAATTAAGAAGGAAATTTTTTCCGTTGTATTATGCATACAGAAATTCCAAGATGACTTGTTAAATCAGAAATTTTTGTTAAAAATTGATTGTAAATCTGCTAAACATGTTCTAGAAAAGGATGTTAAAAATATAGCCTCCAAACATATATTTGCTAGATGGCAGTCTATACTTAGTATTTTTTATTTTGATATTGAATTTATTAAAGGAATTAATAATTCAGTTCCTGACTTCTTAACTCGTGAAGTCTTGCAGGGGCAACAAAAAGATGGGGTCTAGGCTCCAAGCCTCGGGGAAAATGACTAAAGGAGAAACCTCCACACGACAATTGACCCTTACGGCCCAAATCAAATAGGGGTCTTCTACTCTAAGGAATACCCATTTAACAATTCTTAGGTTTACCAGGCTTAATTACCAATCTGATTTGGCCAATTAATTTGATCTGTTTGCAGTCTCTAAACCATTTAACCCACAACTGGTCATCAACCAACCACTCACCAATTATAAAAAGTCTTCTCCTTATCATTGGAAAATCCCTAGTAAAAATCGCTTTTATATTAAACACTCATTTGCCCAATTTACAAATTCAATAGAAATAATGAAGGCCCATTACCTTCCTGATTCTTGTTTCGTCCCTGGACACAAGGACAAAACCCTTAGTTTCTATAGAGATATTCTCCTAGAAACAAAATCAGTAAATATCAAACCCATAAACAGTACATAATAAAAAATCCTCTATCATTTCTTCTATATCCTCAGAATAATAACTTTGGAAGAATGAAAAATCCATCCCTCAGGGTTAAAACCCATTTTAAATAAAAATAATATAATTATTTTGACTATATTGATGCATGACAAACAATTTTCTTGCACCAAAATAGTGAATTTTCTCATTCTTGGTTTTTAAATTTTGACAAAAATTTCAAAGTCAATTTACCAAAATGGTTTTCGAGATGGTGGTCAATCCATGACCCTGTCTTTGAAATATTCCCAATCGAATTACAACAAAATTTCAGCTTAATTTTAAAATTATTTAAACCCTCAACAGTTGAGGCCTCTTTTCCTCAATAATTTATTTTGTAAATAAATATAAAATTTCATGGATTTTGAAGTGGCAATACGCCATTGAAGGGGAAGTCCTCACCAGACACTATAATGTAAAATGGTGGGACAAATTCAGTACATTAAAGATATCCGCTTCCATAAATGAAGAATTAGCAAAATCTCACCCCCAGTTAAAGTCTTTCAAGCCTCCAGTGGCCTCCTTAAAAATTAAGGAACCAGATAACCAAGCTCCTCAAATTAACCAATCATCAAATTTCTCCCAAAATTTAAAGTCTACCACAAGACCTTCTTCAAAAGGCAAAATTAGGTCCAAAAAATCAAAAGAAAAACATGAGTTAATACAAAAAATGCTCATTCTTCTTGAAAATAATACAAGCTCTGACTCTGAATCCTAATCCTCAGTAGAGTCAAGTCACCCAGTAAAGAATAAAAAGAGTCAATCGTCTAAATCTCCCTCTCAGAAATTAAAGGGAAAATCTTATGTTCGTTCTTTTCCCTGATGGGCCCATGATCCCTTCAAGGATTCACAAGACTCTTTTGATGATGTGACCTCAGTGAAGATGAATAGGAAAAACTAAATACATCCTTGGCAAAATGCCAATAAAATAATTTTGAAGATATCACGATAACACCAAGAGCACAATGCAGTGATCATCATACTCTTCAAAACAATCAAAGAACAAGTGACCTCTAGTCCGGGATAAAAATGATTAAGGACTAGTGAAAAATACTCCACCAACAGTCTCAACAAATCATGACAACCACAAAGGATTTCACCTGACAAGATTCTTTGTAATTTATCATTTTGTAATCATTGTACTAATTACGCTTTTATTAAGTCAAAAGTAGACAAAAGTAGGCATGTAAAATATTTTTACTTTTGTAGAATAGAATAATTAAGGTTAGTGATGGGTTCCCGGTGAACTCCACTTTCCTCAACTATAAATAGGCAGTCTCTCCCATTTGTGAATCAGAACTCGTTTTACAACTCTTACTATTTGAGAGCTAAAACCTGTTTTATGAAACAGAGCCTTCTTCTTCTACTCATCTTTTATAAATCTTTTCTTCTTTTTTCTTCAACTTAAATTAGTGACCGGGAGCACTAATTTATTGTTGCCAATAAACTCCATTTGTGTAAGTTTTTAATCTTACATCTTAATACAGTTTTTGTAATGAATGTTTGTTAATACAGTTTTTATTGTTTATCTTCTTGCTTCTTAATACCTCATCTTAAATATTGTTCAATTCCGCGCCTTTTGGTATCAAAGCCTTCTTCTTCTACTCCTCTTTTGTAAATATTTTCTTCTTTTCTCGTTTTACAACTCTTACTACCCACGCTGATGGTATAAATACACTCCTTTATACAATAATTGAGCATTTCATTGGTACGCCAAGTAATATTACTTCACGTATTCATGATCAATTAACCAATCTTAGGTGTCCAACATTAAATGATTGTATGGCTTTTCTTTGACCCATATCATATGAATCTCTGAATCTATTACATCTGTCTAGATTGTCTAGGTCATTATCGTGTTGGGTTAGACCTTCCTAATATGGTTAAATTGCAAAGGAAGAAGAACCAAATAAAAAAGTAGTTGAACAACTTGATTGTCTGGGTCATTATTGTGTTGGGTTAGAGCTTCTAGGGTGAGAATTTTTCTATTAGGAAACAATACCTGATGGTATAAATACACTCCTTTACATAATAATTGAAAATTTCATGAATACGCGAAGTAATATTACTTGGCGTACCAATGAAATGTTCGATTATTGTGTAAAAGAATGTATTTATACCAACAGGTATTGTTTCCTAATAGAAAAAATTCTCACCCTAGAAGCTTTAACCCAACACAATTCAAGCTGTTCAAATACTTTTTTGTTTGGTTCTTCTTCCTTCGCAATTTAACCAGGTTAGGAAGGTTGACTGCTTGAACCCTTCAAGTAGTCATTTTTATCTCCAACAGTCAATTTTTCAGTGAGCATGTGATTACTTGAAAAGTTCAAGTAGTCATTTTTTACTATTTGAACCCTTCAAGTAATTTTTTTCTCTTGAAATCTGTTGTCCAGTAAGCTCGTCATTACTTGAAGGGTTCAAGTAGTGATGTGGATGGTGCAACTTTAGAATTTCTAAAACAAATGGATCGTGGCATGAGCATGTCAACTTCTGGAGGACATAAATTTTGACTCGGGTGGAACCATGTGGCCTGTAAGATATCAAATTGAAGCATTGAGATCTATATGTGCGGCGATTTATCCATTGCATCCAAATTTTGGGTCCAAAAAACACTATTTTAAACACTATTTAGAGTTTTTTTAGAGCGGTATAAATTCATCTTATTTGGTTGTTCAAATAGTTTTGATATTTTAATGAGAAAATCGTTCTCCTTTCATGACGAAAAAAATTACTTAAAAGGGTTCAAGTAGTAAAAAATTATTACTTGAACCCTTAGTAGTGGCGAATTTACTGGACAATAAATTTCAAAAGAAAAAAAACTACTTGAAGGGTTCAAGTAGTAAAAAATTAATACTTGAACCCTCAAGTAATGATTTTTTTAATGGACTATAGACTTCAAGAGAAAGAAACTAACTGAAGGGTTTAAGTAGTATAAAATTACTACTTGAACCCTTCAAGTAGTGACAAGTTTACTGGATAACAGAATCCAAGAGAAAAAAAAATACTATTTGAAGGGTTCAAGTAGTAAAAAATTAATACTTGAGCCATCAAGTAATGATTTGCTTACTGGACAATAGATTTCAAGAGAAAAAAACTACTTGAAGGGTTCAAGTAGTAAAACATTACTACTTGAACCCTTCAAGTAGTGACGATCTTACTGGACAACATACTTTGAGAGAGAAAAAGTTACTTGAAGAGTTCAAGTAGTAAAAATATACTATTTGGACCCTTTAGGTAGTCACATATTCTCTGTATAGATTGTTGCATGAAACAAAATGACTACTTGAAGAGTTCAAGTAATCATAAAACACTACTTGAACCCTTCAAATAGTGACGAGCTTACTGAACAACATAGTTCAAGAAGAAAAGAAATTACTTGAATGGTTCAAGTAGTAAAAAATAATTACTTGAGTCCTTCAAGTAGTCATAGAATATATGCAATTTACGTTGGGTTACTAAATATGTACAATATACGTACAAAATAGATTGAAAACTTCATTCTCGATTATTACTAAGTAAAAACAAGTAATTATTTTTTATACACAATTTCAAGTAATTACTTGTTTTGACTTTCAGAATAAAAATTATTACTTGAAGGGTTCAAGTAGTTATAAATAATTACTTTAACCTTTCAAGTAGTCATAAATAATTACTTGAACCTTTCAAGTAGTCACCTGATATATGAATATTGACTGACAAAAAAAAATTACTTGAAGGGTTCAAGTAGTTTGACTACTTGAACATTTTAAGTAGAATAAAAAACTTCGTTGAAAAATAAAGAAGAAGAAGATAAAATATTTTTTAAATTGAACCCTTCGAGTAGTCACCTGGTGTATGAGCAATCAACCAATAAAAAAATTACTTGAACCCTTCAAGTTGTCATAAACAACTACTTGACGGGTTCAAGTAGTCATAAACACAACTATTTGAACCCTTCAAGTAGTGGTCTGGCGTATAAGTGTTGACTGAAAAGACTACTTAAACCCTTCAAATAATCATTTTATTTTATGTACTGATTTATACATAAAGCATGTAACTACTTGAAGGGTTCAAGTAGTTAAAAATCACTACTTGAATATTTCAAGTAATCAAATTATCTATAGTTGTATCTGACTACTTGAACCTACAAATAGTTACTTGTTTTACTTCCAAAATTAAAATCATTACTTACTTGAAATGTTCAAGTAATCAGATGCAACTACTTGAATCTCTTGAAGTAGTTACGTCTTGACTTTCAAAATCAAAATCACTACTTGAAGGGTTCGAGTAGCCAGATACAACTACTTGAGCCCTTCAAGTAGTTATTTTTTATCACTTTCAGAATCAAAATTATTACTTAAAAGGTTCAAAAAATAGGAGAATGAGAATCTGAGTGCGTCTCGTTGAAGAAGAAGAAAAAAAAGAATGAGTCTCGTTAAAGAAGAAAAATTAGTCTCGTTGAAAAAGAAGATGAAAAATGACTCACTTTCTCACTGAAGAGTCATAGAGTCCATTGAATAATAATAAAAACAATAATTGTAATGAGAAGAAGAAGGAGATGAAGATGAAGATGGAGATGGAGATGGAGAAGGAGATGGAGAAGGAGAAGAAGAAGGAGAAGGAGAAGAAGAAGAAGAAGGAGAAGAAGAAGAAGGAGAAGAAGAAGAAGGAGGAGGAGAAGAAGAAGGAGGAGGAGAAGAAAAAGGAGGAGGAGAAGAAGGAGGAGGAGGAGGAGAAGAAAAAGAAGAAATATGAGCTTTGTTTAATAAAAGAGAAGGAGAAGAAGTAGTAGAAGAAGAGATGAATGGATTGATTTGATTGTATATTGGGAATAGAAGAAAATTTGGTGAGATTATTAATATTTAATTCGATTGTGTGAGTCTCATAATATAGAATTTTGATTTTTTAAAAAAAGGTATAAAAATCTTTAGACAAAATAAAAAGAGTATATTTATCCAAATAACTCCAACTGACAACGATTTCATATTACTTGGTTTAAATAGCATGGCTTAATCTCATTAATTATTTATCCAAAAATTACTAATTATATGATTGTCAAATTTGAGATTAATGTAGCAATTATTATATTGAATCGGTACAATCGCTAAGGAGATAATTTGTAAAAAAAAACTTGGGAATTTGTCAAAAATGAAATAATGATTGAAAGAGAAACCTAAAGTACAAATATAAAATTGAAAAATCGGGCGAACTTCTCTTCAGACACATGTCAAAGGGTATAATCGTCATTAGGAAAGGGGCATATTTGTCCCGGCGATTTTCTCAACTCAAACTTTTAAAACTAATAAAAACCAAACAATTATAATCTTCGTCGTCCATAACCCGACGGCATCAAGTAGGCCATTAGAAAGGGAGGGAACCAACATAGACCGTCGGATCTCACTCTTATACGTCACTCGCATATATAAACACACTCGGTTTCATTTCCTTTTCGCTCGTGCTCAGTCTCTCTCACTATCTGCCACTCTCTCTATCCCACTTCGATACGTCCACCCTCGCATTTCCTCGTCTACTTCAGGTGAATTTCTGTTCCTTTATGCTAAATCTATAACTTAAGCGTGGATTGCTTCAATTATCAAAAGGATCCATGTTCAATGTTTCTGGCTTAAGTGAATTATCTTTCATGTTTGATTGAAGTTCTTCATTTTGATTAGATCTGCTGTGTTTTTCTGTTTCTATGTTCATATTATAGTTGTATATAGCGAAATTATATATTTGGTGAAGTATTTTTCATATTATTGCTGAAAATCGTATGGTACGATTTCTTTTCCCGCATTCGCATTTGTTTCTGGTAGATCTCTTGTGTTTTGCTCTCCTTGGAATTTTTTAAGTGAGATAAACTATGCTTTGGACTCTGAGTTTATTCTGATGGTAGATCTCCTCGTTCACTATTTCCTGCCGCACAGAGACCGACGCTCTCATTCGATTTCTATGTTATGAAAATGACCCTTCGTTCTTTCATCTTCAAGCCTCAAATTTTGTATTTTAATGTTTTGTACATTGAATTCAGGAAAGATGAGAGAGATCCTTCACGTACAGGGTGGACAATGTGGAAACCAGATCGGTTCCAAGTTCTGGGAGGTTGTGTGTGACGAGCATGGCATAGATCCTACCGGTAGGTATATTGGAACCTCAGATCTACAGTTGGAGCGAGTCAATGTCTATTACAATGAAGCTTCTTGCGGAAGATTTGTTCCTCGAGCGGTGCTTATGGACCTGGAGCCTGGCACTATGGACAGTGTTCGCACTGGTCCCTATGGTCAGATCTTCCGTCCAGATAACTTTGTGTTTGGGCAATCTGGTGCTGGAAACAACTGGGCCAAGGGCCACTATACTGAGGGTGCAGAGTTAATTGACGCTGTGCTTGATGTCGTGAGGAAGGAGGCTGAGAACTGTGACTGCCTTCAAGGTCCTTGGTTTATGATATTTTATGAAAGTTTGGCACTTTAATTTGACTATTTGAGTGATCTTCTGAACTATCTGTAACGTTATGAGTCACCTTTTGTTATAACAGAATTTTTTTATTTTAAGATAGTCAAGTAACTAAGTGATATCTAGGTAGAATAATGTTGCAAGAATTTGGCCATATGTGTAGGAGAAGGTACCGAATTCATGAAATTCTGGTGATAACTTTACAGTAGCAATTAGAAAAATGTGTAGTAAATCTGTTATTTCCTCAAAATTTTTGTGGACATTTTAATTCCATGAATTTAACTTTGAAACCGCTTGCCTTATTGTAGGTCAGGAAGATCAGCTGAATGTATTTTCATAGATCTTGTTAAGTTCCTCAATAGATTGCTGATAAGTGAGACCATTGTGTTTTTTCAGGTTTTCAGGTTTGTCACTCCTTGGGTGGAGGAACCGGGTCTGGGATGGGTACTTTGTTGATATCTAAAATTAGAGAGGAGTACCCTGATAGGATGTTGCTTACTTTCTCTGTGTTCCCTTCACCAAAGGTTTCAGACACAGTTGTTGAGCCATACAATGCCACTCTTTCTGTTCACCAGCTTGTTGAAAATGCAGATGAGTGCATGGTTTTGGATAACGAGGCTCTATATGACATCTGCTTCAGAACTCTTAAGTTGACAACTCCAAGCTGTGAGTAATTTTAAAAGATTTATTTCGGCGACCTCTTTTAATTTGGAATTCACATTGAGAATGCTATGGCTAAGAATCTTGTTATGCTGATATAAATAATTAACAAGTTGTGAGCTGGAGAATTTTAACTGTTTTGTTTGAATACAAACTCCGGTTGTGCTTTGAATTAGTGGGTGGGGGGACTGAATTTGCTTTATGAAGTGATCAGTAGGGAACAATTTCAGATTAATCTGAAAATTTGAAACTGGGAAGAAGTGACAGCTATTTCCTAGATTCTATATGCGATGCATGCTATACTATTGAATGATACAAAAATAAGTCATTTAGCTATGATGAAGTCTCCCTTCATAAACTGTTTTGGTCCTGAAATCATTAATAATGATCAGGTGCTCACATGGTGTCAATCCCTGGTTGTATGATCTGCACAACTGTCTTCTGCTTCAGTTATATATGATTACTAGTTAGTTATCCTTAAATATTTATCTGTGTTGTCCATGAATCTCAATGACCAAGAATTGGAAATTCACTAGGTAAAGAACTCTAGAATAAATGGAATGCCACACAAATACTTCTTTTTATGAATTGTGCAGTCAATTAATTTCAAATAAGTCGTATCTTGCTCAGACCGATAAATAGAGCTGAGGTTACAATTGCACATAGCATCAGTGCACCTCTTGTACAATGGACATGCTTCATTTTGTCTAGCGACACAAAAGCTTAACATTCTCTACTTTGTTGCAGTCGGCGACCTCAACCATCTGATCTCTGCAACTATGAGTGGGGTTACTTGCTGCCTGAGGTTTCCGGGTCAACTCAACTCTGACCTTCGAAAGCTTGCCGTAAACTTGATCCCCTTTCCTCGTCTCCACTTTTTCATGGTCGGATTTGCTCCTTTAACCTCCCGTGGCTCCCAACAGTATAGAGCCCTGACAGTCCCAGAGCTAACCCAACAGATGTGGGATTCTAAGAACATGATGTGCGCTGCTGATCCTCGGCACGGTCGCTACCTCACTGCTTCTGCCATGTTCAGGGGTAAAATGAGCACCAAGGAAGTGGATGAACAAATGATTAATGTTCAAAACAAGAATTCTTCTTACTTTGTCGAGTGGATTCCAAACAATGTGAAATCAAGTGTTTGTGACATTCCTCCCAGAGGGCTTTCCATGGCTTCAACTTTTATTGGAAACTCAACCTCCATTCAGGAAATGTTCAGGAGAGTGAGCGAACAATTTACTGCCATGTTCAGGAGGAAGGCTTTCTTGCACTGGTACACTGGTGAAGGAATGGATGAGATGGAATTCACCGAGGCTGAGAGCAACATGAACGACCTTGTATCTGAGTATCAGCAATACCAGGACGCCACTGCTGACGAGGAAGGTGAATATGAGGATGAGGAAGAGGAACGCATGGAGTAAATGTAGTGGTGGACCTTAGTCTAGTAAAGAGTTAAGCATTATGGTTATGGATGCATGTGGAGTGGTTGAAGAATGTCTGTTATCTACTTTGAGGTCAATGACGCAGGAGATCTTCTCAAATAAATAACGAGGAATGCCTACTTGATAAATAGGTAAGTGGAATGTTGTGTAGATGATTTTCTTTAGTTACTACTACCCTTGAATATGTTCGTCATTTTAATTCTCATGTTCGTCTGTACTGTATTTGACTATGATATTCCGTCTTTCTATAGAGTTCTGTTTCAAGTCTGTACTTGTTTCTGCCCCTTCCTGTTCTTTTATCCTTTTATACCAATATTCTGGTAGTCTGAAAATATGCTGCAATGTCTTTTGAGTGACCAAAATTATTCTGAATTTTCTTTTTCTTTTTTGGTATTCTTTATCTGCTGTTAATAGGCTGATGGGAGTTTTCACTAATCATCTGCTAAAGATGGCGTAACAACTCAACGAACAGGTGTAATAAAACTTTAAGAATGAAAGTAAATGCTATTTGGGGCTTTGCACAATCTAAGTGAGCTGAGGGGTGGCGGAGTTCTCAAACTTTCACGCTAATGGGTGGCGGAGTTCTCACACTTTCCTAGAATAGACAAATGGAGTAATCTGGCAATAAAAAAAAGTACACGGAGATCTCAATAGTGAGACTGCTACTACTTTGTGTATCAACAGTTATATTCTAAATAAATAATATGATAAATATAAAAATCAGAGATGAAGTTGACGATGAGATGAGTACACAGTATATATTTGAATTCAAATCGTAGTTTAAAAAAAATGAAGCATCTGAGAGCAAACTTTAAAAAAAAAAATTATTTGAGTATCATAGCTGATAAAATATTACATAATAAAGCTCAGTAGCTTGGGCCAGAGTCCTCTAACCGACAAGGAGGTTGCAAGTTAGGGCCTATGGAATTGCACTACGTTTTAAACAATAACGCCACCGATCCTTTTTGGTGATATTTTGTTTATTTATTTAACAGACATTGTAATCTTAAGGCCACTCCTCACATCGGTCTAGTGTATTTTAATTACTAAGCTCAATACTTCTCACAGAAATCGAACTTTTACTAAGCTCAATATTTCTCACAAAATTCGAACTTTGATTGACAAGAAAATGAAGCAATTCCCTCATCAACCAGATTAATTCAAGTTCTGATTATGTTTGTTAAACTGTGTCCTCGGATTATCTTCATGTCTAAATTTTTCTACTGCGTCAACTTGATTTATCTTTCAAAGTCACTAATTAGACTCCTTGATTACTATATAAAAAGGTTCATTCCTCTGCCAATCAGTCTCAAACAAAACCCATCAATCACTTAAACTTTAATAGTCTTAGCTGTATCCTTACAGCTTTAAAAGGTTCCTTGCATATCTGCATTAAACGTGAAGGAATCTGTTAACAATCAAATCGCACATCCATTACTCATGATACTAAAATGTTAAAAAGAAACTAATTAGATCATTTCACCTCACAACCTAATCTTTTTAGTTGAAAACTCAACTATGCATTAATCATTTTAACATGGCTGATATTAATTTCTCTTCATAAGAAATGTTTTAATTCTCAAAGTAAGTTTTCTTCTCCTGTAGGAATACAAATGCTTGTTGATTAGTAAAAAGTAAGAAAAAAAATGGTTATTGGCTAGGTGATTAACTGATTAGATTTAGTCTTTGGCTCATGTCTATGGTCTTATTATTAGGGGTGTTCATGGTTCGGTTAGATAATAAAATCGAATCGAATTGAACCTTTTGTGTCAAAAGAACCGAACTGAACGGTGTGTTTCGGTTCGGTATTATTAATTAAAAAATAATTTTAAATGATATTATTAAAAAAATCAAAGTTTTGTTTTGGTTTAGTTTGATATGAAATTATATATAAAATTAATGTTTCGGTTCGGTTCAGTTCGAAAATCATCAAAATTTTGAACTGAACTGAAACTTCAGTTCTCTCATTTTTCGAACTGAAGTGAACACATATAAAGAATCAAAGTAACAGACATTTTCGATTCAGTTCCATCGGTCCGGGACAATTTTGAACACCCCTACTTATTATGCTTCTTTTGCCCAATGAACTTGTTTGATTGACATATAAAGAGTTCTATTATCACTTGGTACCGACATTTAATCTGTTGGGTTAACTTTTAAATAAATATATATTTATAGAAAATTGCAATGTATAGTCTCTTTTAAGGTTTTACATACAAGAATGACGGTGTATTTTTTATATGTAAGAATAATTCTATTAAAATTTTAAACGGAGCTAATTTCTTTTAGGAATAACAAAAATATTTTTAGAAGATCATATTACACCTATTATATGGTTTTAGTTAAAGATTATATTTGTAACTACTATTTTCAGGAGTAATTTTTGCCTATCATTTATGTATAAGATCATTCTTGCTAAAAACCTTTACTTCTTAACAAAGTTAGGCCAAATTGGGCCACAATGTTAACATTTTAATATCACAAACAAAATTGTTGTAGGGTGACAGCTCAAGATTTTAATCACTCATTAATTCATAACTTTACCCATACTTGTTACTATTAATTAAATCGATATTTTTGCTGAAAATAAAATTTTACAATTTTAACATGAGTCATTCATTTAAGTCTCTCTCGTTTTTTAAAGACAACATTAAAAGTAATGTTTTCTTAATTGAAGAAAAGAAAAAGATAGAGGTTGGACTAATTATGGTAATGGTAGATCAAAGACATTGACAAATCAACTAAATGAACCAATGAGATGAGCTTTGACCCCACATTAATGGAGTAGCCTATATGCATATTTTCATGTCGGCAAAACAAAACTTCAATTTTCAGTGCAAGTTTCAGCCCTACCACTTGATCAAGAAAGTCATATTCTATACTATTAGATTTTGATAGCCAACTAAATCATTAAGTTATTTAATTTGAAGTTTGACAAATAATTAGATGGCATTTTCTCCTCTTCAACAAGTAAAACCTATAAGTAACCAAGCCGAGACACAGACCTAATTGGTATAAATTAATCTCTTTCTTCATTATTCTCATATAATTTATATTTTCTGGAATAATTACACTCCAAAAATTCGGTGTTAATCTAAAAATACAAAAAATAAAATAAGGCATATGCACTAGGAAAATGTAATTTCTAAGTTACATTGTTTGTTATGAAAAATGGAATTCATTTGAAGTTTTGATCTTTAATTAAGTAGCATTTTTCTCTTGTTAATAAGGCATTTGCATTAGGAAAAAAGTAGGGCAAGAATATTTAATGGGAATTAGTTTCTTAAGTAATAAATATTTTTCCTTTTTGTATATTAATTCTTTTTTCAAAGGTATATTAAATTGATTGACAATAGAAAAGGGCAATGTTGGGTTAGGTAGGAGAGGATAGAAATTAGATGGGAAGGGGGAATTGTCTACTTCATATTTCTTCTTTTTCCAATATTATCTTCCTCCAATTTTTATTAGAACAAGCAAAAAATTCATCTAACTAAAACTCGAATATAAATAAAGATCAATGGAAAACTGTAAGATCATGGGATTTACAATGTCAAAAATACTTGCTAACAAACAACGAGAAAATCAAAGGGAGAATTATAGAATGACTTAGAAAAGTCAAGTAAATGGTAAGATAATTAAACAATGATAAAAATGGTTAAAAATATGTTTGGTTGATGTGAATAAAAAAAAATATTTTAGTGAGCATTTACTTAACGTCACCCTTAAAACTTATATTTTTCCTGTTATTTTCTAAAAATTCAAAAACTCTATAGGAGACAACTTCTCTGTCTTCCTCCAATAATATAAAAATAACTTGAGAATACATGAATGACGGTTTTTTAAGTGGAAGTTAAGTAATTGGCCGACAATTAAAAATAGACAAAAATGGCCAAAGAAATGTTTGGTTAATATGAATGGATTCATATCAAACCACATGCATTTCATTGAGGTTTCTGAGTTAAAATTCAAGTAAAAACATTTAATAGTGATTATTTACTTAATTTCATGTTTAAAACCTGTTTTCTACTGTTATTTCCCGTAAGACAAACCAATTCATGTGTCATTGGGCTTGACCATTGTCTGTCTAGGCTGCAATTATTGGAATATTATAATTATTTTGCATTTTTTAAAACCTATTTTACAGACACATATAAACAGAAAAACATATATGGTACCATCACAACAGATAAAAACTATTTTAGTAATAACTGATACTTTCGCGGTACCATATAATTATGTTGTCATATGAAAAAGAAAAAAATATTAAAGATTGGAAATAAGATCGAAAAGGTAACAAAAAAACTGAAAAGTGTTTTTTTTTTCTTTAAGAGTTTTAATTGCACTAGCCTTCATTTTTTTTTTAATTATAGCAATATAATTGATAACTTTGTTATATTTTGCTTTAAAAAAAATTGGATGATTGTTTGGGAAGAAAGAAAGTGTTGGGTATGCTGGGCATCTTGCGTTGGCATCCACTAGAAATGACGGAAAGTTTTGAGAACTGTATTTCTTACTAAAAGATTGGGATTTGGCTTAGAAAGCTACTTTTCATTTCAGGCTTGGATAAGTGATGACCCACCTTCTCTCTTTGACAACCCCTATGGAAATTATAATTTAGATTTGTCCATTTATTTTTAAGATTATTTTTAAATTTAATATATTTTAATGCGTTATTTTAGTAAAAGTACATATGTCGTCTCAGGGTTGTATAATAATCTTTCATCATTATGAGACTCATATTAACGGGGGATTATGATCACACACATAACTAGTGAGGAGTCTGATTCGTATAGGCATTTGGTATAAGGTTCATAACGTGGGATCCATGAGTTTTAAAATTAATTAAAAAAATTTTGAAGTATCAACAGTTTGTGGGTGAAATATCAAATAACGTGCGATTATGCATATACGATATTAAACGAGAATATAAGGTTAGAGACAATTTTTCACCTATACTTTGTATCGAAGAATTTTTGAGCTGACGAATTTTCTTCAGCATTTTTCGTGTTCTTCAAGATTCATGATCTGAATCATGCACTTAAACTTCATGAATGATTTACGAATTTCGTTTACTAACAACCACTTATTAATTTTAGAAATATATCTCACGAGAATTTTATGTATGAATTTGAGTGTGGGCTCTCAAAATGATTGAAGTAAAAAATCGAATATTTTCCTTTTTATGCTCTATTTCGGCGGCAATCACTAAGGATGAGAGAAAACATTTTTTTTTCATTCTATATTTGATATGAGATTTATATCTCTATCTCTCTCTTTGTATCTGATATGAGATCTATATATTTATCTCTCTCTACAATCAAATTGCTATTAAATATTTACAAAATCTAAATTTTGATATTTATAAATATACTTATATATTTTAAATTTCCAAAAATTCACCCCCTTATATATTCAAATTGTCAAAAATTAATATATCTCCACGGTGTTAAAGTTGTATCGAAATTTATCAATCCATTTGATAGATTTAATTTATCATTATCAATTAATTAAATAATTTTTTTATACTAATTATCTAATAATTAGAAAACAATAAACTAATTAATTTCAATACAAATAATCACACTTAACTAATTAAGTGACATCACCCATCACGTATATGTGTAGGAAATATGCTTTGATACCAAAACATATTTTGATCTAATTTACTTGGTTTTTCTATTCTTATTCTCGTGAGCTATTTCTGATATCGGATGAACCTACATGAACAAAGTTAATGATTCAAATACCCAAAAAATTTATCTTCATAACTTCTCGACCTATTTAATCCTGACATCGTACGACTTCACTATAGGTTCGATACCGAATCAACTCTCGATTCATGCGCGCTACATTTTTTGTTGGTGTAAATAAATATTTTTTTTTCACGGTCCACAAAATATTTTAACATAATATCCATCGTGAATATCAGTAACAAGAGCAGAATGTAAAATCACCATTTTGCCCCACTTGTTATTATTTCCCTTAACTCTTTCATTGATTGTGATAAGAAATACATAATAGTGAATTGTCTCGTACGATTCACAAGTCTTAATCAATGACTCAGTTCATTGAATACATGGCTAGGTTAATTTATTCACAGCCATCAATAACGCATAAGGTGATATTATTGCTTTCGTAATCCAACCACGAATTTTCATATATATGAATCATGTAACTCCAACTTAATTGAATCACAATCCCAACAGCCATGGTATTGCCCGTCAATTCGAACTCACTCATTTGACATATCAAAGATTACAACTAACTAAATCAAGCTACGTATTCACCTCAGAATTAATGTAATTACGAAAATACTCTTAAGGTGTAACAATTAGATTTAGAGCTTGGTAAACAGTTTTTAGCTCTAAACTAATTTGTTATCGATCTGATTAACATGTTCACAACATATGTAGGTTAACCGTTTGAGTCTACACTCCCATGCCCCATGAATGACATCCATTGGTTCAATCTAACAGTCATAATCGGATTCAGTTACCCAATCGATCTTAGGACTGTGAATATCGTTCTGGACTTTCTTAGAAGAGTTCGTCTGGAGACGCTTCTATCTTCACTCTTCTTACATTGATGAAAGTTCCAGGACTTGAGTAATTTACAAACACACTTTAATTTAAAATAAAACTTTCAATTTATTCATAAAAATTAAATAATACTAATGTCTGAGAAATAACTAAATACAAATAAATAGTTATTACACGCTACTTTGTGGACATATTCCAACAACATAAAATTTACGAATGGTTGTTTTTTTAACAAATCATAATATCTATAATCTATATCATATATAAAAATTGCCAAAATGGGAGAAATATTTTTAGACTACTTTGTCATATGGTTTCATACTAATCCAAAAATGTCCTTATTTAATGATATACTGTGTGATTTTAATTGTTTGCTCATCTATAAAGGAAAAATTCTTCACACTCAAAAATAAGGAAAATAAATGAGAGAGAGAGTCGAGAAAAATAATATGAGTGTTGCTGCTCTATTATTTGATGATCTTTGAGGTTACAATTAGCTTCTATTTATAGGCTTACAAATGATCACATATAATCTAATTGAGTTTATCTTTTTTTGTTACGAAGTTAATCAACAGGATCCTTGATAAGATTTAATTTATCTATCTATAACAAAAGAATCACTCTCTCCCATTCCACACATCGATGACCTTCGCTCCTTCTCCGGGACTACCACGTCAGTTATCTTCATGCCTTCCTTTTTTTGGCTTTTTTCTTGAGAGGACGTGCCAGAGAAAGGATTTTTGTTCATTCATTTGCCCCTATTGTATTTGGCTTGTCTTGAAAAGTCAATATACAATATTATATATCACAAAATCAATACACGATTAATCATTTTTTCAAAACTTGCACGATTTCAAGGTGATTTCATCTTCCCGTTGTTAGTGTTTGTCGCGAACGCCTTCCCACCATTTCAGATTTTTGGTTTCATTCTCGAGGTCAGTTGAACATGCGTGGATTGATTCTTTGTATTTCATTTTCGACAGATTAATCATTGCTTCTTTGCCAGTTGTCACTTCTCTATTTGTCAGCAGTTGCATCATTTCATCTCCTACGATATCAGTCGCCCCTACGTTGTCAGTCGCGTCTATTCATCATTAAGTATTTCCAGGTGTCCCTTCGTTTCCCCATTTCAGAATAAGGCATTTCCCATTTTCTTTTGAAGTTCGCGGCTTATTTAAGGCATTCTCATTCATTTCTTTCTTCACTTTCTTGCTTTCAAACCTGTAAGTTCTTTTTCGTCTTCTTCCGTCTTCTGTGTTTCTGCTCTTTGTATTTCTTTAGAGTCATGGAGGATGGTACTGTCTTCAAGCCCACAGCTCGACTGGTTAGGACTCCAAATGAGTTTAAGCAGTTTATGTCCCATTCTCACCCTTTTTCCAAAAAGTATTCTACACCCTCGGCCTTGCCCCAATGATCATCTTTGGAACATGGGCGTATCATTGACACTTGTCACATCTTTTTACAAAGGAGATTGCCTCCTCATGCATCTTTGGCCAGTAGTATCCTTCATTCAAGAGCTGTTTTGCTAGAGACCTCCCGCCTGAATGATTCCCGTAGATTCGCTCATGTATTTCAGCCATCACGTACTTTACCTTCGTTACCGAGAGGAATTTGAGGTACGGTCCTGAAAAGGATCTCTTGTATAATGCCTCATCAATCAATGTGTACCTGACACTTTGATGCTGTAGTTTTAGGGCCTTCATTTTATCTGCTGGGAGATCTACGTTGAGAAGGTAACGAGCAATCTCTTCGTGCAAATCATGTATGTCCCTTCCCATTGTAACATCAACTTCCATCAGCGTTTTAGTGCTGGGCTCGCTCAGGTATTCCACAGTGACATTTCTTTTAAAGGGGAGTATTATTGAATAGCCTAAACCAGTAAGCGCGTCTACTCTAGCATTTTCCTTAGCACATTGCAAGTACTTTATCATTTTGCTATCTTTGGCGTTGTACTTACCTAAAATTTGGTTAGCAACCAACTTTGAATCACAAAAGATTTTAATGTTAGTCACCTTAAATTCGTTCATGAGATAGAGTTCGGCTAAAAATGCTTCATATTCTGTCTCATTGTTGGATGCTTGGAAAGTAAAAGACAGTGTATGCTCAAAATTCTCTCTGTGTGGAGTCTGAATTACAATTCTTGTTCCTGCCCCGCGGTTATTAGAGGATCCATCTAGAAACAAGGTCCAGACCTCATCTTTCATTCCTGATGGGTCATGTTTCCCATCTTCTTCCTCGTAAGTGAACTCTGTGATGAAATCCGCCAGGACTTATGCCTTGATTACGGTCCACGACACATAATGGATATCGTATCCTCCAAGCTCAATCGCTCACTTCGCTAGTCTACCAATCACTTCTGGAGTATGTAGCAGGTTTCTTAAGGGAAATTCCTTTAGTACATTGACTGTATATGCTTGGAAGTAGTGTCTAAGCTTCCTTGCAGCTATAATCAATGTCAGCACCAATTTCTCCATTTTCCCGTACCTAGTTTCCACCACCACAAGACTTTTGCTAACAAAATAGACTGACTGCTGCTGCCATTCTTCTATTCTGATCAGCACTACGCTAGCAGCCGTCTCCGAAATCGCTAGGTAAAGGAAGAGTTTTTCTCCTGGCATTGGTTTGGTTAACAACAAAGGGGAGGCCATGTACTACTTAAGTTTCTGTAACGCCTCCTCGCATTCTTTATCCCATTCCTGCTTCGAATTCTTCTTTAGTTTGGCAAAAAATAGCCTGCACTTATCGATTGATCTTGATAAAAAAAATTGAGTGCTGTCAATTTTCCCATTAGTCTATGAATCTCCTTTTTTGATCGTGGTGACTTGATTTTCATGATTGCTTTAATCTGGTATAGACTCACTTCAATTCCTCGATGATTGATCACATGTCTAAGAAATTTTCCGACCGCCACTCCGGACGTAATTGGTAAACATTTGAAGTCTTTGATGTTGTTGGTCATAATATGTATATGAAACATGTGCAACGAACGTGTAGGTTTACTAGTTATCTAAAGAACATGATGGTGAGAGTTACATCAACGAGGGTCAAACATCATTTCAACAACAACTCTCTACTTATCAATCAAAGTATGAATATATTGTGTGGTAAAAAGGAAAAATCAAAGGAACTACAGCTCTGACCTTGCAATTGTTAGAAATAGCATCACCAGTTGAATTTAATTCATGTTATCCCAATAAACGAAGCTAGTAGTTTGACACAAGATAGACTTCACTTCCTCACTCAGATTGGTGACCAATTATGTAGTCTCTAATTGTGTTGATTAACTGGTAAGTTAGTCTACTGAACTCTTCTACCAGAACCAGAAGTTTTAGCATACTAAAACCTTATCCAAACTCCTTCTACTGATGACATTGTTTTGATAAGATCAACATCAACGCCCTATAAATTCATGAGAAAAATTATGATTCTGATAGCAGAATTGATTATATGAATTTCTTTCGTATATATATTTCCTTCAGAGAACGAATAAAAAACCTGAAATGGTAATCTTGAAGAAATATTATATCACAGAGAAATCTTGGATTGTGGAGAACTCATAGAGAATATTACTTGCGGTTTGAAAAACTTGAGCATGTTATATTTACTTGCTAGTTGAAGAGGTTTTTGAAAGCAAATCACTCATCACCATTTTTTCTAGTAAACTTGAAGTCTTGAAATCTTGAAACATATCTATCAAGAGCTCACCATGATGACGAAGGCAGAAAAAAGAGATTAACACACCAAGAAAATGGTAGGGTCGTATGAAGAAGTAGAACAATAAACTATTATCTATTTTTTCTTACTTTGTTATTTGCTTCTTGTACTGACATGCAACGTAACCAAATATTTGGAGATTTTATTAACTAGCAAACATGTTATGGGATGTGAATTTGAAAATGATTAACACTAATTAAAGGCTAAAAATGTGAACTTACAAATGACTAGCACTAATTAAATGCTAAAAATGTGAACTTACAAATGACTAGCACTAATCAAAGGCTAGGGGACGTGAGAATGAAGAATTCTTGAAGACCTATTAGCACTTAGTATGATCTCAAGGTTAGAAGACGCAAAAACACTGAAAAAACACTTGTTGAAATTACCTTCATGGAGAATCCTTGGAATCAAAAGGTTTACAAACACTTGTTTGATATCTAAATTTCTCAAAATATTGGAGGTTGAGAATCTAGAGACACCCTATGGTATCTAAAATTCTCTCAGAAAGGGGTCGGTTCTTACAATTTGCTTCGACGACAACTCCATATATTGTAAGGATGTGCAGCAATATTGAAAATCCCATTCTGTCTCACCAAACCATCCCAAACCGTGCGGGATAGGATGATTTTTCACCCGTCTCGGGATAGGACGGGATGGCACGAAACTTGCTCGTTTCAGGATAGGATGGGATACATGGCAAGGTTAAAAATCTGACTTGTTCCATGCCGTCTCGATAACTTTATAAATAACCTAAATTTTATATTTTTAATTTTTTACCCTTATTCTTTTAAGATTTAACCTTTAATATTTTAACTTTAAACCCTTGTTAATTTGTAGCCCTTAGAATTTTGGCCTAATTTTAACATAAACTGCTAAAAACAATTCTACAAAGGCCCAAAATATATTTGTCCCGACGTTCTGTCCTGTCCCAAATCGTGAACCCTTCTATCAGTCAGTTTTTGTCCTTCCCGCGGGACGAGACGAGATAAAAAAAATCATGATTTTAAACACAATAATATCGTGACTTCATAATATACCATAGACAGGATATGAACGGTTAGGAAAAAATGACCAAGTTTGAAAAGGTAGAAAAACAACTTTAAAATGTGGTAGCTCTAATCTCACTCTATATGTGATTTTGTTTTCGGTACAACACTCTGTATGATTCCAACCTATCATAGTTATTTTTCTTTAACGAAAATGATAAATAGTATCATGAAAGAAATTCGCGCAGGTATTTTTTTCCTTCTATAAATTAGTTTATTGATACATATTTAGTATTTATTTCAAGTTATTTTAGATTATAATAGAAAAATAAAAATGTATTTTTTATAACAACGAATGAAAGATCTTCCACCACCGCCAAGTATATAAAACTAGAAAGGACAACCAAGAAAAAAACAATTCTTATTTCATGGAAGGATAAAGAATTGCATTCTTAATCCAATTACAAACCTTTTCAACGATCAGAATCCATAAAATTCGAATTTACTAATACTTATTCTACAAAGGGTTTGGATTTATCTTCACGTTGAGGACAAAAGAGAGCAAATTTGGGATTTTGTCGAATGGGAAATTGGACCACTAAGATCCAATCGTTAAAATCTCTCAATTCTAGTTATATATATTCATTCAAATTTGTTTTATTATTAAAATGCAAACTGATTTTAATTCGACAAAATACTAGCAATTTTGGTGTTCGCACTAGTTTTTTCAAATAAAAATTCATATGAGCAATGATGTCTTTTTTAAGTTGCATTGAGATAGGAAGAGGAACTTTGAAAAAAATACTATTCTTATTTTCAATTAAGCACTATTTGTTAATTTCAATTGTGAAAGAATTATATATATCATATATGGGGTTGACAAATTAAGCAAAACTTTGTTGTTGCATTGTAGAATAAATAGTTCTAAAATGATCAAATTCACCTCTCCAACCTTAAAGATTTTAGGATTAATAGTGATTCGATATTTTTTAATGTAAGATATACGATCCAACATTAACTAATAGAAGTATTTTCCGCGCTAACCGTTCAAAGCAATAGGTCTCACGCATTTGTCCTTTGGTCTCAATTTTACTGCCATCGTCAATTTGAATGATCATACTCTCGTACTATCTTATATATACACATTCTATATATGCATCATTGGTAGCAAATATGATGTGAGACTCTAACTGATAATTAAAGAAAACTTTGAGATATGTTACTTGACAGCTGGGAAACGCTCTCTCATATATTCATACATAATTTATATGGTCAAGTGGTACCATAGTAACCGTACACGAGGAAAAAAAATAGAGAAATAAGGGGGAATATTTTTTTTTCTATTTTCTCTACTCTTTTTTATGTCGCTCTCCCACTAAAGTACTTCAACTGTAATATAGATTTTTTTTATAAATTATAAAGGCAATTGAATTGAGTTTATGATATCACATACACGTCATGCGACCTATTATACATATATATAGTTATATAAATTATGAGAATATAATTCTTCTAAATTACTTTTTTTATATATTAAAAAGATAAAATAGAATTAAAGGACACTGAAATAATGAGCAAAAAGATTGCATGTAAAACAGTCAATTAATTACGTATATGTAAATATAGGGATAAAATTAAAGGGCCGACAGCCATATATTTTATATTTATGACCTTCCAAGCAAATTCTTTAGATATATGCATGCATACCTTCCCTTCTTTTTCTCCTACTAATCCTCAACAACCAAACCTTTATCATCATCATGATCATCATGCTTTCATTCTACTCACTCTTCATTTTACTTTATATTAATTATTTATTCCTCTTAAAGTGCAGGGCCAGCCCAAGCCTAAAGCAACTTAGGCTTCGGCCTAGGGCCCCATTTTACAGGGGCCTCGTTTAAAAATTATCCTTATATAAAGCTAAATTTATATGAAGATATCCATAATTACAAAGCTAAATTTAGAATTGTAAATATGCTCTACAATAAGCCTCACTCCCTTTTCAAAACAAAAACAAAACTTTAAAAAAATCATTAGAAAATTTAAAGGAAAGCCATATGAATCAACCATCGTAAATTATACACGTAGTCGTTTACATTATGGAAATATGTAATTTAAACCATACATTATGTCTCTATTTTATGTTTCATAATTTGTTTGTCTGAACATATAAATTTATTTTTGAATTAGTTAAATTACATTTTCTATAAATCAAAACTCAAAGTGAAAACTAATAACTGATTGTTTGTCTTTATTTTGAAAATACGTATGTATTCTTTGAAATAAATACGTATATTGACACGCAAACGAAATTAAAATTATTGAAAAAGGGGATGAAGGGCTTAAATGTAAAAGTACA
Source organism: Datisca glomerata (assembly GCA_003255025.1). Taxonomy (NCBI): domain Eukaryota; kingdom Viridiplantae; phylum Streptophyta; class Magnoliopsida; order Cucurbitales; family Datiscaceae; genus Datisca; species Datisca glomerata. The sequence continues at coordinate 357,990 of QANY01010971.1, forward strand.
GTGTTTCCGGCCAACAAAGGCAGGAAACAAGAAGACAAACTGATAAAGACAGAGATCACATGCACGTGGGAATTTTATTTCTCAACGCGTGGGTCCTTCCGATCTCCTGATTTCTCCAAAAGTGCGCGTGCTAACCACGCCTTCTTTATTATTAATTACCTCATGCATTCATCTACTAAATAACCATACAAATTCTTTTAGAAATTACTCAAAATAGACCTTTTCTGTTTCTCTCTAAATGTATGAATATCTAAACTGTTATTTTTATATTTAATGACTCTTATCATATTACTTGTTCATGTTTGAATATGAAGAGAATTTAATCAGTAGTAAAAAGTTGTATTTCAGTCAATATATATAATTGTTGAGTGATTAATAATTCAAATTAAAGTGGAGATTTACCAGTTAATAACTTTATGATTAAAAATTGTAATAATTGTCCATAAACTTATGAGATGATCACTGATAAATATTAAAAGTGATGACAGTAAAATGATGGTGTAAGAGATATAAGGAGAGTAGTCGTCTATCTGTTATGTAATGACTATTTGTTTAATTTAATTCATTTTGTTTTATTTGTTAAAAGGGAAATTTCTGTAATACTATAGTGTTATTTTTAGTTTAAGATAAAGAGTTACTAAACTCTCATACTACTTCCCGAATGAATTGAACTATAATTGATAAGAAAAGAGTGGACTAATTTCATGTGAATATTCTCTGTTCTAATTAAGTTATAGAAAAAAATGTATATATCTTAGCCGTATTATTCCCCCTTTATCTTCTGTTCTAAACGTTTATTTCATCTTTAGCTCTACAAAACTTGGTAAATTCAATTCTTTCAAATAAACAATTGTCTGACACATAGATAAGTTGACGTAGTGGTAAACTCAAACATCTATCCACACGTTAAAGTTGTAGGTTCCAGAAATATTAATATAAATCGTAGTAGTTATGACATACAAATTGAAAAGCTGTCTACATACTTTTGGAGTACAAATTAAAATGACAATTTTAACCCTTTAACAGCCATAAACAAGAAGCATTCTTTCCTTTCACTTTGTACCAAGAAAATTCCTTTCGAATATTCTTATATAAATTCTGAACCATATAAATCTTTAAAATCAAAATTCAAAGCAGGAAATGTTTTTATGGGAATTACATATTTGAGATATAACAATTTTATTCTATGATAAAATCAAATTCTAAAATATATTAATGAAGAAAATAATCAAATTGTAATAGATATATACCTTTACTTCAAAAAGATTAAAATTGCTTATACTTCATTGATATAAAGTGATATATACATATATATACACATGCATATACATATATTCATTGATATAAAGTGTTACCTATATATATATATATTCATTGATATAAAGTGTTACCTATATATATATATATATATATTCATTGATATAAAGTGATATATAATGCATATACATATATTCATTGATATATATATCCACGCATGCACCCACGCATAATTTCTCAATCTTTCTCACATTTTGAGTGAAAATTACTCATGATTTTTCACTAGTCATAATATCATCACATTTTTGAGTTTCAAATCATTGGATAAATGATAAGCTAATGATCTATGATACCAACAGTCAACGGTACCATACCTTTTTCGTTTTTTTTCAAGGCACTTTTTTTTTACGATGGGAAATAATATGTAATTAATTTTAACGGCATTTTGACAATATTTAATTTAGGGTTGATCCTAAAAAATTCTCATAAAAAAAAACTAAAACTTGTCAAGGCTTTTGGGCATGTGGAAAAGCTGTTGAATGTGAACGTGACTTTCAGAGAAATTAAAAAGAGAAAAAAAATGCAGCCGACAAAGCAACTTCACATGTTTTAATTACCACAATTAGTTTGACCTCGTGCCTACCCAATTGGATTAACTGCCCTGACAAAGAAATTGAGCTAATTAATTATTTTATCTCCAACTAACAAATATCCCATTCTAATTAAAATATATACCTTTAGATTTAGAATATGGAATTACTATAATGAATTTAAAAAACCATCATTAAATCCATTAACAACAGACATTCAAATAATTTAATTTAATTTTCTTAATAATATCCCCAAAATGTTAAATTGATCATTTATTATCAATTATAATTCAAGTTCATCCATAAGGGAAATCTTCAGAATCTAATACAGATACAACTTTAATGAAACTGCACAGTTTTCTTCCCTTTTGTATGTGCAAACTAAAGTAGCAGTGACTGTTAAAAAAAGAAAGAAAAATGGATGTCAGAAAGTCAATGAAAATGGTGAAGAGAGATAATCAATCAGACTTCTTTACAGAGACTTCAGAGCAACCAAAATTCAAGACTCATCAACATATAGAGACTCCATAATCATCAGTTTCAATCTCCAAATGTCTCTTAATGTCAAATTAATGTTTACATCGGAGTTTCAAAACTGTTTGATCGTCTCCGACTCAGAATACTCCTCCTCTCCGGCAAGAATGGTTAAATATCGATTTATTATATTGTCAGTCCTCTCTCTAAGAGCGCTACTGCTCGAGAGTACTTCTGTTCTTCCCCTGGCTTTCACAACGGAAGAAACTCGAAAAGACTACCGAAATCCCACCTTTTGTATATGTATATATAACCTTATCACCTCCGTCCGTTCGCCCATTGACGATTATGACCACCAGGCTTCATTTGTTGATTTCTATGACCGAGTCCCTGCTTAGGAAGGTCCCGCAGCTCCATTACTTGTATCGTACGTTGCTTTTTCGCTGTTGAATCAAAAGGGAATAACGGGTTCGTGTTAAATTCGTTCAAATTCGGAACTTAAAACGGAGATTACCATTCAGAACTTAAATAGTAATAGAAGGAATTACCATTCTCAGCTTGTTGATAACTCTCTTGAAGTTTCCTTTTTGTGGCTTCAAGTTTCACTTCATCTGAAGACTTCAACTTCAAATTCAACAAGAAACATTCAGATAAAAAATTTGGGAGAAAACAAGAACCATAAGTAGCTCTTTCTGATTTCATACTCACATCCCGTTGGCTCGTTATAGGCTTCCTTGGAATGGTAACTTTATCGCCCTTTTGCTGGAACTTCATTTCGTTAATAACCCTTTGTTCTATACTTGGTTTCACCACTCTTCCTGTCCCAGCTTGAGCGTTTAAGGGTTTGTTTGGCTTCATAACAGGATCTTGTTTTCTCACTATTTGATTCTTGTGGTCATTAGCAACCACTATCACCTCGTTTGAGTTTTGCTGTTTCCTCCTCATGATATCGGATGGTTTTCTTCCGTTTTCACGGTTCTTTCTGAAATCCCCATTGTTTCGAGGATCTGAAACAATAGTCCCCAGTTCATATCATGAGACTAAGAAGTGGGGATTTACAATAAAGAACCATATAGCATAAGTTACTCAAGAGAAGAGTGAGAATTGAAAAATGAACTCACTTCCATCATCATCCATTCCATCAAAAAACTTCGCGTAAGGCAATTGTAGAACACACACGGATAAAATCCAGTCAGCTTTCAATCATAATAACAAGCACAGGAGTATACTTGGTAACCAGGATAAGATGAAAAAAGAGATATACCTGAGATAGCTCCATTGTTTGAGTAGCAAAAAACGCGCCTTCATCTAAAGGAGGAGATGGAAGCCCTTCTTCTTCATCGACAACAGACGGGTTTTTAGAATCTGGTGTACCTTCCGAACCTACAAAGCCTACAGTCGAATGTAATATTGGTTATCAAAACTAAATCTCAACTACAACCAATTACACCATAGTTTTAATCATAAATATATTGGTTGAATAGTGTCTTACACTTGATAGCAGCTGTGGCATTATACCAATCATCAACTATTTCTTTCCATCCGCTGCAATGCATAAGATCAAGAACACATATAAGTTTGATTAAAACTTCAAAATCCAGACTAACTGAATCAGAGAAGTTACAACATAAAGGATGATATTCCCTAATTGACTAGCTTTCAATGAAGTAGAAATGGTTAAATGTGGAGGCACCGAATTAAGAATCCTTATCGAGCATATGACTCCTTCTTAAACTAGTATAATTGAGTAAGTAAATTGGGATAAGAAATGTCTAGAGCGATATGTGAACTACCCAAGGAGTAGAATAGCTAAATACTACATGCATCGAATCCAATCGATCAAAAATACAATCAGCAGTAAGTGATAACGATTTCAATCTTTTCATTTTCAATCAATTCTGGCAATTGTTGCATGAAGAAAACATCTCTCAAATTCACATCAACAAAGCTGAGTTTAAAACACAAAGCCATTCGTGCTTTAATTAAGATATGAACAAAGAAACACAGACTTAATATAAACAAAATCGGTAGTTCTAATTCTAACTAAAAGCAACCATTAGTACAATCTATTTCTTCACAGCAGTCAGCATAAACACACAAACACTACATTTAGGTGTACTTAGCAAGAGACTCGTACTCAATGAGAGTCTGTGCAAGACGGCGAATCTGCTTCGAATTGTGCCTTCTAAAACCATTCACAGCCTTTCCAATCTCAGTAGCCTGAAAAGAAAAAACCTCAAATCAATCATAACAAAGAAAATTAAAGTAACTAAAAGAACCTCAAATCAATCATAACACAGAATGATTGAAGCAAACCTTTAAGGTGTCTACTGTCAGAGCCATTAATTGAAGCCTCCTCAATGAGTCAAATAATACAGAATCAGACTGCAAGAACAAAGATCAATCCAATCCACCAGAAAATAAAAAATATATTCAATCCAGATTACCCAAGAAGATTCAGAAAATGAAGTTGAAAGAAAGAGGATAAAATATACACCTGTTCATCTTTATTATGTAGAATTTCTTTGATCCTTAAAACCTCATCAACAATCTGAGACTCTTCTTCAATCTCATCAGTCAATGCTTCAGCTTCACCAAAGCTAAAATTGCTAACCTGGTTCATATTCATCTCCCCTTGATCATCTCTACTGCTATTCACTTTACTCTCTTTGCTCCCTGCTGCCTCAAGCTCACACCCATCTCTATCAAATCCATTTTTACATCCTCTATCATCATCAACATGTTCATCTTCGCCGCCACCACCAGCCGCCCTCTGCTCTATCCCCTCACAACCCGAACACCGAGCCAATAGAATCGAAAACAACCGCTCAGCAATTCGATCTCTCCGCAATCTGAACTCTTTGGGACAATCAGAAGCAGCGACCATAATCGCATGGTCGATTACGTTGAAAATATCCGAATTCGCCGTCCGAAAGTAATTCCTCCAGTAATCCAGTGAGCCAGTCTTCGTGGCCATGGTGAAAATCCGCACAGACTAGAATTTAGAACCCCAAATTCCAGTGAATACCCAGAAATCAGAAACCGATTCCCATGCAGTTTTGATATCGGAAAGTCGATTATAATGAGATTTGAATAGAACCCAGAAACGAAAAGACGATTACAGCGTAATATCGACACAGACCCAATATCTTAAAATCTTATTCGACGAGATTTGCTAAGGGTGATGAAGAAATCGAGCCCTAAACACGTTGATAATTATCTCTACGATTTGACCTATGAAATTCCGGTGAATATTACTTTACGTTATCTCTTATTCTCTGCGAACTCGACGAATTACATGGAATAGAATATTAAGATATGATCAAAGAACAGGAACCGATGTCTGACATAAACGAAGCGTAAGCTTTTCCCAGAGATTCTGTTGGCGATTAACCCAAAAGCTTCCCGGAAAATCTCCGAGATTTTGAGAAGAATAAAGGAGACGCTCTTTGGGTTGGGTTGGGTTGGGTTGGAGAAAAAACTCAGGCAACAAGAAATGGGATTAATTGGAAAAAATAATAATAGAAGGAAAGGATTCTCTCAACTTTCGCTCTCTCTTCAAATACCGGATGCTACAAGAAGCCGGAGAGTATTCGGTCTTTCAAAAACCGGTCCCTCCTTGGTAAAATTAATTCAGTATAAAGATTTGATTTTTCGATTTTTTAGGTAGTGTTTGACAGCAACAATTAAAGAGAGGGGGATTTCAATAATCTTTCTTGGCTGCGTTTTGACTCGATCGGTCACATTGTCTAGAGAGAGAATGTGCTTATTGGATTTTCTTCTTTGTTTATCATTTATCTTATCTTATAAAATTGTAATTTTCTTTTCTTTTTAGAAAAGCAAATTACATTATGGACCAAAATATAAATATATTGTGTGCTCGTTGTTTATTTACTGAAACTTTTAATTTTGTCAATTTAAATTTTTAACTTACACGCCTTTATAAACTCTTTTTATTTAGAAGATGGAGAGTTAACTTAAAGGTTTGAGTTATTTACCTACATATTTCGTGAAATAGTACATGCATGTGTTGTTGCCTGTAACGACAAGATCAAGTTGGTAAAGATAAAATCAAATATCCTTTTATTTTTCTCTTCATTTCATGATTGTCGAGAACAAACTCGTTTATCATTCTACATAAATGAACTATTCTATTTACACTCATACGATATATGAGTGCATTGTTTGTTCAGTAATTTATAGTTTTCCTCTTTATCAGGGGGAGAGTAGCTTGTAACTCGCAAGACTCTTCGAGTTCAAATCCTATTTTCACAAAATCTGTTGTATACAAATTTAGGTTTGACTCTGATAACTAGTAGTTAAGTACTAATCATCGAGTCCTACTAAAAAAGATTTACTAATTCTGATGAGTTATTTCAAAGTATCAAAATGGTCAGCTATTAATGAAATTTTACTTATCGGTTCTCTATAAAATACTCGTTTGGACAAAGGCTTCCCAAATATATCGTAAGTTAAACTCTGCGCTACGCATTACCAACCTGCAATAAAGAAAGAAAGTATAGTAATGTCTAATGGTATCAATGACCTAGTATACAAATTGTTAGTAGTGAACACTATTTGTCAACATTCATTAATTGCTTCCAAAAGAAAAGGAAGTCTTCGGCATCGATTCCACGTGTAGATGTAGAAACGGTCATGATTGTCGACGAATGATGCTAACTGCTAAATTTTTTTGTATGAATAAAAATTATACTTTAGGAATTAAATTAGTAGTTGACAAGCTTCATTAGACTTAAACTTTTCCTGCAAAAATATTTGGGGTAAATTGCAGGAACCTCATTTATTGTTTTTTTAATTACATGAACACACTCTTTGATTTTGATGACACAAAACTTTTATTTCTTAATAAATGTAAACGTACACACTTGTCCAATTGGCATCTCAATATACATTGATCAACCGATTATAAATTTCAGCAAATAATGAGAGAAGTAGATATCGTAGACATTATGCAACACTAATACACACAAGTTAAAGTGTATAAGGAAGTGAAATTCATTGTAACAAAGTTAATTATATACGAGTATGGTTTAAAAAATGTAAAATGTAAAATAATTAAAATCAAACTAGATTAAGTGACTATGTATGTTTTGAAATTTGAGTGAGAGTTAATTTAACTAAGATAAATTTTAGGTGAGATTAACATAATTATATACAATTTTTTCACTCACTACACGGAACTCGTAGTATGATGGTTCTATTGGGAACTGAGCTCGCTTGGTTTGACTCGGTCCGGATTGGTATACTCGGGTCGAGTTGGCTACGTGCCATAACTTAATTGGTTGGTTTCTCGGGGAAAGAGTGGAACTTGACATCTAGCTGACTACCGAGGCTTCTCGGCTGAATTCTAAAGCAACAAGCAGGTGAGGTAAGGGGATAAGAGGATGATCACTTCATCTTACGTGGCAACAGTACGTGGCTCTCTTCAGTACTTGACTGTTGAGGACTAAAGTCAAACTAATGGATTTGTGTACATGTACATCAAATTAATGGTAAACAACATTTTGAAAACGTTTAGGACATGTTTTTATCAAATTCTTAAATTAGGAGAATTCGATTGAGGATTTAATTTAAGATTGAATTAATGGTTTAAATTTGAGATAATCATAAATACTCAAATATTTAATCAAGTAAAAATTTGATTTGAATTATAAATTCAAATTACTATAATTTATTAATTCAAATCCAATAAATAAATATGTTTTTAATTCATTTTCAAAACTCATTTTAGATATAATCCCTTAAAAGAAATGATGATTCATTTAAGACATAAACTCTTAAAAAAATGATAATTCGTGAACAAACTTATATTGAGATCTTAAAATATATTGAATGCATATTAAAATCAGTGTCGATTTAAAATAAGATAATGACCTTGATAATGCATATCTCAAAATCTAAATATCACAACACTTAAAAGATAGAGATGAGTTTGGTTAGGTTTAATTAAAAGGCTTCAATTAAACCAAAAAATCAATATTTTATATTAATTAACAGAAATATACAAATTTTTAGATAGATAAATAGCTTAAAAACCGATAGAACGAAGATTAGGTTGTTTCGGTTTGTGTCATCTCTTAGATAGAGAGTGTGTCATCGAGTAGTCTCGCGGACGTAACATATTTGTAGGGCTATTGGTCCAAATATCACAGGTAGGTGACACTAGATTTTGTAGGTGTTTCATATTGGTTTTGCCAGGCTTTCTCATGGTATTTTTGACTTCTACAAAGAAGATGAAACCGCGGTTAAAAAAAATAATGAAATATGTTTGACTTTTGGGTAATAGTTGACTGTTTGACTAAGTTCACAGCTAGACCAACAGAGAGATATCACATTTGAGAGAGCAGAGAGAAATCAAGGATGCTTATATATTTATTTTTAAGACTGATAATGTAAGGATTCATTAAAAATCATCACTAAATGAGTCACATCGTTAAAATTAACGTATAAAAAAATAACACAAGGTGTCTAAAGATAGGTTCATGTGGTACTTACTCGAAATAACGTTGATCAGTGCGTGATATTAACAAAATAACGTCTATAATGAACACTCATGTTTTATAAAGGTGATGATATCATTATATGAAAATGCGTATTAAATGTGGTACTTCGTCTTCGAGTTTAGTGACAAAGATTCGAAAGTCTCTTCTCGTCTGGGAACAATCTGAGGGCTGTGGTTGCTGGTCGTCGCGACGGAAGCATGGAGGCGCGTGGCCTTTTAAAAAATTAAACTTTCAATAAAAATAAAACTTTTTAATAAAACAAAACTTGCGGAACCTCACGATAACCAATATAAATTTTTTTATTGAAAACTCTTTTTTAATCAGTTTGGGTCCATTATATATTTATAAGTTAAATCTACAACATACAATATTAGAAATCATATACTTTTGTAGTCTATATCAAATGTCTTTGCAAAAAGTGATTGATCTTCAATTCTCACGAAATCATTCCAACGATCAGTAGACTCCGAGATCGACATAGAGATCTTCTAAGTCAATCATCAATGCACTAGGACGTATGTGGGCATCTAGAATATTATATTATACTTTTTCTGTCTCTAGATGTTCTCAACACATGAGATCTATAGATTTACTGAGAAGTACTTTAGTGAGACAATTCTCTAAAATAGCGTGATGATTATTCTTTTAGAGATTTGATTAACGTTTAATCACAGAAGAATATCTCTCTAATATCCAATGTATTCTCAATTCAACTTTTGATTGAAGAACTGATGATCTTATCAACTAATTCCCTCCTCTCTTTTTTTAACAACCAAAGCCATTCGAATAATATATATATTCTAAATAATGTCGTATCAGATTTATATAAATAAACTGAAATAATATTTAATTACAAAATTATCAATTACAATGGGACCCACTGTAATTGTGCACAACTACAATGTCACATAACACTACAGTGTTGCACACTCATTATTGTGTGTGTCACGTGGCACACAGTAGTCCACGTCAATTTCTGATACCCTCACAGTCATTGACACGTGGCAATAACTACGAATTAAATATTTATCTTAATCAGATAATTATCTAGATATCAGTTAATTTAAAATTAACATATTTGATTATCTTTATCAACTAATTTATCTGTTATTTCACAAATAACAGATTTAGTTAATTTAAATTATTATCTAATGATAATTTAATTATTTAATTTCATAAGTTAGATATTCTGTCTCACTTATCGATAATTAAAAAAATTTATAATTATATATATATATATATATATATATATATATAATTTTCAAAAATTATAAAATATCTAAATAATTCTTAATTAATTAATCACACATAATTATATACTTGCCTTAAAATAAAAATTTATTTTACAAGTCAATTCTTTTCTCATGTACTAAAATATTCACACTCTAGACATCATAGTATAAAGGTGACTTAAAAACCATAAACCTATAATCCTAAACTCTAATAAACCAGATTATTAATTAAACTCTTTAATTAAATAATCTTATTTATTAATTTCATTATTACTCCACTATAAATATGAAATTACACTCGTAGAGATTATAGAATGTATTTACAAAGTATTCTCATGTAGACCACTAACATAATCATTTTATGTAGTTTTGTCCTCCAATTATTGGTTCGTAAATTAGAACGGGCCAAAATTATCGTTTTACCATTCTAATTACCTCTTGATCCTTAAGTAACATTAACCCACTAGTGAATGACTAATTTATGATCTTATTATAAATTTGAACTCAATAATCATTCAGTTCTAGAATTAACACTTAATGGAACCAATATACGATCCATTAGATTTCAAATCTTGTAAGATCATGTCTCCAGCCATCCACATCATTGAATCTAAAAATAAAAGTCACTAACTTGATTAACAAATAGACTTTAACGAGTGAATCAAAATATCCACGAGACATGCGTAAGAGTTCATGACTACTCAGTATTCAGACTGGTCTACATATGATCATCGAATTGATGTGTATTAAATCTTTATGATAAACGACACGTTAATAAAGATATTAATTAACATCGGTCTTATCATATAGAATCTTATTATATAAAGTACATTCACTAAGATGTCTATCCATATCAATGACCCAGATCTAGATCACACACATTCATAATGCAACTGAACCGTACTAGCAACCATTCATTAGAGATTTCATACTTTAATATGTTGCTGATGATTTTATTCATTATCTATGATCTTAATCCTCTCGTACTAATACAATATCCTAATCACATTAATGAATATAAATTTTCAAATATTTATATAAATTATTCAACAATAGTTTAAAAGAACAATGATAAGAAAAATGTAATCCTTTTTAAATTTCATATCAAAATGTCAATACACATATTTTGAGGGCATAACCCTAGTGGTCTGGTAGGATTAGGACAAGGTTCGCTACACCAAGATGGGAAGATATCCTTGAAGGATGTAGCCGCCTTGCGAGTCTTGGAAGTGCCTCATTTATGCCACACGGTAAACTTTGCATAAAGAAAGTCCAGCAGCAAAGTGTTAGGTACTGCATGATTAATGGTTCATTATACAAGCAATCTTTCTCAGGTCCATATCTAAAATGCCTAAGGGAAAAGAAAACCCAGTACGTGTTGGCTCACGAAGGAGTGTTCGGGAACCACACCGAGGGTAGATCTTTAGCCCACAAGGTGGCAGACGAAGGATGTTACTGGCCGAAACTGCATCAAAACGTCAAACAATACGCAGGGAAATACGATAAGTGTCAATGATTTGGCCATTCATGCAGTAGGCTTTGGACATCGTTGGACCACTAGCCAAGACACCCACTTAGAAACATTTCCAACTAGTTAACACATGCTACTGCACTAAATTAATTGATGTAAAAGCCTTTGCTAGGATTCGCAAGGAAGAAGTAAGAGAATTCCTATGGAAAAATATAGTATGCAGGTACGAAATCCCTCGAGTCTTAGTTTCTAACAAGGGACTTCAGTTCACTAGTAGTATGGTGAAGACCTTTTGTGAAGACCTAAAAATTACCTACACCATGTTACCCACAAAGAAACGGACAAACTGAGAAGTTGGACCGAATTATACTTGATAATATGAAGAAGCGTCTGGAATCAGCAAAAGGAAAATGAGTTGAAGAATTGGCAGTAGTATTGTAGGCATACAAGACAACTCCTAGAGAGGCAACGGGCCAGACACCATTCGTTCTAGCCTACAGAACAGAAATAGTGATACCTGTGGAAATTGAAAATCTCACTCTGAGTTTAGAATTGACTGAGCGGCAAAATGAAGGACTTATAAAAGAAAACCTCGACTTATTAGAAGAAAGGAGAGAGTATAACGAGAAAAGTTGGTAAACAAAAGCACTGTAAGCTGAACATCTTCTAATAGTTGTTGAGTTTTTACTAAATCATCGCTTAAGTGTTTGGAATGAAAATAATAGAAGTTATTATAGGAGGAAGACCTTAAGTCCTAAATTGCTTGTTAAAATTTTTTACTGAGTGTTAAAGAAACCGTTAAGGAAAAGAACTAAAGTATTAAACTACTTGTTTATTTTCTTTGCTAAGTGTTAGAGAAGTTAATGGAAAGGACAAAGAATGTTAGAGGGAAAGAAAATGAAAGTAGATAAAATGAAAATTACAGGGAAAGTTCAAAAGTTCGGGATTCATCAACATGGATGACTTCACCAGCGGGCACAGAGGAGTCAACAACGGGAACACCCCCGGGAGAAGCGTCCATTTTAGCCTTCGCAACATCCTCGAGAGAGACCTGGGGAGGGTTGTTCTCCTTCCCATCCTTGTATCTAATAAGATAAACTTTCTTCTTAGCTTTGTCAAACAAGGCTTGGAAGACGTCTTCAGTATCCCATCTCTCCATTTAGCTTCATCTCAAGCTAACTCTGCGACAACCAACTTCTCCTCAACAATCTTCAGGTTTTCATAGGAAGTAGTATGACACCTCTCAGATTTCTCAATAGTTTCCTTCGCGGCCTTCAAAGAATCCTCTAACTTGGCAATTTCTGCCGCAGCTGCAGCCGCTCCCTTGGCAAACTATTCCACTGTGCCTTGAAGTTCATCCTCCTTTTTCTACACCCGCTCAATCTCTGCCTGGTGACACTCGAGAACGGCATGGACAGCTTGAACTTTGTTTTTCCACTGAGCCATACTCTGCTCATTGGGAAGGAAGTGTTCTTGAAGGCTGTTGTGGAAAATGATGGCCTGCAAAGCACACAAAAAGAACGATAAGATGCTGATAAAGATAGATTAAGTAAAGGAAATAAAAGGAAATAGTTGAGTAAAATACCTTCATTAAACCGTGGCTGAGAGAGTAGAGCTGGTTCCCAACTGTCATGTTACGGGCAGTGGCCATGTCCGCATCAGATTAGACCCAACGAAGCATGATGTGTGCTGAATGAGGGTCATTCAGGAAGTTGACAGAAGAAGGAACGAAGGGGACTCCATGAAAACATCTCCACCTCTACACTGAAAGGTCTTCACCCCCTCCTTGAGAGTCGGAAGAGTGAGCAAGCTACGAAGAATGGGGATGAAAGGTTGAACGCTGCTAAGAACCTTCCCCAGGGGCCACAACAGCAGAAGGAATGACCGGAGAAGGATTTGTTAGGGCATGGGGAACATCAGTAGGAGCGGAGGAGGACTCGAAGTTGCTTGAAGGGAGCTCGGGGCTTCACGCCTTGGACGGACATTTCTTTCTTTCGCAACATCTCCAACAATCACGCTCCGCAAATGCCTCGACATAACTACACTTATAGCAAAATTTTGAAGCAGATGTTCCCGTCATGCGTCCTCCTGTTCATACTTGGAGGAGATAGAAGTACTTGAAATGGAAACAGCAGAAACAGAACGAAAGTAGGAAATGAGAAATACCTCTCGGGACCTCAAGAGAAGACGGTTCCGCAGATAAATATGGTTGAGCATAAATGGAAGTGGCTTGAGCCGTGTCAGGAATGAAGGCAACATTCATTTCACATCGCGAGTTGAAGAAGGTCATCCCAGTCCCACCACGAATGTTGAAATCGAAGATAATCTTCTCCTTGGACTCCCCGGAAAGGAACGACGACCTTTTCATTTTGTTATCTGCAAAAAATAGGTCAATGTCATTTAATATATATATATATATATATATATATATATATAATAAATAACAGAAAGCGGGATAAAAATTAAAAATGGGAACCGGAGCTCCGACAACTTACCGAAGACTCCCCATCTACAGGGGATTGTCCAGCGGCCATCACCACCCCAATCCCTTCTTGAATAGCATCACGTTCCCAGCCTTTATCCACTTTTGTGATTGCCGTTATCATCTTCTTCCTTTCAGAACTGGGACGAGGTGCGAGATAATAGCACTAGTATTCATTACGGTATTCATTACAGTATTTGATCGTCGACACCTAAATCTAAGACGTGTCTTCTGCTTAAGGCTGCGAATCCTAAAAGTATCTTATAGGAGCTAGGGGTGAACTGGGAAGGAGCCAGCCCTACTATGTAGAATAATTCTTGAAGGAAAAGGGAGAAAGGAAGCTTGAGTCCTAGAGCTATATACATTGAGCTGAGGGTAATCTGGTATGGGGGCCTACACTCTACACCAGGGTAACCACTCTCTCTCAAACTGTAGACAATGTCGGATGGAAAGGCATCCCTATGGGAAGCTATAAAATAATCAAGCTTAGCTTGTGTTCTAACTAAAGGAATGGGGGGCTTAAACCTATCAGTATGACTGCGTGCCATGTTCGAAGAGTTTTAGGTGAAAGGAATGCTAAGAGAATATTGCAGAGAAAAAGAAGAAGAAGGCTCACCACGAATAATGTGGGTGGGGAAGAAATGGGTAGAGAAAAACCCTTAAATAGACTACAGATTTGAAAGTAAAATGAAATGCACCTTATAAATTTTGAAAACAAGAGTTGGAAGAAACGTTTTTGCTAAGAGACGTGTCTGACAAGATAGACCCGTCGCCTGCACTAGCAAATGACACAGTGACATCTGGAAAGAGGATGAAATAAAATGCACGCTACACAGAACAATTGAAAGTGGGAAGCTGAAAAGACAGAAGGAAATGATAGAAACCCATTTTGTAAAAGGAACGTCAACGGAGCGGGAAACGTAGCAACAACTCAAGTAAGGTACACATCTCTCTCTTCTATATAATTAATATTATATATTTATTATTTCCAAGACTTGTAGGTTCCCGATGTATGGCGTAAAAAGAGGAAGTGATTGAACAAGTCCCTCGTAAAGACACGTAAAAATCAAAGTTCATCATCATTACACATCGATAAATAAGACTTTATTGAGTGTAATGGGGGAAATGAACAGGGAAACCCCGCCTAAGACATGTGTACAAAAATGGCCAACCAAAGGAAGTTGCGTAGACTGTCGATAAGATAAAATGGAAGAGTAAACGGGAAAGCTAAGCGGGAAGAAGGAAGTCATGAAAGCCGTTGATGTGGTAAGGCAGGAACGTTAAAAGGAAGGAAATAAGGCACATTTAAAGGTGGTGTAGCCGTTACAGCCGAATTCCCCCAAATCTGAGAGAATATTCTGGTAATTTATTAATTATGCTTGTAAATCCCCCAAATGAAGTTGTAATCTCTTAATTATGGTTGAACTCCCCTAAAATACAATGAATATTCCATTCTTAGGAGAAAATTTTTGTTTTAAGAGATGTAACATGATCATATGAGTGGCCTATAAATATAGGATAATTGTAAATCAAAAGTCAAGCGATACAATCTACGATCAAACTATTTTTTCTTTGAGCATTATTTCCTCTCTCTCCATCTCTATCTCATTTAATTTGCTTTTTGAGTTTGTGACGAAAAAATTCCTTTACTATCGAGATTATAGAATAATATGAAAATTATATATAATATTATCATAGGTAATATTTAATGTTTATTTTCCCTATATTTGATAAAGACAAGTATATATAAGAGATTTTTATCATTTTAGCCCTCTCTTGTAATTCCAATTTTGTGCAATCTCATCTCTGAAATTTCTTGTAAAGAATCGCAACATTGAAACTAATAATCTAAATAATTCTTTTTTTTTAAATCCAAATATTTCAAAATTCATTAACTGTGTCAAGGTTACTTTGTTTGTCAATTAAAATTTAGTTCATGGAGAAAAAAGGAAAATTAATATATAAAACAATGTATCCAAACCCCAATCAAGAAAGTTTCAAGACAACGATCAACTATGTTTTTATCATCTTAAAAAATTATAAATTTATATCTTACTAAAAGCTGATATTCTTATCATCTTAAAATTATAAATTTGTATCTTACTAAAAGCTAATATTCTTCTATGTCAAAAGTATAAAAATTTTACGATAATAAAAAATAATATGAGTCGAACTTACAATATTGTAATATTAATCGTTACTTAATTAATTTGTCAACCTATCTCATTCAAAATTAAGATTTGATAAGATACCATAAATTCTCAAAACAATTTTTTATTGATTATATATGGCTCTCCAATCATTTACGCTTACAACTAATTTGTCTATATCCAACTCTATCCTAGAATTTATTCCTAGGTTTGATCCCTTTAGAAAGTTACAACTTTTGTAAGGTTCCAAAAGTTGTAAGCTTCTCATTCTTAATATTATTCTATCCTTTCGGAAAATTTCAAGTACTCAAGGAAATACAAGCGATAAAATAATTCTTCATATATGTTATGTTGTCATGTTATAGCTATATATTTATAATTAATTTAAGAAAACAAAAACTCTGACATGTGTGCCACACTTTGATTCGGGGGCACGGTTATTAGAGTGGATTTAACTTTAATCACTTCACATATTATCACATGAGATGATCGATCAATTAATCACCCACTCGATTAATCACCCACTCGGATATTAACAACCCTGATATCGGTCATTCATGATGGTTGAAAAAGCCTTTGGCCTATAACAATAATCTTTGTAAAAGGTCTAATAATCTAAAATAAAATTTAAAACGATAAATAAAAATATAGAATTAAGAGAGAGATTTAATTGACGACAACTTAAATTCTAGACTAAGATGCATAAAGTAAAACTTTAAGGGAGAAAATAATAAGAATTTAATTCATACATTTATCCATTTTTGTACTATTTTGAAAGATTTTTATTAACATTGAGTTTTGGGCAGGTAAATATTTTTATTACCAAGAATAAGTCGTCGTCACATTATTTTCTTCACATTTTACTTGAACAAAACAAACACTACGTGTTACAAGTTTCTGACAACAAATAAGGTAATGACACGTCTTGAAGAACATCCTAGTAAATAGACACGTTTCACTCGAGGGTGGATCTGTAAATCCACGGGTTTCATCTGTGAAAGGACAATACAGTGTCTAAGTGACACGTTCGTACTGCGGACAACGATTTGTATTCTGAAGCATCAATGTAATTCTGCCACGTATATGTCCTATATCTTCTTCTATTTTTCCCACCAAACCAACGGCGGATTATGATTGGAAGCTTCATTTTTATGGTGCTGATCTTTCGAATGAAAATGGCCATTTGGGTAGGTTGGATAGTGTTTTGGATCTACCTATTAATATTCTTTAATCCATGTTGTGTGAACTATTAATCGTAATGTAATTAATAAATTGAATTAGGATTGTTATCTGGAAGGAGTGATATTATTTGATCTGATATTCGATCTATGTAAATTATTTTTTCCTTATTATCAAAATATTATTTATTTTGATAAATTACATTAGTCGCTCATTTCGCTTATTATAAAAATATAAACATTTTTTAGTTCCAAAATCTGTATAACCATCTCATTTCTAGTTTGATTGTAACTATAACATATTACTCCAGTATACAATTTTATTCTCGAAATGTCCATACCTACCCCTTTAAGGGGAGATGTTTATACTGATAGGTCATATTTTATGTTATATTCTGATTTCATTTGCTTATAAATTATAACTAATGATTATGAATGTATTAGAAGTTTAACTTTTTTCATTTTATTTTTAGCTGAAATAAAAAAAAGGGTTGGATTAATATATTCGTGGATATCAATTAGAGAATGTTATTTTTTTCCATCAACTCACTAATTACGGAAGAATTGTTTGTAATTATTTAAATAGATGAATGGACTTTAATTTGATCAAATTATATCGAAGTCCCTAGCTTTCTGATAAATTATTTTCATAGTGAGAAAAAGTGAATTATTTCTATAAAGATTTAGATAATTGAATTCAAAATACATTTCAATTATAACACACTTTTAAAATTTTAATTACCTTTTATTTTATATATTAGTAAAATTAGTATTTTACTTATATATAGTTACATAAAACTTATAAACAATAAATTAGATAACTAAAAAAGATGATCAAGTTTAAAGTAAAACATGAAATCGATTATTTAACTTTAACATATTTTGATTTATAAGAGCACATTTTTATTACTTTATTCTTAAAAATGCACGATCTTGTACAACATGGTCGAATAATAATATGTTAGCAAATGATAATAATAATAATATATTATCATCATTTTACTCACAAAAACTGAAAATAATAATTCTAATAAAATATTTTGATTATAATTAATAATCATAGTTAAAAATAATACATATAGATTGCACGTGTTTATTTACTAATAAAAGTAAAAATCTTACAATTTTAATGTGTTTTTTGAAAAACAATAATGACAAATTAAAAAAAAAACAAGACAAAAATTCGATACCACAAGAGACGTCTCTTCATTTACTTTTATGAAAGGGCATATAAACTTGTGTCCACTTGTAAATGTTTATGACGTGACACATTATGGTTTGTATTTATTTTATTATATATTAACTTTGTTTTGGATAATTGTTTAATATCTTATATCTCTGACCTTCAAAGTTGTTGTTTTTTTATAGATTTAAGGGCGAAGAAAAATATCAATTAAATAATGATATACTACCCATATGCTTATCATATTCTCACTAACCGTGCATGGTAATGACGAATTAAGGGGGTTTTTAATTACATTTCACACTTAAATAAACTTTTAACTATTTTTTGTTTTATCAATGAGTCGTCCAATTTATCAATAAGACTCTGTACAAAAAGAATCAAGCGAAAGGGAAATCTGCCAAGAAGGATTTCAAAACTAAATCTAATGAAGTTCTTGGTTCAAGGGCGAGGATTGAAGAAAATGAGTGAAATTCTGAAAGCTTGCAAGAAGTGCTCATGGAGTCCTATCAAAACATCAATATGGAGGCAATGATGGCTTACCTTGATAAGCCACCGGATCATCTTTGAGCTTCTTAATATGGTACTGTCAAGGGTTGGGGTTCCTCTTACAGTCCAAGCTTTTTAGGATGCGGTGCATCTCCTTAATTTCCTTCAACCTTTTTGATGGAGACGTTTTTTTATGACAATGAATTGTTGGATTCTTAATTCAACGTTGAATTTATAAATTTATGTGTAAAATAATTATGTGTTGCAGACTGTCAAATAAAGTTACACCCAATTAAAAGTGATATATTAAAGTTTGAATAATTTGGGTTTTAATGTATCTGATAGGTTGTAGATCCTTTAATGTGTAAAAACTTTAGGATAATTTCTATTTTTATGATGAGCTAAAATAGAAATATCAAAAGATATATTATCTATAACTGGTTATGGTCCCCAAGTCACATGATAACGAAAAATCATTTTATTATCCATAATATCTCATTGTTAGAGAGACAACTGAGAGATTTTATCAAAGAGAACTTTCAAATAGAGAATTGTGTAGATCTTTAAGGTCAACCGCTCGGCTCTAAGCATCGATCTATCATCATGGATTCAGGTACGCTTCCGCTCTATATTGATTTGAGCCTTGGTGTGTTCAATATGAGATCCTGAAGTTTTATTAAGATACAATTTATACCGAAAGAGATTTTGAATCTAACAAACGGTATAAGAGCTATTCATGTTGAATCATTAATAATCGATCTATTAAGTTCTAAATCCATTATTACAGGTGTTTTTGTGTTTATGCTTTGGTATTCTTGAATTTAATATTTGTTTGGCGATTTATTAGATTTGAGAACAATTTTTTACGGTATTTTTCAGTATTTTTGTTTGGTTTTGGAATAACCAGTCGGAGGTCTCACCGTTGCATGTGGAAGATGACCGGCGTGGCGGATTTGCAGCGCCGGCGAGGAGACAGAGGAAGCTGCTAAAAAAGGTAAATGTTACATTAAGGAGAGAATGTGGGCTATCCCACAGTAATCAAGAAGAAGCCCACAACCATTTTGGGAGGGCTGGGGCCCAGTCCTTATATTTATTTTATTTTATTTTTAATTAAATTAATTTTGAATTAATTATCGGATCAATTTATTAAATTAATTTTAGGGATCGTAAAATTAATTTTTTAATTTACAGATTTTTTTAATAAATTTGATTATTTTTTTATTTTTGTTTATAATAATTTCAAAATAATTTTTAAAGATTATCAAATGGATTGTTTTAATTATTCTCGGATTTTATGTTAAAATAATTTCAAAATAATTTTTTTCTAAGGATCATAAAATTAACTACTTATCAATTAATTTAAGGTTTAAATTCGGTATAATTTTAAATTCGAATATTAGTACGTTATATATTTTAAGATGAATTAGTTGAAGCAACATGTCGCCAAGGTGTGTACGTGTAACTTATGTGAATATTTATCGACCCAAAGGAAGATAATTATTTGATAGAATTGCATGTGATTCTGTGGTAATAAATCCGTGATGATTATTCAGTTTTATATGTGAACAATAAATCAGCCCAAGAGAAAGTTTCTTGTTTGACATGTTATTATCATTAATGTTTGATTACTACACCAATATATCACTTACAAGTTAATATTTTTTGCCAAAGTCATAATATTAATGGAGTGTCTCGTGTCTTGAGATGGAGTTTACTTTTGTTTGAATTCATTATTGTTATTTGATATTTATGTAAGCTTCTAAGTTGGTTAATTGTTCTCTATTAAGTTATTACTCAAGCTAATGCCAACATCAAGTAAATAAAGTGTTAAATGACTCAAATTTCAAGTCCTAGAAAAATAATCTCTTGATAGTTCTTGGAGTTATAAATCTTGATCTTGCATTAATGATTGAATTTCCTTCACCGCTTACGAATAAGAGTAACTCTAATGAAAAGAGGGATATGGAAAGGTGTGAGAGATCAAATCACATGTGTATGATGATCATGAAGAAGGTCATTTAAGTAACATTGAGGGGCACTACACCTGAAAAAATTACTACGGTTAAGAATTTCCTTGCGGATATTGAAAATAGGTTTGTCAAGAACGGAATGGCAGAAAACGGTACGCTCTTGGTGGATCTAATTTTGATGAGGTATAAGGATAAAAGGCAACATCAGAGGGTACATCATGGAAATGTCTCATCTTGTTTCAAGCTCGAACTCTCTGAGGATTTGCTTGTACATCTGGTTCTGATATCCCTTCCAGCACAGTTCACTCAGTTTAAGGTGAGTTTCAATTTTCAGAAAGAGATTTGGTATCTGAATATGCTCATCTCACACTGTGCGCAAGAATTGGAAATAGTGAAACATGAAAAGATTGAGAGTGCTTACTTGACCTCTACCGCTAAGGTTAAGAGCAAGGGAAACATAAGAAAAAATGATAAGGTTGATTCTTAAAAAAATGATAATGATAAAAGAAACAACAAAAGAAACCAGTTGATTCAGAAGATAATAGTTGTTATTTCTCTGGAACTAAAGGGCAGAGGAAGAAGCAATACACAAATTATCACGCTTGGCGTGCTAAGAAATGTGTGCATCTTAATTTGGTTTGTTGTGAGGTTAATTTAGGTTCGGTTGCTAGACACATGCGGTGGATAGATTCTGGTGCAATAACTCACATCAATGTGTCTATACAGGGGTGCTTCACTTGTCAAAGGTCAAGTGATGTTGAAAGATACATCTATGTGTGTAATGACAAGAAGGTTAAAATTGAGGCAATAAGAAAATTTAGATTATTGTAAAAGATTGGATTTTATTTGAATCATAATGAAACATTTATTGTACCGTCTTTTAGACGAAATTTGATTTTTATCTTTTTTTTGGACAAAGTTGGTTATGTTTGTTTATTTGGAGATGAAAACTATGGTTTGTTTCATGATTCAAATTTATTGGTTCCAGTTATTTGCCAGGTTACGATAGTCTTTATTTACTTGATACAATTATTTCAATTAAGGAATCCCTGTAAGTAAGTACACGAGGTACTAAAAGAAAAATTAACCAGTGAGAATTCGGCTACGTTATGGCACAAGAGATTGGATCATATCTCCAAATGGAGAATAGAAAGACTTGCGTCAGATGAAATTTTCGGTCCATTAGATTTCACAGATTTTGACGTTTGTGTTGATTACATAAAGGGTAAACAAACTGATAAAAGGAGATTTGAAGCCAACTTGACTCAGGACGTCTTAGAACTTATTCATACGAATATTTGTGGATCATTCCCTTCGGCTGCTTAAAATGGTCAACAATATTTTATAACGTTCATAGACGATTATTATAGATATAGCTACATATATATCATTCATGAGAAGTCATAGTAATTGGACATGTTAAAAAAATTTAAGGCTGAAGTTGAGAATCAACTCAACAAAAAGGATTAAAAACGTCAGATCTGACCGTGGTGGTGAGTACTATTATAGATATGATGGTTCAGGTGAACACGTCCAGGACCATTTGTTAAATTCCTAAAAGACTGCGGTATCGTCCCACATTACACTATGTCAGGTTCGCCCACTATGAATGGTGTTGCTGAAAGACGAAACAGAATGCTTAAGGACATGGTCAAGAGTATGATTAGTCATTCGACCTTATCAGAATCACTTTGGGGTGAAGCACTTAAGACTGCAACATATATCCTTAACAGAGTTCCAACTAAAGCGACTGCCAAAACCCCATATGAGATTTTGACCGGCAAAAAACCTAGTCTAAGGCATTTGCACGTTTGGGGATGTCCAGATGAGACAATACCATATAGGCCTAATGAAAAACAATTGGACTTATGGACGGTGAGTTGCTATTTTTTTGGATACAATGAAAAACAATTGGACTTATGGACGGTGAGTTGCTATTTTTTGGATACTCTGAAAGATGTAGGGGGTACAAGTTTTATGATTCCACAACTAGGTCAATTTTGAGATGAGAAATGCTCATTTCTTTGAGGATGTCGAGTTTGCGGGGGGAGATACAGTTAGAGATTTTGTCCTTTAGGAGGAATATGTTGATATTCCCACATGTGTTATTAGCATTGATCATGACTGTGTTCCAGACCTTGTTCATGACACAATACAAGACAATATCGAAGAACCTCTCATTCAAGAGATTGTTCCAGAAGAATAAACTCTAGCACTTCAAGAACCTATTCCATTAAGGAGATCCACTAGAGAGAGGAGAAGTGCAGTGCCAAATGATTACATTATATTTTTTCAAGAGCATGAGGTTGACATTGGTGTGATGGAAGATGATTCGATCAACTTTCATCAAGCCATGGAAAGCTTTAACTCTCAAAAGTGGATTGATGCCATGAATGAGAAAATTAAGTCTATGAAGGACAATGATGTGTGGGATATTGTTCCATTACCAGAAGGTGGGAAACCCATTGGTTGCAAATGAATTTTTAAGACCAAAAGAGATTGAAAAAGTAATGTGGAAAGATACAAGACTCGTCTTGTCATAAATGACTTTACACGGAAAAAGGCATTGACTATAAAGAGACTTTCTCTCCGGCTTCTACTAAAGACTCTTTCAGGATTATAATGGCATTGGTGGTGCATTTCAATCTTGAACTACATCAGATCGATGTAAAGACATCATTTCTCAATGGTGACATTGAAGAGACGATCTATATGGTGCAACCAGAAAACTTTGTGTCAGGAGACCCAAAGAATATGGTTTGCAAACTTAATAAATCCATTTTTGGACTCAAGCAGGCATCTCGACAATGATATTTTAAGTTTCATCAAGTGATCATCCGTTCGGTTTTGAGATAAATTTAGTCGATGATTGTATATAGCATAAGTTTTGTGGGAGCAAGCATATATTTTCTGGTTTTATATGTGGATGACATTTTGCTTGCCAGTAACGATATATGCTTATTGCACGACACCACGAGATTTCCAGCTAAGAATTTTGAGATGAAAGATCTTGGTGAAACCTCTATTGTATTAGCGATCCAAATATACCGAGATCGTTCTCAGGGTATTTTTAGATTATCATAAAAGATTTATATCGAAAATGTCCTTAAAAGATATGGCATGCAAGACTGTAAACCTGGTAATACCCCTGTAGGTAAGGGAGACAAGTTTGATCTCGTTCCATTACCAGAAGGTGTGAAACCCATTGGTTGAAAGTAGATTTTTAAGACCAAGAGGGATTCAAAATATAATGTGTAAAGATACAAAGCTTGTCTTGTCACAAATGGCTTTACACAGAAAGAAAGCATTGACTATAAAGAGACTTTCTCTCCGGCTTCTATGAAAGACTCTTTCAGGATTATAATTGCATTGGTGACACATTTCAATCTTGAGCTGCATCAAATTGATAAGACACCGTTTCTCAATGGTGACATTGAAGAGACGATCTATAAGGTGCAACCAGAAAAATTTGTGTCGGGAGACCCAAAGAATACATCTATAGACTTAAGCAGACATATCGACAAATGGTATTTTAAGTTTTATCAAGTGATCATCTCGTTCGATTTTGAGATGAATTTAGTCGATGATTGTATATACCATAAGTTCTGTGAGAGTAATCATATTTTTTCTGGTTTTATATATGGATGACATTTTGCTTGCGAGCAACGATATAGGCTTATTGTACAACACCAATAGATTCCTAGTTAAGAATTTTGAGATGAAAGATCTTCATGAAACCTCTTTTGAATTAGGGATCCAAATACACCGAGATCGTTCTCAAGTATTCTTGGATTATCATAAAAGAGTTATATTGAAAATGTCATTAAAAGATATGGCATGCAAAACTGTAAACCAGGTAGCTAAGGGAGACAAGTTTGGTCTCAATCAATACCCTAAAAATGATTTTGAGGAAAAGGAAATGCAGAAGATTCCTTATGCCTCAGTAGTAGGGAGTTTGATGTATGCTCAGGTTTATACACGTCTACATATTGCGTACGTGGGTGGAATGTTAGGCAAGTATTTAAGCAATTCAGGCATAGACCATTGGAAAGCAGCTAAACGGGTCTTGCGTATTTATAGAGAACAAAACACTACATGCACACATATCAGAGGTTAGATCAGATTGAGATCGTTGGATATAGTGACTTCGATTTTGCTAGATGCTAAGATAGCATGTTATGAGGCATCCAATCACAGAATATGACTGCGAAATATTATCACAAGGCTACAGATAGTGGACGGCATTGAGAGACACTTAAGTTATTTTGTGACAATGAATCATCAGTCATCTATTCTAATAATAACAGGAGCTCGACAAAGTCGAGGTATATAGACTTCAAGTTCCTAGTTTTTAAGGAAAGAGTTCAGAGTGGACAACTGTCTATAGAACACGTCGGAACAAACTCCATGATTGCGGATCCGCTTACTAAGGGATTGTCACCCAAACAGTTTCATGAGCACACTGCTCTTATGAGTATCATATCGGTTGATGATATTTGATATTAGTGGGAGTTTGTGATTTCGGATGCTCTTCTTTACAGACATATTTTCTGTTATTTTCATTTATGAATATTTTAAGGTTATTTTCTGTAGAAATAAAGTTTTTGGTATTCATACTCTAATTTAAGTATGGTTTGATCTCATTAAGGTTTACGGAGGACCAGTTAGAAATAGGCATGTTAAGATCACATTATATAAAATTTTCATGCTACACATCCACATCATAGTACATGTCATTCAGTTGTATTGATATACGTGATTATTAATGAGTTGAGTTACGATTGATGTAACAGAGGCCGTTTTGATTCTATATCGGTATGATTGATGGACTAGATTGGTTATTGATACATTTCGATAATGACAGCAAAGTTGAACGCGTTCAATTATTTTTTATAAAACATAATTATAAAGTTTAACACATAGTTCAAGTGGGAGATTGTTGGATTCTTAATCCAACGTTGGACTTATGTATAAAATAATTACATGTTGCAGACTGTCAAATAAAGTTAAACTCAATTAAAAATTATCTATTAAGGTTTGAATAATTGGAGTTTTAATGTAATTGATAGATTTTTGACACTTTAATGTGTAGAAACTTTAGGGTAATTTCTATTTTTATGATGAGCTAAAATCGAAATATCAAAAGATATATTATCTATAAGTGGTTATGGTCTTTAGGTTACAAGATAACGAAAAATCATTCTATTTTCCCTAATATCTCATCGTTAGAGAGAAAACTGAGAGATTTTATCAAAGAGGATTCTCAGATAGAGAATTGTGTAGATCTGGAAGGCCAGCCGCTCGACTCTAAATAACGATCTATCGTCATGGATTCAGGTAACTTCCACTTTATATTGATTTGATTCTTAGTGTGTTCAACATGAGATCTTGGAGTTTTATTGAGATATGATTTATACCGAAAGAGATTTTGAATCTAACAGGAATGCCATCTTTGGGTTCTTGTATTTTCTTGTATGTTTTTTTTTAGTTTTCCTTCTATAGTTTTCAAATTTTTTTTTCCAGTTTATTGAGTTAGTAGGGATTGTTATATTGCTGCTGACGCTACCGTTAGGTTTAGCATTCATCAGAACTATATATTTAGTATCTCCCTTTTCTTACCCCATGCCTTTTCCTCTTTTGTGGATAGGGACTTTCATTTTTCTATAGGTGGATTCTATTCATCTTGATGTATATGTTTCTCTCCTTCAATAATATTTCTCTGTTTCAGATAAAAAAAAAGTCGTCCAATTTTGTGGCTTTCAGTTTTTAATTAGAGAGCCGATTGATGTGTTTGAAGTTTTACTGCACTACTGTCAATTAAACCAAAGCTTACGTGATGATACGAGAGAATTTTTTATTTGAAGGATGAAGTGTAAATCACGATATAATTCGTAAGTTTAAATCTGATTTATCCAATAAGTGATCTAGAGTTTAAGAAATTCCAAAGAATTATGAGAGAAGTAAAATTATAAGAACAAAGGTCTTAAATAAATTGTTGAAAGTTTAAATAAATGGTATAGGTAGGTCACGTAAAAAGAGTGGGACAATATTGCAATTTAAATTGTTTACAAGAAATTCAAAATTTTTTAAATTCAGTTGTTGATACTGTAGTTAAGTATAGTAAAAATCATAGTTAGATGATTAATGATTTTTTCTTGTTTGTCTGATCATATCATTAGCATAATTGCGAATAAGTTTGTAAGTACTGTGTAAGTAGTTTTAAACCATTTTGATGTATTTTTTGTCTGTTAATGATAGTCTCTGAAGTTTTTGATTAAAAAAGATGACTTTTGGTTCTCTGAATTTATTTCTATTGTCAATTGATTTAGTTAACGTTAGTTTAATATTTTTTTTAAATAAGTTCTTTTAATAATTTAAGAGTCTTGCAATCAATTGATCAATTATCGTCGTTGATGACATATACAATCAAAATGTACATGGATATTAATTACAAATGTCTAGATGATTAACAAAAAGTTTTAAGATTGAGATTCGATGACAGAACTTGATTGAAGTATTGTAAAATTATTTGAGAACATTTAGATTTGTAAAATTAGACCAATTTTTGTCAAAAGATAAAAATATATTAACAAAAAGTATTATACTAATACAAGTGGGATACCCATGATTAAACAACACAAAGGGAAACAAATACATGATTCATCTAAAAGATAGTTACATCCAATTTTCTAGAGTAAGATCTCCTAAATTAAGACCTCTATCTTAATCTAAGAAGAGAAGTTTTTTTACCACAAAGGAGTTTTTTCTAGATAACAACAAGCGAAATCAATAATCTTTCCAACAAATATCCTCAGTAGCCACAAACAATAAACAAAAGTAGAGAAAGTAAGTTTAGAACTGATTGTGGTATAGCTCTTATCACATTTTAGGAGGAGAAACCACTGAATGAAAGACAACCAAGAATCTGATCTTGAAGTCTAACCACATTTGAACATCATGGGTCCAGCAACTGTTTTGCACATGGGCAATAAAAAAAATAAATGCTCTACAGATTCAGAACTGTCCATGCAAAAAATACAACCCAAGTCCAATGTATGATCCCAGTACTTAATCCTATCCTTTGTATTGAGCTTATTCTAAAAAGTCAACCAAAGAATGAAAGAACATTTAGGTATGTTACCAGGGAACCCAACAAGCTTCGACCAATTGACATGGGTGTGTCCTATAAGTTTGTTGTAAGTGTGACTAGTAGAGAAATCACCATCATCCCAAAGCCACTGATCCACTCCATGCATAGGAATAACAAACTCTGGATGAACATTTTTGATAAAAAATACTGTCTCTCAAGTTCAGTATTTGGCCAATACCAATGCCCTTCTCTCAAGAGCACAGATAGGGGAGAATTGATATTAAGACCTGATTGAGAAATAAAATACATACCATATTGTTATAAGAGAATCCCTCCTCGGAGCCAAGGATCAGTAAACAAGCAAATTGACCTACCATCTCCCACATTCACACTACAAAAGTGAGCAGTTTTTTCCTAATAGTAAAAGCTTCCTCCAAGATAAAGAAGGGATCCGCGTGCATTTTCATAGTAAAAATAAACTGTCCTTTGAGCAGATTGTGTAAACACCAACCAACCCACAATGAGTTCTTATCCATCCTCGCCAACTTCCAAAAATGCCTAGAAACAGCAACATGATTCCAGACAGTGAGCTCCCTTAAGCTTAAGCCACTTGTAGATAAGGAGCACAAATGGTTTACCAAGCAACTTTGTGTCCGTTGCACTGATCAATTCTGCCAGTCCATTAAATATTTCTCAAAGCATCATTTATCATCTTCATGATCTTCTTAAGAAGAATAAGCAGGCTACTCCAGTAGCTTTGGATAACTACCAGAATGGATCTAAAAAGTTACAATCTCACTGCATATGTCAAATGCCTATTCTCCCAAGCCTTAGTTCTAGCAATGATTTTGTCTACTAAAATATCACAGTTAACCTTGTTCAGTTTAGTAGAAACCAAAGGGATGCTCAAGTATCTAATAGGTAAAACAACCCTAGTAAAACCACTAATCACTACAACAATTTTGTGTTGTCATAGCACAACACGATTGCGTTTTTCTCCAAAATGCAATAAAAAATAAAGCACAAAATGAATTTCATGAAGACTCGCACGTCACTCAACTTTACCAAATGAAAACTTCACCTAACCTGCGCCTCCCATAATAGCTCTCTCTTTTACAATATCTCTTCTTACCAACGACAGCTCTTTCGAAGCATCACTCTCGAAGCTCATAGTAGCTCGCCTTTCTTACAGTATCTCTCTCTTTCACAATAACTCTTTTCACTAATAAGAGCTCTCTTGAAGCTCACAGTAGCTCGCATCTCTTACAGTTGATTTTGTGATTTTTGAGTTTTTCTAAGTTGATTAGGGTTCATGTTTTTTATTTCTGGGCATGCAGTAAGTTTTGAAACTAAAACCCATGATTTCTTGTCAATCGACAATTTTTTCAATTCCTAGGGTTTAAGGAGTAGCCCGTGCCATCTCGAATCAGCTTGTGGCTTAGAATTTTTGTCATTCTCTGATGTGATTTTCATGGGTTAGGGCTTGGACACATTTAAAAGCTTTGGCCCTCTAGTGGAGATCAAATCCAATAAATCGACTGTCATTTTCTCCATTATACGTCATGAATGCTTGGTTTGAAGAATTTCTGTGAGAAAATTATTCGCTGCCATTTCAGGTAAACTCTTATCCTACATTTTTCAAAATACTCAAATTAGGTCCTTCAATTTTTCACCCTTTTCCTTTCTAGTGCTCACACTTTCAGATTCAAAGATTTCTTCTATCTTCCATCTCTAATATGCCAAAGATTTTCTGAAATATGTCACACACATAGGTCCTTCAATTGTTCTGTATTTCGTGTTTCCACTTAGTTTGTGTTCTGTTGTAATCTTATTGAATTATGAATGAAGTTGGGATATTTGATTTGTTTTGTACACCCTTTTTCTATTTTCTATGGTGCACTAATGTGCACTCTCTATGCTGAAAGTTTTAAATCTTGTCAGTGGAGCTGAATAAGCTAGATCTTATAAGTGGAGTAGCATATGCTGTAAGGGTGCTCCACTCAAGAAGTCTAAGAAAGGTTCATTCTTTTTTTTCATCTATTTTTTCTCCACAATATGGTTTTAATATGTTGTCTTCTGTTTTGTAGTTGGAGCTTGACAAAACATTACTCACACATATTAGGATACTTTGTTAAATTTTAGGTCTATAGTGTTGAGTGATAATTTTAGTTCTACCTCGAAGGATATGAGTGTTCACTAGTGAAGTATGAATTTGTATTAATCAGGTGATTCTTATTTGGTGCCTGGCACAACAGTAGCCACTTTACTTATGCTTGGTGCACTTTATGTTGTCACCTCTATGATGACAAAAAGGTAGACATTGGTTACTGACTTGGCTATAATGGGAATACTATGTATATTATTATAATTATAATTTACAGTGACTTTTCTAGATTTTATATGTAATCATGAATGGAAGCATATTAATTGTGTCTGATATTAGAACTATTATGCAAGTGTAAGAGTAGCTCTTTCAATCATTGTATAGGCTGTTCAATGGAAGGTCAAATAATTACAAACAAACTGGAAATGGTTGTTATTTAACATTTCTTGCGCAGCTCATATGCGAGTAGTGAGTACAAATGTGTTTTTGTTTGTGTATATCTTGAATTTATTTGTGTAAAATAATATACTTTGATACATAAAGCTTTGAAGCTGACATGATGCGAGTAGAGAGTACAAACGTGTAGGTTGAAGAGGCACGTGAAAAAGGAGTTGAGCCTGAGTTCCGTCTAGACATAAAAGTATGCATTTTCCTAAATATAGCCATTCTTCTATATATTTTATTACAAATGTGTTCCATCCAGATGGTGTCATGCCAGGAGGTATGAAATTGTCCAAGCAGGATTCTATATCACGTCCTCTTGACTTTTGGGATTCATAGTGCTTATAGTGAATTAGCCACTTGATGGTATTTAATAAAACATGAAAGTATTTGAGAATATAAGTTGATTTTTTAGCTAAGATATGACCGGTTGCTTTTTGCTTCAATGATAATGATAATCTCAATTTCTTCTATTGAGTTATTAATGAAAACATTATTTTTTTCCTCTAAAGTTAGATCCAAATCCTTCTTGTTTATATGTTGTTTTGATTCTAATAAATCATAATGTTGTGTAGACTTGAAGTGGAGGAGTGGACTGATTTCTTGATACATGATGGTAACCATTTAGTGCGTAATTGATTCTTACTTTCATTGCTGAGCTGTCTTTGGTTTAAACTTTACTATTTTAGGAGGTTCGATATTCATTTTATTTCATTCTATGTTTCTACGTCAACTTTCTGGTTTTGTTCTCCTCTATTAATTAGTCCTTTTGGGGTTATCGAGTTTCAGATTTTGAATATTGTACTTGGCCATAACGATGCTTTGTTTAGACGAGCTCAATTGAAAACCCTTGTTTCTATACACGATCAAGAGGTGATGAATGATGTTCTATCTTCTAAGTTCCCCTATCTGTTTATGTTGATAATAGACGTTCATTTAAACTTTGCTTTCATTTCTCTATAAGAACTTCCATAATATATGATGTGTGCTGATTACTCTAAATATTATGTCTATTTTGGTGTCGTCAGGTACTATTTGAGCCAAACTTTAAAAATATGCAGCTGTAAGTAGTTAGAATTGGATGATCTGAGTTCATTGATGGTATGTACTTCTCTGCCTTCTCCAAATTTTTCTTCCTTACATTGTTCTGATGTTTTCTTATATTGTTATGATTTTTTCTGTTTTCAATGAAAGTCATGGATATTATTGCATGTATTCCCTATTCAGTGTAGTTTTCTTCTTGTGGGTTGTTCTTATATCTGGGTTATTGTCGCTGGTTTATAGGATTCTGGTGTTTTGAGAAATAAAAAAAAGACTTTTTTGAATGGTTGTTTATAGTGACTTTTGTAAATTAATAGCTACATGTTTAGTTAGTTGGGTTTATAGTTTGATATCTAGGTTATTATCGACGGACTATTTGAAGCTTAGGATTAGGAATTTTTATTCCTTACTATATAATGTGTGGCTTCAATGTTTATGTGCGTCGGTTGATTCATTTCTTTTTTATTTTTGTCTCTTTTGATAATCAGTGGTGGTTTTTTAAATGTCATGTTGTCATAATATGCGGCTTGGGAAGTTTTGTTTATTTATGTATAAATAGGTTTAGTTATTACTGAGATTTAAATTATTCATCATATGCTTTTGTATTTGCTTAATCTCATGCATATTTTCCTTCCGTTATGTTTATTTTTTTATTTATTAATTTTGAAATTTCAAGCTTCATTTATTTTTTTCTTCGTTGTTTGTTATACTTGATGTTTTGTTTTTCCTTTCTCACAAAGTTCAACATGAATTGTTGTCATTTTTTAATTGTAAATAGTGAAATGACTTTTTCAAGTTTTTGTTGAACTTGTTCAGCTTGATTCATTAAATTTTTAAGTACATATTTGATATATCAGATGGACCTCATGTTTTTAATTCTTGATATATAGATCAGGTCAGCCTATACTTCAAAATAAAGTAAACAAAAGCAAGCAAGCCACATGTTGCCTCGACATCAGTTTGAAGTCTTACAAGATTTTAATCCTTCTTTTAGGGTATTACTTTGGCTTCTTCTATGTAAAAACTAATATATATTTGTCATTTGAAACTATGATTTTTAGCGGACAATAGTTTGTAACAATTTTCAATAATAGAATAAAAAGTTATGTGATATTATTATTTTGATATTTTATCAAAAATACTATATTTTAAGTTTGTACAATAGCAAAGTAATATAACAAAACTTATAATAATAAGATGTTGCACATCATATAACATAAAAATGCTATCAAAAGTCTTTGACAACGTTTAAAAATTGCTATGGTAAGTGTTTACTATTGGTTCATAAATGCTATCATTTGTCTACCATGACATTATAAAAATCATATGGTAAGTCTGTTATAGCATTAGAAAAATGCTATTGTAGGTCCGCCAAGCGTTGAAAAAAATACTACGGTAGATCTTTAACAACATTGAAAAACCGTTACGGTAGATAAAAATTGCTATGGTAGGTCTACCATAGCGTTTAAAACGCTATAAAAACTATTTTGATAACGGCGAAAAAATGCTATGGTAGGATCGGACTTTTAATAACGTTGGCAAACATAGCGTTTAGAAAAGCGCTATGAAAATGCTACGATAACATTTTTTGGCCGCTATCGTAGCGTTTTTTGTTGTAGTGAATAGACAATATGCTATTTTGCTTATTTTCTTAAACAACAGAAAAGAAAATGCTACTTTTCTCTACATTAGGTTTCAAGCCAGATAAAGAACCTAATAACATTATCCCCTCCTTAACCACCTGCATAGAATGAGTAGTACATTTACAAAAAAATAAGTTGATCATCAGCAAAGCATAAATTTACCACTTTATCTTTTTTACACCTCCAATGGTACTGGAAGCCAGGGATGGTAGGACACTGTTGCATGATACCTGTAAGAACTTCCATCACAAGAACAAAAAGGTAGAGAGAAAGTGGATCTCCCTGCCTAAGACCTCTACCTCCATGGAAAAATCTTTGCAAGCCACTATTGATATTGATAGAATAAGTTGGAGTGGTAGCACCTTCCATAATCCAGTCAACAAATCTTTGTGACATGCCCACACTCAGGATAACTTGCCCAAGGAAGTGCCAATCAACACTATCATAGGCTTTCTGAAGGTTTACCTTGAGAGCACATCTAGGAAGTGAAGAGTTCCTGTGATATCCCCTTGAATCTCTTGAGATAAAAGGATATTATCAGATATGGTCCTCCCAGGTACAAAATCTGTTTGATTAAGGCTAATAAGCTTAGGCAGAATAGATTTAAGCCTATTAGTCAATATAGATGTAATGCATTTGTAAACTAGGTTGCAACAGAAGATATGCTTGAATTCAGTAACCTTTCTTGGATTAGGAACCTTTGGCACAAGAGTAATAATGACGGTATTATTAAATAACTTCAGAAGTTCACCGGTTTGAAAGAATTCAAGGATAGCTGCACTGACATCTTTTCCTATGATTTGCCAATTTATTTTAAAGAAACTAGCATTAAACCCATAAGGACCTGGAGCCTTTCTATTACTAAATGAAAAGAATGTATTTCTAACCTTTTCAGCAGTGAAAGGAAGCACCAGGTTATCACGAACTGTAAGGCTAACTCAATGTGGGAGAAAGGTCTTGAAGATATCCCAGTTTATGTTTGGAACATGCAGTTGGTTACCCATAAGATCTTCATAAAAACCAACCACCAACTTCTGAATTTCAGTGGAATTAGTGATAATAACACCCAGATCATTGGTGAGAAAACTAAAAGTTGGCTTCCTTCTATGTTATTTAACAGTATCAAAGAAGAATAAGGTGTTATTATTTCCCAGATTCAACCAAGAAAACCTAGATTTTTACATGTGGAAGCTTTCCTCTACAAGTTTCTAGTTATGAAAATCTTTAAAAGTCTTTTAGATTGAGCTTCCAAACTATTAGGATTTAAATCCAGGTTCTGTTGAGCAAATTCCAAGGCTATTCTAGCATCACTAACTCTACTAGATATATTGTTGCAGTGAGATGAGTTAAACCTTCCAAGAGACAATTTAACAGATCTCAACTTCTTAGCAAGTTTATACATAGCAATCCATATAAATCAAGGTCCCAAGATTGTTGGTCAGTTTCTGCAAAACCCTCTACATTCGCTTAGAAGTTGGAGTATTTGAAGTGAGTTCTTGCCCTAGGTGCATCAGGACAAAATTTGAGGATTGTAAGACAATGATCAGAACAACCAGGTGTGCTAAAGAAAGCCATATACCTAATAAAAGAGTCCCTTCAATTAGAATTAATAAGAACTCTATTAATTTTAGTATTAATGCTAGCACTTTTTACTTGATGATTCTACTAAGTATAAGTTACACCTGGATAAGAAAGGTCACTCACTTCAGTAGTGTTAAGACACTTTGCAAACTCATTCATACCCTCATCCCACTTAGAAGAACCTCTCATCTTCTCATCAGGATGAATTACTTCATTAAAATCACCAAGAATTATCCAAGGAAGGGACGAGATCCTGGATAAAGACTGACCAAATCCTCCCAAAGTTTCTTTCTAACAATTACATTATTGACAGTATAAACAAAGGTGCACAAAGAGATATCAACATAATTCTTCTTAATCACCTAACAATCATCAACTCGTCAGTAGTAAACAACACAAATAACTCAAACGCATGAGCATCAAAAGCCACCCAAATCCTACCTAAGTGATCTTTAGAGGAATTGTTCTTTGTATTCAAGTTGGGAAATACACTATTAACAATTCTGGAAAAACGTTTCTCCTTCACTGGAGTTTCCAACAAACCACATAATTTGAGGTTATCTTAGCTACAACCTCCCTCACTTCAGAATGTGTTAAGGGACTGATTAAAACCCCTAACATTCCATGCTGCAAGATTTGTTATCATTAAAACATTTTGTGAGTATGTGAATGGCTCACATGATCACTACTCTTAGCCTTTAACTTAGGTGCTACTTGCCTCATTCTTTGCTTCTACCTGACACTTATAGTTGTGTTAGAAGAAGAGCATTCTGGTTCATTAGTCACTACATCAAGCTCTCCAGTTGAACTATCCTCCTTTGTATCATTAAGCTCAGGACAAGGATCTTTCAACAAGTTTGCATCATGTGCTTCTACCTGAGCATCATCATCCAGATTATCAAGTAAAACAACCTCTGATTCCTTAGCTTCTCTAACTTCTTCTGAAGCTTCATTCTGGACAGAGTTCTTCTCATAAACCTTCACCTATTCTTGTTTTGGAGGTTTATGGACCACTGGCTTAAATGCCTTGGCTTGAACCTTTACTTTACAATCTTGCCCAAATACCTTCCAATCTTTACAAATTTTCGGGACTCCCATATTTTCAACTTCTATCTTTGTTTCTTCTATCTCAACTTCCCCTAAATCAATATCAATAATCTTAGGAAACTCAGAAGCAACATCAATTTCAATACAAACCTTAGCAAATTACAGTTTAACCCCACAAACAGTAATAAAGTCTGCATTAAGAGGAGTTCCTAAGATACTGCTTATGCTAAAAATTCCTCTCTGTGTCCACAAGACAGGAGGGATATTCCACATCTTCACCCACACTGGAATTTTAGACATATCTTTTAGTGAGGTTCATACTCGAGATCCATTCCTTGAGGATAATGGGTCTCCCTTGAAGAAACCAAGGACCACCCTTCATAATGGCTTCTCTATCTTCCTGTGAATGCAGCTTGTTTAATAAAATTAAAGGCAGGTTTCTTTGCTAAGAAGTGACCAACTAAAGTATTGTCCCACAACCTAGCACCCTCTCGAATAATTTCACTCATACTCTTGTATTTTCCACTAGCAGTATCTAGGGAAGGGGCTGTAATGGAGTCTTGCATATTAAAATGAACGTTGCTTTGTCTAACTCTACCAACCCATTTATTTTTTAAGTCCTCAATCTTC
Source organism: Datisca glomerata (assembly GCA_003255025.1). Lineage (NCBI taxonomy): Eukaryota > Viridiplantae > Streptophyta > Magnoliopsida > Cucurbitales > Datiscaceae > Datisca > Datisca glomerata. The sequence continues at coordinate 394,567 of QANY01010971.1, forward strand.
TGTTCATCTTTTCTTTCCCGTAAATTCTGAGCTTCAACGTCCTTTCTACTAGAAAGAAAGCTCTTGTAAAGGAAATTCTCCATAATAACCTCCCCAGATGATTTAGCATTCTTTGAAGTCGAGGACAGGGAAGGGAATTCCTCCTCCTTCTCGATATTCCCCTAAAAAAAGATAGGGTTAGCCTTGCTGGAGGAGTCTTCAATGCTTGCACAATAATGGCCTAACATGCTTTTATGGTTGTCTTTGTCATCGTCTAAACCAGAAAAGTCTACATTTACGTCATTAGGTTTGTCACCATTCACCTTTCGAGGACATCCTGGTCCTCTACGTTGAGGACCAACCCTCAACAGATCACTCCCTACATTGTCATGTTGTTCAATAGCTTTTACATTGTTCCCAACAGAGGTTTTACCACCAACCACGACACGTTTGCCCTTAGCTTTCATCGTTGAACCCTAAAGCTTACTCGAAATAGCAATAACTCCCAACTAAAGTCCAAAAACCAGTCAAGATCACCATGAAAAATGCAGGTTCAAGGTAAACCCTAGGAGCTTAGAGAGAGAAGCTCTAGAGTTAAAGAGAAAAAGCTCGATGTTTTAATTAGACCATTTTCCAAAGTGAATAAACTTTGAGAATCAAAAAGTGTATTTTACCCTAAATCAATTTATCTGTAAGAGAAAATTTTCTCATTCACTTTGAAAAATGATAAATGATTTTGGATGGTCTCCTGTTGCATATCATTCTACTAGAATGAATGGACCAGATCAAGTAGGGAAAAAATATAAAAAAAAATTAATTAAAATAAATTTTTAATGTAAAAGTAGTTAGATCGACCAGATCTGAAGGAACGATTGGATCTGACTTGACGGCCAAATCTGACCCAACTTCTAGCTCTACCGTTACTTACAAACTGCAGAAACTCCTCATCCGTGATACATAAGATTGTAGGTTGATTATATATATAGTTCACCACCCAGTTAAAAATATATAAATATTGAACTGATATACTTATTTTTTTTGAAAAAAAGTGTTTGGACACCCTCTGAAGTTTACCTCAAAGACACGGACACTTCTTGTAGTTTAAGAAAAGATACGGACCCCTCCCTTGGCATTTTATTTTGGAGACTAAAAATCCAAAAAATATTATTGTCCTACTAACAGCGTTAAATTTTCTCAAAAAACCAAGAATATCCTTATTTTTCTATATTGCTCACTGGGTAGAACCCGTTTTTTTATTTTGAGGGTTTTCTCGAGTTATGAAGAAAAAAAAGTTAAAAATAATATTTAATTTAAAATTACCCAATATAATAGGACTTATTGTATAATAACACAATTTGTGTTTTGAGGGTTTTCTCGAGTTTGAGTTTTATCCAGTAGAGGTCAATATTACTTAAATGAGTCTGGATATAAGGTAAATTTAGTTTTTTCATTTTAAAATTAAACTATTTGTAACATATTAAACATATTTATCTTTTCTTAAACTATAAGGGATGTGCTTTTAAGTAAACTTCAGGTGATGTACATATATTTTTTCCTATTTTTTTTGTTAAATTTACAATTTTTAGAGGGATTATGATTATTTAATGATTCAAACTCATTATCTTATATTGTATAAGTGAAAATTAAATAAGGTGGATATATCGCATCCTGTTGAAATTGAGACAAGACCATTGTTCTTATATTTTAACGGCTCAAATCAACTCGACGGAAAGATAAAAAAATAATAGGGTAAACGAATTTGATATGAAATAACTCTTCATATTTTCTAACAGTAGGAGATCAATCTTAAATAGAGTACCATACCAACACATCTTGTCCAGAAACATAATAGGGTAAACAGATTTGATAACTTGACTTCATAGTCTTCACCGGTAAAGCAGAATTCAAATCCATCTTTATGTAGAATCTTATAAATGGAAAAGACAATGTAAATTCGCAGATCCAGCTCATCTGGCCTAAAAAATCTGTCTCACCAATAAAATATCACCACGTCTTCCGTGCTTCATTTTCCCCAATCCGTTAAAAAACCATCCGTTTATTTGCGCATTAACCTGTTTCTTAAGAAAAGCACAGCACAACACGCCGCCAGTCCAATTTTCTCCTGTTCTCTCTGTGTGACTTTGTCTATCATCGATCAAAGTGAGAGTTTTTTCTGTCAACCTTCATCATAATGTAAGCTATTCTACAACTCTAGTTCTCTACAAACAAAAAGTTTTATAACACTTCATCATTACTTTTTCACTTCATCATTACGTTTTATGTTTTTTACTCTCGTTCAAGATTACAATATATGCTTTTTACGTGGTAGGCTTTTATAGGTCTCAATAGAGTCAATTTTTTTTCATGTATGTTTGATTTTATAAATTTATATTTTTCTTCTTCAATCTTACTTTATCAATATGTAAAATTCACTATGAATGTATTGAATTTGCTCTTCAATACTTTGTACATAAATACTATTTGAATATTCCATGTGATTTTGTCTAATTTATGATGATATAGGAACATGAAATCTTAAGAAAATGATGTAAAAGATCATTATCAACCATGTCGTAAGTTAGAATTTGAACTTGACGATGAAAAAAATTTTTATTTCACTCTGATGTCCCAAAGTGAAATGATTCCAAAATTGGTATAGAATTCGAAATAGAAGATGATGCATATATATTTTGTAATGAATACACTTATAAGGTTGGCTTCAATATTCGAAGAAGTCATAAAGATCAAGTTGGTAAAATGATAGATATAACTTTTTCTATTCATGTGAAGGATATCGTGAAAAGGATAGACGAGATGTTAACGTGAAATTTTATCGTGACGTGACACGATTTGGTTGTCTTACCAAGATGAAAGTGAATTGTCACAAACTGGTAAGTATCGTGGTATCAAATTTATTGCTGAGCATATGTATACGATGTCAAGTCCCAGCAAAATCACCTACATAGATCGCAAAGAAAGTTGACTATGTCCCAAGCAGCTGAAATTGATTTAGCTTATTGTTCAAGAATTCATCCAAAAGGAGGTTGTGAATTGATGGCCAGATGAGCTGGTGGGTGTGACTCTCTTCGATTTATTCCTACATATTATAAAAATTATTTGCGTTCAAAACGTTCTATTCGAATGAGAATGGGCGACATAGGTTGCCTTCTTGAATATTTATAAAGAATGCAGTCATAAGATCCAAAAATTTTCTATGCTATTCAAGTTGATGAAGATGATCACATAACCAATATTCTTTAGACAGATGCAAAGATGATGATTGATTATACTTACTTTGATGGTGTGGTTTGCTTTGATACGACATACAAAATAAAATCAAGAATGTCGCCCTTTTACAATGTTTCTTGGGGTCAATCACCATAAGCAGACTATTTTTGGAGCAGCATTATTGTATGATGAAACCGCTGAAACTTTTGTTTGGCTCTTTAATACTTTTCTTCGAGCTATGTCGGGGAAAAAGCCAATCACTATTTTAACTGATGAGGATCTAGCAATGGCCTCCACATGGCTGGAAATAACTCATGGTTTATGCATTTGGCATTTGTACCAAAATGCAGCAAAAAATCTTAATCATATTTTTTAGCAGTTTATAGAATTTTTAAAAGACTTCAGTAGTTGCATATATGACTATGATGAAGAAAATACATTTATGATAGCTTGGAATAGTATGCTTGAAAAGTATGGTCTTGAACATAATGACTAGTTGCATCGAATGTTCATAATAAAGGAGAAATGAGCATTGTCATATGGAAAAGAATCGTTTTGTGTAGATATGATGACCAGACAACGCTATGAAAGCTTGAACAATGTGATTAAAGATTATGTTAGTTATAAGCATGACTTATTACGATTCTTTCATCATTTTGAAAGGTTTGTTGAAGATTGTCTCTATGAAGAATTAAAAGTCAATTTTAAAACCATTCAACGTACTCTAATATTGTCTTTTTCAGTTGAAATCTCAGAGCATACATCAAGTATATACACTCATGCTGTGTTAAAAAATGTTTTAGAATAAACTGCACATTTGCCTATGATTGTATCATATACATTAAGGATGCCAAAATATCAGTTATAAATCTTGTTTCATATACGAAACATTTTAATCATATTGTTAGATATGACTCATCAAGTGGTACAATTGATTGTAGTTGTAAGAACTTTGAGTTTTACAGGAATTTTGTGCTCTCATGCACTTAAAGTTCTTTCTTCAAGAGGTATCGTGAAGATTCCTGACCAATAAATTTTGAAAAGATGGACAAAAACTGTAAAATTAGGAAATATAGGCGTGGCCACTACAAATAATGTCTCTGATGACCCGAAAGCAAAAATCGCAAGCCTTTATAGAGATATCTGCAGATTACAAACTCAATTAGCAACAAAAGCTTCAGAATCAGATGAATCATATGAGATTGCTATGGCTAGTCTCAATAAGCTTTTAGGAGATGTAGAAGTGTGCTTGCGAGGGAAGGTGGTTGAAAGATCTAATATCAATACCTTATATTTTGACATCACATCCAATGATGGTAAAATAAAATGTCTAAATGAATATTTTAACAAAGTTAGGGGGACTAGAAGTAAACAAGTTGTGCGTGGAAGATCAAAATGACTAAAATAAGCTATTGAAAAGAGAAAAACCAAGAAAAACAGGATGAGCAAATGACTTTTCAAAATTCTAATGAGTTTTATCATTTCAAGAAATCAAATGTTCTGTTTCCATCATTTATTCAACATGCACTTTATTAGTTTTACTCTTTTTAATGGGATAATTGAGCTAGTCATTGTAAAAATTTACTTATATTCATATTTTCCATGCTCTTATTCAATATGATGTTTCGGTAAAAATATGTAGACACTTAGTATTTAAGTTATGGATATAATGTAAATGAAGCTTTTTTGCCTCCTTTCTCACAACTTATGCAGGTAATTTGTTCATTTTTCTGAACATCAACTGATTCATAGCTCATGAAAATTTTTCATTTGGTTTATAAAATTAACAAAAATATCATTTTTTATGGAATTTATCGACCATCATCACAATCATTATGTCAGGATGAAGACCAATCATCTAGTCTCAACAATCAACCTCAAACTCAATAGCTTCAACTTCATATTTTATAGAACTCTTTCGTATTTTAGATTTCAATGAAATTTTCTGTCTTTTATCACTGATACATGATACATTATATTCCTGAGAAAAAAATTCTTGGAGTCATAACTGACTTTTGAAAATGTCTTAATTTCTATTTCTTTATCTTTTTAAATGGTTATCTTTTTATGCCTAATCTACAGTAGAAAAGGTGGATTGCTTTTTTAATATATTATAAAAAGGTAAATTTGCACATGAATCAATGTTTATATCATAAACATTTTTTATTCAATTTTTTAAATTCTTTTTAAGTACAAAAAGCATAATCTACCATAGAAGAAACTAGTTGTAGGATGGTTATCTCAATGTGATTGTAGGACAACATGTATTTTGTCCGGCCATGTCGAGGTCAATGATTTTTTTTCTTTCAATTTGTTAGATGAGTTTGCACATTAATCAATGATGAAGAGGGCAAATTTGTAGGACAATGTGTATTTTTAAAGAAAAATTGTAGGTGAATGTGTAACCTTTTGAAAAAAACTCTGGTAGACTAAGGACGCTGACAGTTTTTAGCGGAGAATTACTTCGTTATGGAAAATGAAGCGTGGATGACGTGGTGATTTTTTATTGGTGAGACATATGATGGGACATGTTTTTGGGACAAATGATCTAGATCCAAATTTGCATAGATAACTAATTAAAAATGACTATATACCTGGCAAAGGGTTTATTTTTTATTTAAAAAAAACTCAAAACAAGTTTGCTAAAGGCATATTTTAATCTAAGTGTGTAATTGTTTCAATGTTAATACAACCTTTTGTTTATGGTAAGGCATATTTTAAATTCAACTCACTTGAAAACTGTAAACAAGTATTCAAAAAATTCACTAAAACACTTCTTGAAAATTAATAATGTCGCAACATGCATACGACGCAAAACGGCGATCGAAAATAATATTGTTTTAAAAATATTTGGAGTCGCCACCAGTCATTTTAGGGTGTGATTGATTACTTAATTTAAAAGTAAAATTTGGGTCTACGAAAACTTAAAGTTGGTTTGGGAGTCGTTTGGTGTGGAGAAGGTGTTGAACACCCGTTATTTAAACGGTTACCAATTTTGTCAAATGCTTTATTTAAAAAAATTGTCCTAAAAACGTATTTTAGAAAATAATTTTTACGTGTCCCACAATGTACTATCTTATATCAAAACTGAACCAAATTTTGTAACATTAATGAGTGGCACCGAGGCCATTGAAAAAACAAACTTTGGTTATTCTTAAAAGGTAAAGCTCTGGTAGGGGTTTTGGTATGTGCAAAGAGCAAAGGTAAAAGACAATTACATTATTTACAATAAATAAGAAAAAGAGAAGTAGATAAATAAAAAAACATTTGACAAACAAATTTGGCTTGACTCTCTATCGACCTAAAATAAGATTAGGTCATTTACCTAGTGGAGTCGTCATGCTGTCGCAACGTGCGTGCGACGCAGAGCGATGATTGAAATTAATATGATTTTAAAAATATTTAGAGTCACCACCAGTCATTTTAGGATGTGATTGATCGCTCAATTTAAAAGTAAAATTTGGGTTTACGAAAACTTAGAGTTGGTTTGGAAGTCGTTTGTGTGTGAAGAAGGTATTAGCACCCCCGCAACATTTGTTGTTTAAACGGTTACCAATTTTTTCAAATGCTTTATATTAAAAAAATAGTCCTTAAAAAGTATTTTAGAAAAATAATTTTTTATGTTCCATAATGTACTATCTTGTATCAAAACTGAAACAATGTTTGTAACATTAATGAGTGGCACCAAGGCCATTAAAAAAAAACTTTGGTTATTTATTATTAAAAATATTTTATTTATTTAAAAAATATAACAGTAGGGTCGATTTTATAAAATTTTAAAATATAGGGTCTAAAATAAAAACTATCCCAAACTATATGAGACAAAATTATAGTTTACCCTTGATTTTAATATCTAAAGTTTGATATATAGACTTTGGCCTTCAATAATTGAAAATTTCTTTATCATTAAAGTGGTATTACTATCTAAATATTAAAATAGGAGGGGGAGGGGGGTTTCCAATATTTGACAATCTTTTATCAATAGAGGACAATTGTTGTATCTACTCCGATTAAATCTGACGGACTAGATAAGATCAAGTGAAAAATAAAGAACAAAAATGTTTTCTTTTTCATTTTAACAATTCAATCAATTCTGGGCCGTCAAATGAAAATCTCTAAGGTTAGAGTAATAAAAAATTTTGTGGCTGCTATGATGATCTGTTTGGGTTTTGTTGAATCCTGGGTTAACCTTAATTACATGTGCATCTCTACTGTTATCTTGTACTTTTTAATACAATAGTTTAAAACATCCTCATATATCTATTAATTTGTTAACATAGAGATATAAAAATAATACAAGGAAGAAAATATATATACATCAAAATAAATAATATTGTTTACCGTACTTTAGAATAATCGGTCGAAAATAGGTTTAAAATGATTGAGTTTAATGAGAGGATTTAAATGGTGATGATCGTTCGTCGAGAAAATTGTCGATGACGAAGAACGAAGTAGTTGAAGTTCTAGGCCAAAATTTTAAATGACCATATCTCGGGCATCATTCGTCCGATTGGGTTGAAACTTGGAGGGGTACTAGTTGAACTTGTGACGAATCCAAGGATAATTTTTGTGTTGCCGGAAAATTCCGTACGGAGGTGTCTCCTGCGACGGCAGTGGCAAAGAACGGATGAGTTGAAGTTTTAGGCTAAAACATTAAATAGTCATATCTTGGTCGTTGTTCATCCGATTGGGTTGAAATTTGGAAGAGTGGTAGTTGACATTGAGACGAATCCGAAGGTAAGATTTTTTTCACCGGGAAATGCGGAAGGAGGTGTCGCTGGTGGTAGAAGTGGCGGTGGTAGTGGCATGGCTGGACACTTTCTTCTCTCTTTCTCTCTAAAATTTTATTTTTTATTCCCCTTTCTCATAAAATCGGTCTTCTCTCAAAATTATCCCTCTCCAAAAAATTCTCTTTGTTGCTTCTCAAAGCTTCCTATTTATAGAGAATGAAAAAATTTACGCTAGGATATATTCAAAGATTTTACCATTAATTATTAGATTTTCATTTAAAGGAATGAAAAACAACTTTCCTTCTCTTAAAAATTGCTTGGAGATTAAGAAAAAATCTTTTGAATATATTATGATTTTTACACAAAAAATAAAGACTTTTCCTATAATAATATTTCAAAACAAAATCTTTCATTGAAAAACTTTAATTTCTCCATTTAAAAAAAATAAATGTATCTTTTTATTGTATTATTTTTTATTCCGAACTTTTTATTATTATTATTTTTCACTTTTCATTTTTTTGGGTTTTGATTATTATTTGAACAATAGGATTGGTCCAACAAAAAAATAGTTCCAAAAAATATGAGTTTGGATAAAATAAGGTATCTACAAGTAATAAACATGTTTAATTTTTTTAATGTAGAAAAATAAACATTAAGTCGTAAGATAGTGTGTAGATTTTGATGGTAATATCGTTTTACTGATATAGTACATTGTAACATCATTTTATAGCAGAATTTTATAAAGATTCATCATCATCATAAACACTCATAAGTCTCTGTCCTTAATTTAAATTTGATTGAATTTTTGTTTTTGTTCAATGTTGAAGAAACATCTATACCATAAACATCATAAAACAAACAATGATTAGAAAATTTTCTAACTTTTGAGATCTATCTATAGATAATTGTTATTAATGTTAGGGTAAACTATAGTTTTACCTTCTACAGTTTGAAGTAATTTTTATTTTAGACCCTACACTTTAAAAATTTATAAAATAGATCATACAGTTACATTTTACATTCACGTTAGATATTCTGTAGTACCTCCGCTTAAAAATAATAACGATCAGTCATGGTCTGCCTACGTGGCAAATCTTTTATTGCCACATCACTCGATTTTTTACCTTAACAGCCACGTCGTTTTAAAACCCCTTATTTTTCCTTCCTTCTTCCTTCTTCCCCCTCTTCACAAATGGTCATTGTTGCTGACTTTCAAGTACAACATATTCCACGATTTCTTCCCCTATTTTCTTCCTTCTTCCCCCAGTGATTTGCTTTCCCCTACTCCGTTCATAACCACAAGTAAATTAAGTTGGTTACCCTTTGAAGGAAAATATTCTTTTTTTCTTTTTCTTTAGTTCTTCCTTAGTGAGAATTATACATTAATGGAATTTCTTGGAAATATAAAGAGAACTAAAGATCTAGAAATGGAAAAGCTTACAATAATTGCAGTAGACACCCCCACCCCCATAACTGAGTAATTAGTTCACATTTAATCCTTATTTTTTTGTGATTGAAACAAGATTGCACTTTCTCACTCAAGAACTGAGAAACCCAAAGTAGAACTTGTGATGTTTTGCTTTTGCATACCCAAAACCAGAACTTTTATTGCATAATTTAGAGGTGATTTATGACCATTATTGGGCAATTTGTGATGTGAGCTTTCTTTCTCTAGGCCATTTTCGGTGTTCTTGGGTTTAATCTGAAATGGGTTTTCTTCCTTTTGGGCATTGAGGTTTGTTTTTGGTGGAGATGAAATCAAATTCATCTGATTTTGGGGTTTAATTTCAAGTGGGCTATGTTGGATCTTGATGGGTAAGCAAGCAACAACAGTAAAATTTACAAGAGAGATTGAAGGTATAGAGGCCAAAGGGCCTTTACCAAAAGCGAAGAGTAAGAGCATGAAAATACCGAGCCAGGCAAGGAAAAAAATTACGGTGCAACAACCATGAACAGAGGAAAGAGTAAAGTCTGCAACAATGGCCATTCGTGATAAGGGTTTTATTGAGAGGGAAGAAAGAAGATGAAGGGAAAGACGGGGGAATAATTAAGGGTATTTTAGGGATTTCATCCCACATGATAACTGGGTAAATTAAAAAGTTGATGTGATGTTAAACTACTTGTCACGTAATGCATTGTAGGTAGATCGTGACAGACCGTTATTATTTTTAAACGGATGTGCTACGAAAAATCTAACGTGAATGTAAAATGTAACTGTATGGTCAACTTTATAAATTTTTAAAATATAAGGTCTAAAATAAAAATTATCCCAAACTATAGGAGACAAAACTGTAATTTACCCTTGATTTTAATATCTAAAGTTTGATATATAGACCTTGGCCTTCAATATTTGAAAATTTCTTTATCATTAAAGTGGTATTACTATCTAAAAATTAAAATAGGAGGGGGAGGGGGGTTTCGAATATTTGACAATCTTTTATCAATAGAGGATAATTATTGTATCTACTCTGATTAGATCTGATGGACTAGATAAGATCAAGTGGAAAATAAAGAACAAAAATGTTCTTTTTCATTTTAACAATTCAATCCATTCTTGGCCGTCAAATGAAAATCTCTAAGGATAAAGTAAAATAGAATCTTGTGACTGCTATGATGATCTGTTTGGATTTTTTTTTAATCTTGGGTTAACCTTAATTACCTGTGCATCTCTACTGTTATCTTGTCCTTTTTAATACAATAGTTTAAAAGATCCTCATATATCTATTAATTTGTTAACATAGAGATATAAAAATAATATAAGGAAGAAAATATATACATCAAAATAAATAATGTTATTTACCGTACTTTAGAATAATCGGTCGAAAGTAGGTTTAAAATGATTAGTTTAATGAGAGGATTTGAATGGTGATGGTCGTTCGCCGGGAAAGTTGCCGATGATGAAGAACGAAGTAGTTGAAGTTCTAGGCCAAAATTTTAAATGACCATATTTCGAGCATCGTTCGTCCGATTGGGTTGAAACATGGAGGGCTACTAGTTGCCGGAAAATGCCGTACGGAGGTGTCTCCTGCGGCGGCAGTGGCGAAGAACGGATGAGTAGAAGTTTTAGGCTAAAACATTAAATGGCCATATCTTAGCCCTTGTTCATCCGATTGGGTTGAAATTTGGAAGGGTGGTAGTTGACATTGAGATGAATTCAACGGTAATAATTTCATCACCGGAAAATGCAGGACGGAGATGACACCGGCGGCAGATTTGGCGGCTGCCGGACACTTTCTTCTCTCTTTTTCTCTAAACTTTTATTCTTTATTCCCCTTTCTCATAAAATTGGTTTTCTCTCAAAATTATCCCTCTTCAAAAAATCCCCCGTTACTTCTCAAAGCCTCCTAATTATAGAAAAAGAAAAAAATTACCCTAGGATATCTTCAAAGATTTCACCATTAATGATTCGATTTTCATTTAAGGGAAGGAAAAATAATTTTCCTTCTATTAAAAAGTTGCTTGGAGATTAAGAAAAAATCTTTGGAATATATTATGATTTTTTACATAAAAATGAAGTCTTTTCCTATAATAATATTTCAAAACAAAAATTTTCATTGAAAACCTTTAATTTCTTCATTTAAGAAAAAAATAACTATATCTTTTTATTTTATTATTTTTTATTCCAATTTTTTATTATTATCTTTTTCTATTTCCACATTTCAATTTTTTGGGTTTTGATTATTATTTGGACCATACCATAGGATTGGTCCAACAAAAAAATTAGTTAAAAAATTTGAGCCCAGTTAAAATACGGTATCTACGGCTGTCTCTCTTTGTTCACCGTCCTAATCTTACAAATGTTCTCATTTCTCACCGGCTTAATCGGGATGAGAAATGAGAACATGGATAGACACAAGCTCAAACTCGACTGAGTCAGGTTGGAAAAATAAATGAAAATGGATATGGATAGACAAAGGCTTCGACCTTGACTGGGTCGGGTTCAATTTACCGAAAAAAGAAAATAAACAGAACAAGCTCCAGCACCTGGCTTCAACCTCAACTAGGTTGGGTTCAATTGAACTGAAAATAAAAATAACGGACCAGGCTCCAGCACCTAGCTTTCGACCTTGACTGAGTCGGGTTCAAATTAACTGTAAATGAAAATAACGGACCATGCACCAGCACCTAGATTCAACCTCGACCGAGTCAGATTCAATTTAATCAAAAATGAAAATCACGTACCAGGCTCCAACACTTGGCTTTGACCTTGAATGAGTAGGTTTGTTTTAACTGGAAATTAAAATAACGGACCAGGCTCCAGCACCTCACTTCGACTTCGATTGAGTCGGGTTCGATTTAATTGAAAATGAAAATAATGGACCAGGCTCAAGCACCTGGCTTCGACCTCGACAGAGTCAGGTTTGATTTAACCGAAAATGAAAATAATGGACAGGCTCCAGCAACTGGCTTCAACCTTGACTGAGTCGAGTTCGATTTAACCGCAAATGAAAATAACGAACCAGGATTAAACACCTGGCTTCGACCTTGACTGAGTAGGGTTCGATTTAACCAAAAATGAATATAACTGACTAGGCTCCAGCACCTGTCTTCGACCACGACTGAGTCGCATTCGATTTAACCAAAAATGAAAATAACGAACCAGGCTCCAGCACCTAGCTTCGACCTTTAATGAGTCGGGCTTGATTTAACCGAAAATGAAAATAACAGACAAGGCACCAACACCTGGCTTCGACCTGGATAGTCTCCGGTTCGATTTAACCAAAAATGAAAATAACGAACCAGGCTGCAGCACCTAGCCTCGACCTCGACTGAGTCGAGTTCGATTTAACGGAAAATGAAAATAACAGACAAGGCTTAAGCACCTGGTTTCGACCTCGATTGAGTTGGGTTCGATTTAACCAAAAATGAAAATAACGGACAAAGATCCAGCTCCTGGCTTCGACCTCGACTGAGTCAGGTTTCATTTAACCAAAAATGAAAATTCAGGCTGCAACATCTGGCTTCAACCTTGATTAAGTTGGGTTCGCTTTAACCGAAAATGAAAATAACGGACTAGGCTACAACACCTAGCTTCGACCTCGAGTGAGTCGGGTTTGATTTAACCAAAAATGAAAATAACGGACCAAGCTCCAACACCTAGCTTTGACCTAATATGAGTCGGGTTCAATTTAACCAAAAATGAAAATAACGGACCAGGCTCTAGCACATGGATTCCACCTCGAATGAGTCGGGTTTGATTTAACCAAAAATGAAAATAACGGACTAGGCTACAACACCTGACTTCGACCTCGAAAGAGTAAGGTTTGATTTAACTAAAAATGAAAACAACAAACCAGGCTCCAACACCTGGTTTTGACCTCGGCTGAGTCGGGTTTGATTTAACCGAAAATGAAAATAACGGACCAGGTTCCAGCATCTAGCTTCGACCTAGACTGAGTTGGGTTCGATTTAACTGAAAATGAAAATAACGGATCGGGCTCCAACACCTGGCTTCGACCTCGACTAAGTCATGTTTGATTTAACCAAAAATAAAAATAACAGACCAGGCTTCAGCACATGGCTTCGACTTCGAAAAAATCGGGTTCGATTTAACTGAAAATGATAATAGCGGACTAGGCTCCAGCACTTGGCTTCGATCTCGATTGAGTCGGGATTGATTTAACCGAAAATGAAAATAACGGACAGGCTCCAACGCCTGGCTTTGATCTTGATTGAGTTGGGTTTGATTTAACCAAAAAATGAAAATAATAAACCAAGCTCCAGCACATGTCTTCAGCCTCGACTGAGTCGCGTTCGGATTAACCAAAAATGAAAAAAATGGACTAGGCTCCAGCACCTAGCTTCGACCTCAAATGAGTCGGGGTTGATGTAACCGGAAATGAAAATAACAGACCAGGCTCCAGCACCTTGCTTCCACCGTGAATGAGTCTGGTTTGATTGAACCAAAAATGAAAATAACGGACCAGGCTCCAGATCCTGGCTTCGACCTCGATAGTGTCAGACTCAATTTAACCAAAAATAAATATAACCAAACAGCCTCCAGCACCTGGCTTCGACCTCGACTAAGTCAGGTTTGATTTAACCCAAAATTAAAATAACGGACTAGGCTCGAGCACCTAGCCTCGACCTCGATGGACACGGGTTCAATTTAATAGAAAATTAAAATAGCGGACAAGCCCCAGCACCTGGTTTTGACTTCGACTGAGTCGGGTTCAATTTAACCGAAAATAAAAATAAGGGACCAGGCTTTAGCACCTGACTTCGACCTCGACTGAGTCGGATTCGATTTAATTGAAAATGAAAATAATGGACCAGGCTCCAGCACCTGGCTTCAACCTCAAGTGAGTCGGGTTCGATTTAATCATGAAAATAACGGACCAGGCTCTAACACCTAGCTTCGACCTAAAATGAGTCGGGTTTGATTTAACCGGAAATGAAAATAACGGACCAGGCTCTAGCACCTGGCTTCCACCTCGAATGTGTCGGGTTTGATTTAACAAAAAAATTAAAATAACGGACCAGGCTCCACCACCTAGCTTCGTCCTCAATAGAATCAGGTTCGATTTAACCAATAATGAAATTAGCAAACCAGGCTTCAGCATGGCGCTTCTACCTCGACTTAGTCGGGTTTGATTTAACCAAAAATGAAAATAATCGATCAGGCTCCAGCACCTAGCTGCGACCTCGATTGAGTCAGATTCGATTTAACCAAAAATGAAAATAACGGACCAGGCTCCAGCACCTGGCTTCGACCACGACTGAGTCGGGTTTGATTTAACCAAAACTGAAAATAACGAACCAGGCTCCACCACCTGGCTTCATCCTTGATAGAGTCAGGTTTGATTTAACCAATAATGAAATTAGAAAACCAGGCTTCAGCACGTCACTTCTACCTCGACTGAGTCACGTTTGGTTTAATCAAAAATGAAAATAACGGACCAGGCCCTAGCATCTAGCTTCGCTCTCGATTGAGTCGGATTTGATTTAACCGAAAATGAAAATAACGGACCCGGCTCCAGCACCTGGCTTCTACCACGACTGAGTTGGGTTTGATTTAACCAAAAATGAAAATAAAGGACCAGGCTCTAGCACTTGGCTTCGACCTCGACTAAGTCGGGTTCGATTTAACCAAAAATGAAAATAACGGACTAGGTTCCAGCACCTAATTTCGACCTTAATAGAGTATGTTTCGATTTAACCGAAAATGAAAATAACGGACCAGGCTCCAGCACCTGGCTTCGACCTCGACTAAGTCGCGTTTGATTTAACCGAAAATGAAAATAACGGACTAGGCTTCAACACCTGGCTTTAACCTCAAATTAATCAGGTTCGATTTAACCGGAAATGAAAGAAACAGACCAGGCTCCAGCACCTGGCTTCGAGCTCGAGTGAGTCGGGTTTTATTTAATCGAAAATGAAAATAACGGACCAGGCTCTAGCACCTAGCTTCAACCTCGATAGAGTCAGGTTCGATTTAACCAAAAATGAAAATAACAAACTAGGTTCCAGCAACTGGCTTTGACCTCGACTGTGTCGGGTTTGATTTAACCGAAATTAAAAATTAATGGACCAGGCTCCGGCACCTGGCTTCGACCTCAACTGAGTCAAGTTCAATTGAACTGAAAATGAAAATAACAAACCAGTTTCTAGCAACTGGCTTGGACCTCGAAAGAGTCGTGTTCAATTTAACCAAAATGGAAATAACGAACCAGGCTTTAGAACCTGGCTTCGACCTCGACCGAGTCGGGTTTGATTTAACTGAAAATGAAAATAACGGACCAGGCTCCAACACTTGGCTTCAATCTCGATTGAGTCAGGTTCAATTTAAGCAACAATGAAAATAACGGACCAGGCTCCAACCCCTTGCTTTGACCTTGACTATGTCAGCTTTGATTTACCTGAAAATAAAAATAACGGACTAGGCTTCAGCACCTGGCTTCAACCTCGACTGAGTCGGGTTCGATTTAATTGAAAATGAAAATAATGGACCAAGCTTCAGCACCTGGGTTCGACTCAACTGAGACAAGTTCGATTTAATCGAAAATGAAAATAACGGACGAGACTCCAGCACTGGCTTTGACCTCGATAGAGTCAGGTTCGATTTAACTGAAAATGAAATAATGGACCGGGCTCCAGCACCTGGCTTCGAAGCTCGACTAAGTCGTGTTCGATTTAACCTGAAATGAAGATAACATACCAAGTTCCAGCACCTAGCTTCGACCTCGACTAAGTCAAGTTCAATTTAACCGAAAATGAAAATAACGGACCACGCTCCAGCACCTGGGTTTGACCTCGACTGAGTCAGGTTAAATTTAATAAAAAATTAATATAACAGACCAGGCTTTAGGACCTGGCTTTGACCTCGACTAAGTCAAGTTCGATTTAATCGAAAATGAAAATAACGGACTAGGCTCCAACACCTGGCTTCGACCCGACTGAGTCGCGTTCAATTTAACCAAAAATAAAAATAACGGTCTAGGCTCTAGCACCTGACTTTGACCTTGACTGAGTCGGGTTCGATTTAACCGAAAATGAAAATAATGAACCAGTCTCCATAAAACATTTGGCTTTGACCTCGATTGAGTCGGGTTTGACTTAACCAAAAATAAAAATAACAGACCAGGCTCCAACACCTGGCTTCGACCTCGAGTGAGTTGGGTTCGATTTAACCAGAAATGATTTTGAAGTTGACTTATGATTAGTCTCATATTATAACAAAAGCTAGATCAACGCAGGCTCTAAAAACTATAGTGTCTAAAAACAACTAGCATGATGCATGTCTATGCTTGAAAAAAAAACTTTACTTAGTGCAAGTGAGATGCACATGGCAATATGAATACTATGCATGATTTTTTTTAATGTGTCATTGTGGTCATTCCCATCATCCTTCAAAACAATTGCATGGGTCAACGAGATATCAAACATATGATAAAGAAATTGGTGTGCTCCTTTATACTGGATCATGCTCTAGTATTCAACTTTTTATAATGATAGGAAAAAAACAAATGGCTTCCCTTGTTCTTCTTCTTTTCTTCACTTGCTTGCACTTGTGTAAATATCAATAACAGTTGTTTTGTAACTGCATCTCCCTTCTTGCTCATTGCGTTCTTTAGATAGCTTCAAACCTTTTCTATATATACACACAATGAAATTTGTCCCTCTTTTATTTATTTATTTTGCTCATGATGCCCTTTCAGGTTTTCACCATGAACTCAAACCCTTTTTTGTTTACCAAAAGTCATGCTTCGATGTAACTTCAAGAATAATTTGTAAATGTCATTTACATGCTCTGGATGTTGGAGTAAAGAAATGAAGTAAGTAAGAATGATAGATGGATATTGTAACTAAAAGGGTTTTTATTGACCATAAATGCTGATAAAGAAGATTTGAAGAGATTATGAAAAAATAAATTGCGGGATAAGATCTCTCCTAATTTTTGGAATGCCTCTTTTAAGAACTAAAAGCATTTCACCCGGTTTCTCTTTCTCATACTCATAATGATCGTTCTTTTTAATTTTTTTATTTTTTTAAAATGTGATGTCATGCTCATGAGAGACATACATTGAGGTATCAAGTCATTTAAAGTCATGCTCTTATCGTAGATAGATATTCTTGGTCTGAAGAGGAATTTCATTTGGACTTTAATGTAGGCTAGAGTTTATAGGTTGTCAAAAGAAAGGATATCAAAGGCTCAAAACTTATCAGAAAAAGTATGCCTAAACCAATGATCACCATTAAGGATATTGCTGAACAAAGACTGCCCGAGTGTGGGCTTAGACATTTTGTCTTGATAAACCAAAAGAGTGTAAAATTTGTATAAGAATGTTGTTACAGCAACTACCCCTTGGAATAATGCATTTGAAATTTTTGTGAACAAATCTTGTCTTAATGTACCAGGACACTCTTATAAACATCGCAGGGCTCACTTGGCTTCGACCTTTTTTTTCCCCTGTCTTTTCTTTTGCTCCTATTTGAGAAAATTTTAAACTTATGAGACTTATACTTTGGGAATAACTATCCCAATGTAGGGTGTGATCATTGATTGAGTGTCAAGAAATGAAGAATTTTGAGGCTCAATTGGGCTTGCAATGGATAAAAGTGTTTAGGATAGCAGAAAGAAACGTCTCTCCATCATTCCAATCAAAAGTAAATTCAATAATAATATGACCTCAATTAAGAATAATATCATTTTTGTAATGTCTTCAATCACCAAACAAAAGATTAACTTCACTTTCATCTACCTCTTCTCTGAGATTGTCGAAACTATCAATGATATTGCTTATGCTTTTACTTTAAAATCATCATTTGTAATCTGGTTCGATTTATCGACTAAAAGGAAAGTAATGAGAGAGATGCAATAGTATGATATCAATGAATGAAGAATTGGAATTTATTAACTTTGGAATGAAGAGAAATGTGAATGAAACAACACTAGAACTGAAACTAGGAGAGGACTAAAAAGGATAAATATATGAAACAAAATAAGAAAATGCATAAAGCTTGTTTTCTTTTTTAGATTTTGGGAGAGCTTTTAGGAATCTGACATTTACTCATCACTCTTGAAAGTTCCTAAAAAGCATTATTAACTCAGTGACATCCCAATTATTGAACTCATGATCAGGATAACAATGATAAATGGAAACGTGAGTGTATTACGACTGTTAAAACATTCACCACATCAAATTGTTCCCTTATCACATGGAGAGTGATGCTTCATGGAATTTCTAGTTATATTCTCATGATTTGGTAGAGAGAATCAATTATGGGTTTTCACCAACTTTCTTGAAGTCTAGCCAACCAGCTTTGATCAAATGCCATACAATTTTCAGTCAAATGTCTCACTGCCCCAATATGACAATCACATCGAGCAGTTCGATCATACCACCTAGGATATGGTGGCTGAATGGGATCATATGAACCTTGCACTATATGATCATTCTAGATGAATTGTTGAAAATCCTTTTTTGCAAGACATGGAAAATAATATCATAATTGGTAAGTCTTTGATATTTATACTTTCGAATATGTGGGCTATCCAACTGGATATCTTTGCAATATGAAACCCCTATCAGGCTATCTTGAAAGAACTAATGCAACAGCTTATTATCATTTATACAAGTAGTCATCTTTCTACAGTACATAGTAAGTTGACTTCTCAGGCATGTACTACCATCGTATTTGTCAAACATTGGTAGTATGACTTCGTGAGGGATGGTTACATCCGGGATCAAACATAATTGGATGAAATCAATTGCACTTTACGTCCTTCAATGGCACGCAATCTCTCCTCTAGAAATTCTAGCTTATCTCTCAACAATGGATTCTGCTTAACTTGGTAACAACCTCTACATTTTGGGTCATCGATACGAGTACAATGGTTGGCTCATTAGCATGTTCACCTTGTGGGAGTGAAAGCTTGATTTTCTGGCCAGACGCCTGATGGAGTGTTCTACCAAGTATAACCTGAATGCATAATTTCTTGGGCATTTGGAAATGAGTATTACTTGATATCCACATACAGTGATGGAACATGTTGAAATTGATCTGTCTGACAATGCTGAGGGATTTAGATGAACCCATGAGGATAAAGTGAGATATTATTAGAATTTACTCTTGCGATAATTAACCTCTTAACTAACACTTAAGACAAGCTTCCCTTTGTTAGTAGCAAAGAGTTCTAGGACGTTGGCCCTTTGCTCTTTTAGCTTTCAATTTCTTGCTTCATTTCCTCTCACAGTTGCTCTCTCTCTTATTTATCCATGATTCTAGCTTGAGCTCGTGTTCTATAGGAATGATGGTGGCACAACAATGAATTTCTTTTTTTTTTTTTTTTTTATATTTTAAAATATTTTTTAGTGATCGATGAAATAATCTAAATTTGTGTATGCATGAAGGTGAAAGAAACTACAGTGCATGAAGAAATTGCAATGCATGAGAATCAATAAACTTATAATATAATGAAGTGATTGATGGACCTATGATGCATGATATAAGGATAAACATGCACTGCATAAAAAAGCAATGAACTTTTGATGCATGAAATGGAGAATTATATACAAATCATGAATTTAATCAGTGTCAATAGATGATGTTAATGACAATCCTAAAAAATAAATAAGGAGAAAGATTACTCCAGTCACACAAAAACAATAATCTAATGGTATTAAAATGGTAACAATGCTGAACATTACTGCATGTAGTGATGAAAATGATACATCTATGATGTTTATGAGCGTGAGGATGACAGTGATGATACTAATGATGATACTTATGATGATGATTATGATGATGATGGTGATGATGACTCAATTAAATAGAGAAAAATTTATGACTAAAGAAAAAAAAGTATCACTTAATTACTCAATGCATCCTACCTAATTTTTAGAAGATGTCAAGTGGGCTATGAGTCATTCAAGCATGTTGTTAGGCTCTAAACATCTAAAAGGCTCTCAGACTGTCCATATTATTATCTATAAAGGTGTACAGGGCCCCCCAATTGGACTTCCAATTGGGTCGACCTAGGTGAGAATTTTTCATGAGCCTGCATGAGAATCAAGATTCCACGAAGGCGATCACTACTTTGCTCTCGCTAATCTTAAAAGGTAAAGCTCTGATAGGGGATTTTGGTATGTGCAAAGAGAGCAAAGGTATAAACTAAAGACAATTACATTATTTATAAATAAATAAATAAGAAAAAGAGAAGCAGATAAATAAAAAAAAGCATTTGACAAACAAATTTGGCTTGACTCTCTATCGACCTAAAACAAGATTAGGTCATTTCCCTAGTGGAGTCATCATTCTGTCGCAACGTGCGTTCGACGCAGAGCGATGATTGAAAATAATATGATTTAAAAATATTTGGAGTCGCCACCAGTCATTTTAGAGTGTGATTAGTCACTCAATTTAAAAGTAAAATTTGGGTCTACGAAAACTTAGAGTTGATTTGAGAGTCGTTTGTGTGTGAGAACATCTGTTGTTTAAACGGTTACCAATTTTGTCAAATGCTTTATATTAAAAAAACTGTCCTTAGAAAGTATTTTAGAAAAATATTTTTTTTTTATGTTCCACAATGTACTATCTTGTATCAATACTGAAACAATATTTGTAACATTAATGAGTAGCACCGAGGCCATTAAAAAAACTTTGGTTATTTATTATTAAAAATATTTTATTTATTTAAAAAATATAAAAATTAAGAATCGGACTTTCGAAAATGGTTTCTATTTAAATATCTTGAAAAAATTACTTATAATATTCTCAAAATATTATGTTAATAAATCATGTTTGAACAAACTTATTTTTGAACGATTTGACAATGCAAAAATTATGTAAAAAAATAAACTCGGACTTTCAAGTTTGATTTCTTACATATTGAATGTAGAGAATTAGACTTCCAATATATCTAAATCCCATTTTATGAAATTATTTGTAGGTTTATGAAAAATATTAGAATTAATTTTGGACTTCCCAGTTATAAACTCGGACTTCCGAGATATGATTTCTTATCTGTTGACAATAGAGAATCAGACTTCCAATATCTCTAAATCATAATTTAAAAATCTTACGTTTGAAACAAATACGTTGTTTTTCAAACATTAATTTAAATAAAAATAATGAATAGGATCGTGTAAGACTTAAAATAAAATTTTATAAAATAATACAATAGTTTCAAACATCCTCATATATCAATTAATTTGTTAACATAGAGATAGAAAAATAATACAAGGAAGAAAATATATATACACATCAAAATAAATAATATTTTTTACCGTACTTTAGAATAATCGGTCGAAAAGAAGGTTTAGAATGATTGAGTTTAATGAGAGGATTTGAATGGTGATGGTCGTTCGCCGGGAGAGTTGCCGATGACGAAGAACGAAGTAGTTGAAGTTCTAACCCAAATTTTTAAATGATCATATCTCGGGCATCGTTCGTCCGATTGGGTTGAAACTTGGAGGGGTACTAGTTGAACTTGTGATGAATCCAAGGATAATTTTTTTGTTGCCGGGAAATGCCGTACGGAGGTGTCTCCTGCGACGGCAGTGGCAAAGAACGGATGAGTTGAAGTTTTAGGCTAAAACTTTAAATAATCATATCTTGGTCGTTGTTCATCCGATTGGGTTAAAATTTGGAGGAGTGGTAGTTGACATTGAGACGGATCCAGAGGTAAGATTTTTTTCACCGGAAAATTCTGGAAGGAGGTGTCGCCGGTGGTAGAAGTGGCGGTGGTAGTGGCGGCGGCTGGACACTTTCTTCTCTCTTTCTCTCTAAAATTTTATTTTTATTCCCCTTTCTCATAAAATCGGCATTCTCCCGAAATTATCCCTCCAAAAAATTCTCTTTGTTGCTTCTCAAAGCTTCCTATTTATAGAGAATGAAAAATTACGCTAGGATATATTCAAAGATTTTATCATTAATTATTAGATTTTCATTTAAAGGAATGAAAAAACAACTTTCCTTCTCTTAAAAATTGCTTGGAGATTAAGAAAAAATCTTTTGAATATATTATGATTTTTACACAAAAAATAAAGACTTTTCCTATAATAATATTTCAAAACAAAATCTTTCATTGAAAAACTTTAATTTCTCCATTTAAAAAAAATAAATGTATCTTTTTATTGTATTATTTTTTATTCCGAACTTTTTATTATTATTATTTTTCACTTTTCATTTTTTTGGGTTTTGATTATTATTTGAACAATAGGATTGGTCCAACAAAAAAATAGTTCCAAAAAATATGAGTTTGGATAAAATAAGGTATCTACAAGTAATAAACATGTTTAATTTTTTTAATGTAGAAAAATAAACATTAAGTCGTAAGATAGTGTGTAGATTTTGATGGTAATATCGTTTTACTGATATAGTACATTGTAACATCATTTTATAGCAGAATTTTATAAAGATTCATCATCATCATAAACACTCATAAGTCTCTGTCCTTAATTTAAATTTGATTGAATTTTTGTTTTTGTTCAATGTTGAAGAAACATCTATACCATAAACATCATAAAACAAACAATGATTAGAAAATTTTCTAACTTTTGAGATCTATCTATAGATAATTGTTATTAATGTTAGGGTAAACTATAGTTTTACCTTCTACAGTTTGAAGTAATTTTTATTTTAGACCCTACACTTTAAAAATTTATAAAATAGATCATACAGTTACATTTTACATTCACGTTAGATATTCTGTAGTACCTCCGCTTAAAAATAATAACGATCAGTCATGGTCTGCCTACGTGGCAAATCTTTTATTGCCACATCACTCGATTTTTTACCTTAACAGCCACGTCGTTTTAAAACCCCTTATTTTTCCTTCCTTCTTCCTTCTTCCCCCTCTTCACAAATGGTCATTGTTGCTGACTTTCAAGTACAACATATTCCACGATTTCTTCCCCTATTTTCTTCCTTCTTCCCCCAGTGATTTGCTTTCCCCTACTCCGTTCATAACCACAAGTAAATTAAGTTGGTTACCCTTTGAAGGAAAATATTCTTTTTTTCTTTTTCTTTAGTTCTTCCTTAGTGAGAATTATACATTAATGGAATTTCTTGGAAATATAAAGAGAACTAAAGATCTAGAAATGGAAAAGCTTACAATAATTGCAGTAGACACCCCCACCCCCATAACTGAGTAATTAGTTCACATTTAATCCTTATTTTTTTGTGATTGAAACAAGATTGCACTTTCTCACTCAAGAACTGAGAAACCCAAAGTAGAACTTGTGATGTTTTGCTTTTGCATACCCAAAACCAGAACTTTTATTGCATAATTTAGAGGTGATTTATGACCATTATTGGACAATTTGTGATGTGAGCTTTCTTTCTCTAGGCCATTTTCGGTGTTCTTGGGTTTAATCTGAAATGGGTTTTCTCCCTTTTGGGCATTGAGGTTTGTTTTTGGTGGAGATGAAATCAAATTCATCTGATTTTGGGGTTTAATTTCAAGTGGGCTATGTTGGATCTTGATGGGTAAACAAGCAACTACAGTAAAATTTGCAAGAGAGATTGAAGGTTTAGGGACCAAATGGCCTTTACCAAAAGCGAAGAGTAAGAGCTTGAAAGTACCGAGCCAGGCAAGGAAAAAAGATGCGGTGCCTCAAACATGAACAGAGGAAAGAGTAAAGTCTGCAACCATGGCCATTCGTGATAAGGGTTTTATTGAAGGGGAAGAAGGAAGATGAAGGGAAAGACAAGGGAATAATTAAGGATATTTTAAGGATTTCATCCCACATGACAAATGGGTAAATTAAAAAGTTGATGTGATGTTAAACTACTTGTCACGTAATGCCTCGAAGGCAGGCCGTGACAGACTGTTATTATTTTTAAGCGGATGTGCTACGAAAAGTCTAACGTGAATGCAAAATGTAACTGTATGGTCGACTTTACAAATTTTTAAAATATAGGATCTAAAATAAAAACTATCCCATACTGTAGGTGACAAAACTATAGTATACCCTTGATTTTAATATTTAAAGTTTGATATATAGACCTTGGCCTTCAATATTTGAAAATTTCTTTATCATTAAAGTGGTATTACTATCTAAAAATTAAAATATGAGGGGGATGGGGGTTTCCAATATTTGACAATCTTTTATCAATAGAGGACAATTGTTGTATCTACTCTGATTAGATCTGATGGACTAGATAAGATCAAGTGAAAAATAAAGAACGAAAATGTTTTTTTTTTCATTTTAACAATTCAATCAATTCTGGGCCGTCAAATGAAAATCTCTAAGGATAGAGTAAAATAGAATGTTGTGACTGCTATGATGATCTGTTTGGGTTTTGTTGAATCTTGGGTTAACCTTAATTACCTGTGCATCTCTACTGTTATCTTGTCCTTTTTAATAAATGGTGTTTCATGTGGTTCTATCTCCCCCACTTATGGGTTAAGAATGGGAGACCCTCTCTCCGCATATTTATTCCTGATTTGCACTAAGGTCTATCTTTGATGATTCATGAAGCAAATAGTAAGAGGCATATTATCAGTCCTGGTATAAGCAGAAACAACCCTCCTATTTCTCACCTTTTGTTTGCGGATGATAGTTTGATCTTTTACAAAGCAGATGTCAAAAAAATTTCAACCATTAAGTAGATCTTAAGTGACTATGAGATGCCTTCGAGGCGTAGTGTTAATCTGGATAAGTTAGTCCTAACATTCTCAAATAACACTCTAGAGAATACAAAGGAAACTCTTCGGTTACGATGGGAATCAGACATACTCAATGCAAGAGAAATATCTATGTAACATCCTGATTCCTGAGAGTTAAACATGTGTGTAATTTCATAATTTCAAAATCCTCAATTCAATACAAACCATAATTTTAAGAATATTTCCAAATATTAAAATCTTATTTTACACATGATAGAAAAACATTGACCTTAAATAGTGAAAGCATTAAGGTGTCTTAAATGTATAATTAATAAAACTTCGATAAAAATAATTAAACTCTGAAATAAAGTCAAAACTTATAATACATAATTTATTAACTTTTCTCTCATCATAATTTTTAGAAAAATATAATGTAAAATAAACTATTTAAATAACTGAGTTTAAGAGAAAACATTTTCCTAAGTCTTGAAGTAAATCATAAAACTAAAAATCATAAATTCCTATGATCTAACTGGATACTCAGTAAGAAAACTCATATAATAACATGTAACCACATGTCATAAATGCAATCATGACATAACATAAATAAACTTGACATATATCCTAAATGAAATAACGTAACGTACTTGATCATGACATGGTTTAACAATATAGCATGTAGATAACACGTGTCTCAAACAGAATCATATAACAAACTTATTCATATCTTGTCTTGGCATATTCTCTACTTAACAACATAATCAGAATTGATCACATGTTAACTGAAACATATCATGACGAATTGGGAGACGAAACAGATGACACTCATTGGATGACGAAACATATGATACACATTGGGCGACATAACATATGGCACTTATAGGTGAGATGACACCCAATGTATGATCAAAACATGAACAGATGACACCCTATGTGTGACGAAAGTATGAACAGATGACACCCCATTCATATAACAGAACATAACGTGAACAATTTGTTTTCTTGTTAACTAAGACTCGTGTTTAAGTTCATATCTAACATAATTACCACTTGACTAAATTAACTTCATAACTTGCAGAGTCTAACGCATGATAATATTCACAAGTAAACATATAATGCATACCTATAACAGAGCTAAACATGATTGCATGCTAACGTATAATCAAACGTACCCAAATATTTATCCCATGATAATGACATTAATAACTGAAGAGTAATTAAACACCAAAGTATTCATGAATATGAACATCATAAAAAAATGGTTGAACAAATCGTAAATATAAATACATGACACACAATTATAACATCGGGAGTCACACTATCATGTAAGCCCACTTACACAAAATATATACATGAACATAACATGCTAATAGACAATTAAAACTAATGAGAATCATCTTACATTTATCACACATGGGTCACATTACGATGTAAATTTACTTACACAAAACATATATACGAACATAACATGCTTACAGACAATTAAAATTGATGAGAATAACACATCTTACATTTATCACACGTAGGTCACATTACGATGTAAATTCACTTACACAAAATATATACATGTATATAACATGCTTATAGACAATTAAAACTAATGAGAATAACACATCTTACATTTATCACACGTGAGTCACACTACGATATAAATTCACTTACATGAACCGAAAGAATGAACTAAACAGCTAATGACCTGGAATTCAAAAAAATATAATCACTAAATTATTTTGAAATAAATCAATATAAACACATTATTAATATCATATAAATAGAGATTCAATTAAAACAGTGCAATGGGCTAAGCAAGGTTGAAAAACAACCGATCGGGTCAGAAGTCAAATGATTAAGCTTTGGGTCAAATGGTTCAAACCAGACCGTCTCAGTTTGGTTAGATTGGTGGCTAAATTGAACCGGTTAAACCCAAATCGGTTCAGTTATGAACCAATCGGGTTAGGCAACTAACCAGGTTACAAAACACGGTTTTGGTCTAAATAGAAAAACAAAGGAAGAAGGAACAGGGAAGGGAAGGTAAACTTGCCGGCGATCTCTATGGCCGGTGATGGCAGAAGCAGGGGAGAGAAAGAAAGAAACAGAGGGAGAGCCAGAGAGCGAAACAGAGGGAGAGAGAGCAATAACAAGCAAAAAGAAAAGAAACATAAAGTGAGCAGGAGAGAGAATCAAAGAGAGAGAGAGCAGAGAAAGGAAAGAGACAAATAGAAGGCTACGAGATGGAGAGAGAGAAAAATAAGGAGAAAAATAGAGAGAGAAAGAAAGAAGACAGATAAATAGATAACGAGAGAGAGAGAACAAAGAAATAAAGATGGAGAAAAGATAAGACTTACCAGAAAACAGAGGAGGAGGCGATGGAGGCTTGAAAGCTACAAAGAGAAGGCAAAGTGGAAGAAATAACAAGGAGGGGTCTGCTAAATGCTAAGGGGGAAAGAGAATGGGTTTGCAAAATTGCAGAGATGAAAACAAAGGGAGAAGAAGACGGAGGATGAGGGGTTCGCGAAATACCAATGGAGAATGAGGGAGTACGGGGGGTTTCAATGATTTCAAGGGGTTATTTGAGATAAACAAATGAGAGAGTGGGGGAGATAATTGAGAGAGGTTACATTGAGTATAATATTTATATGGTGTCAATCAGTGTTTGAAGAAGAGAAATAGGTTGCCAAATCAAACCAAAAAATATAGGGTACGGGTTAGGGTATATAAAACATAGGTACGAGCTAGAGCTTAATAATGAAATAAATTAGGTTTTAGAAATTAAAAAAATCAAATTTAAAATAATCTTATCTAATTAAAATAGGTTTACAAAATTATATATATAATCCCTTTTAAAATAAAATTTTAAAATTACATTATCTTTTAAATCAGTTTTATGAAAATGTCCTTTTACGTTGGGTCGGGATATTACAATTTAGGACTTCCAGCTTGCATTGGGGTGAGTAAAAGAGTCTTATTTGACTCGATCATGTCAAAGACGAGAAAATTGATGACACTACAACAAAAGAAGGCAATGATAGCGGTCAAAAAATGCTATCATAGGGTTTTCATAACACTATGCCAACCAACATTATGAAAAGCCTAACCCTACGATATCATTTATAAACGATATCATAACCACTTTTAATAACGTTTATAAAACGCTATTGTAACCTTTCAATAGTATTTTTTAAACGCTATAAAAAGTATGTCATCGTGCTTGGTATGCTTATAAGAGCGTTTAAAAAACGCTGTGGAAAACTTTCCATAACGTTTAAAAAATGCTATCGAAAGGTTACAATATCGTTTGTTAAACGCCGTTATAAGCGTACCAAGCTCAATGGCACACTTTCTACAGCGTTATAAACGCTATGGCACACTTTCTACAGCGTTATAAACGCTATGGAAAACTTACAATAGCGTTTCAAAATCGCTATTGAAAGGTTACAATACCGTTTGTTAAACGTTGTTATAAATGTACCAAGCGCAATGACATACTTTCTATAGCGTTTAAAAATGCTATAGAAAGGTTATAATAGTATTTTATAAACGCTATTAAACGTGTATGATAGCGTGTAATAAAGATGTTAAAAGCTTTCTATAGTATTTTAAAAATGCTATTGTATGTCTAACCATATCATAATTGCATTTTCCTATTGTGCTTCTTTACGCTATTATATTCTCTTATAGGGTTTTAAATACTATAAATAAATTTACGCTAATGTATCAAACAAATAATATAAAGATCATCCATTAAATCACTAATTTAAAATATTTAATTAAAAAAATTTCTAATAAAGGTCCATATCAAATACAATATCAAATGTCCAAAAAACCCTACAAAAAATATTCCAAGGTGTTCATATCACATATTACAAATATTTTGAGTTGTACTAAATATTACAAATACAAGCCAAAGTTTTCATCAAAGAACTTTCATGTCTTCCTGTTGGAATCATATTCCCTACCATTATGTGGAACCAAGCACCACCTGAATTACTATGTGTTTGTTATATTTTCGGTGGACCTATATGAAAAAAATAATTGTTATAGTTCAATATCCACTTATAAACATATATATGATCTCTATAAAAGGCTTTCCAATATTCAGACATGTTGATCTATAAGATTGTAATCTAGATTTTAAAATCTTATTTTTTAAAATACATACTTTTCATGCATCTATATTCTATCCTTGAAAATGCATATATAATAGTAAGTTAGAAAAACAACATAACCAAATCCAACACAAATGCAAGAACAAAAATGCAAGAACAAAAATGCAAATCCAACATTTCAATCCACATTTCTAGCCCACCTCTCTCTTCTAGCACCCCTACCCAACATTTCAATTATGTCCACAAATTATGTGAACCCACATTTCTAGCGCTCACAATACTAATTATCATAAAAAAAAAGTTTAACATAATATTTAAAATTCAACCCTACCAATATAAAAATCCAAAAAAATACCCCCCCATTTGTAGCACCCCCTCACCCCACATTTGTATCTACTTGTTGCTGATAATACTCAGCCATATAATCTTCTGGACCTGAAACCAACGAGCAAGCAAAATGACTTTTGCTTAATATTGCCAAGAAACCATTAAAATCCAAGCAAACCCTATTACTAGTACAGACAAAATTGAAAAGTTACCAACATAAATTTTCCTTGACCACAACTCTACATGAAGTCCCTAATTACTTTTGTCGTCAATCAAATAAGGCCAGTGATCATATTATAGGATAATGAAAACTACACCCAATATCAGTGATCATATTATAGGACAAACCAAACTACACCCAAAATCTGCCAGACCAACCAATACATTCAAAATTCAAACATCTATTTAAATCATACACGCTACCTTGACGACGTAAATTAAGGTTTAAAATTCATAAACTAAGTGGGAACGTATGCAATATGAATATGAACAAGAAAGGTTTAAACAAGAAAAAAAAAGTAAGTACCTCGAACAACAATAAATGCAATAATATAGATAAGATCATATACTAATAAAATAAGATATCAAGAAATTGGTTCTTCAAAATCCAAAAAAATAACTCGACTCAGAATTAAAAACCAAGAATACAAATGCAAATATAACATTTCAATGCACATGGCTATCACCCTCCCCCCTCCACCCGACATTTCAATCATGTCCAGCATTTATGTCAGCCCACATTTCTGACTCCCACAATACTAATCATCATATGAGAAAAGTTTAACATAATATTCAAAATCCAAACACACCAACATAAGAAAATTCAACACAAATGCAAATCCAACATTTCAATGCACATGGCTAGCACCCCCCCCCCCGGAGCATTTCAATCTCCAACGCATTAAAATGCACACAAATTTCATCATCATACATATAATCACCACCACCCTTTTTCTTCCAATCTAAATTAACACCACTAATGCAGCCAATAATCAAACTCAAATCAACCTAATTTCAATCATGTCCAACAGAATATCAACCAACAGTAGTTGAAAAAGAAATACTTACAATGGGACAATTCTATTACTGGGCCATGCAACTGTGCTGCCTACTGCATCTTTAATATATTTCATTGAAGACATAGACCTTTATAAGTAAGCTTCTGGTTTTGTTGCAACATCTATCCAAACTCTTGTGGCATCAAGTCCAAGAGGCGCATGATGAACAAGGTCTTTTGGATCACTTGAAGACCAACATCCTTCAGCGACTACCTCATTTGATCCAATCCAATCTAATAACTTCAACTTTTTAAGTGAAAGTTATTATTAACACTCTATAATTAACAATAGAATATCATCAATTACCAATAGTAAAGCTCCATGTGCAAACAAATAAAAGTTTTAAAATTTTCCAAGGGTGATTGCATGTCGGAAAAGGATGGTCCTTCATTTCGATGAAGCTAAAAATTAATTAATATTAGAGTATAAAATTGTACTAATTGGGAAAGTCAACTCCATTCACTACTTGCATATTTATGTATACCTACTTCACCATGCGCTCTATAAGCTGATCAATTTTGTTCTTCAATTCGATATGATCTTTTTGAAGCTTTGTGTATGCGTGATCTTTTTGAGATAAAATGGAATGTTTGGTAAGATCCAGCCCATTTCCACATGCTCTAAGTCATCCATGTCTCTCAGGACCATGAACTTGAGATAAACAATCGTCAGTCAAATTTTGTGTCCCAAATGATGATGCACATTAACTTAACTCATTCAATTTTTTCTGAAAGGAAATAATGTTATGCAACATTGATTATCTAGTTGTGTGACACTAAATAGATAGATAATGAAACACTTACAATAGCTTCAGCAGCAGCCAAGTTTGTAGGTTTGCCACTTTTTTTATGTGCCTTCGTCCAAACACTGATTCTTGAACCAGATTAAGAGATTTGATTACTTTTTTTCTACAAAGAACCAAACTCAATAAGTTAAGGATGTTTAATTTCTTTCTATTAAAAAATAAAAAAATCTATATTTTACCATATCTTTAGTCAATCGTGTATATCTTCTGCGGCTGCATGTGTGGGGGATTTGTTTTTTCTTCATCTCTTTGAATTTAGCACTTATTTCCTAGAGTGTTGTATACATATGGCATAGAAGTATTAATTTAACTATAAAAAACTATTAAAACTCAATCAATGATAAATTACCTTTGATTTTTCTCCCATCTTATCCTTTACATAAACCTTCCACTCTTGAATTGAACTAACATTATCGAGCTTCAATTTCATCATTTCTTGCTCGTTAGTCGCATTTCTTATGCTATTAACATTTTTTTATTTAGAAGACCTCCTCAACTCTCGCATGTGTGAAATTATTATTTTCTTGCATGATTCATCAATTGTATAGCTCTCCTAACAATAGAAAATGAAGTGTGTATGTCAATGCTAAGAACAATATACTTTTTTGCTGAACAATTAACAATGCTATATTTAAAGCAAATTACCATACATGTATTGTATCCCACATAACCTCCTTCGTTCCCGTGAGAACCTTTCTCTAATCTGCAATTGTTATGGGTACGATTTCTTGTACATGAGGTCCAATAGAAGATGATAAACTAACAAAACCTTCACCAATCGATTGGCCCATGATGTTCATCTCTATGTTAATCTCATTATTACCCTCGACATCAATACTATTCAACGTAGTTGCACCTCTCCTTCGTGTGGTCTCTACATGAGAATCTGGTGTAGGCTGACATGAATCAGTAGTGGGTTAAACTAAAATGTCTTCAGATACAACTCATCGAGTGTTGGATGCAGGAGAATCATGCGACCGAACATTGATGACTAGTTGAGCAGGTGGTGTCATGTTAGGCTGAGGATGTATCATGCTAGGTTCTGGAGATTTATCTCTAGATATATGTTTCATATCGAGCGTTTCTTTCTTATTGGATGGGAATCTGAAATTGATTGGGACTCAGTTTCCAAAAGTTTACGTTGTAACCTTTTCTTTTGATCCGCCATACTAATTAACCTATTCAATAGGGACAAACAATGCATCAGCAAAACACAATATTTATATCATCAATGTAGTATTTGAAAGCAATTAAACTAAAGGAAAGAGAAGTTATCACATACCTTATTTTATGCCTTAAAGTTCAAGACTTCCAAATACAATAAGATATACAAGTATGAAAAAATAGATTGTAAAATATTGATAGGTAAAAGAAATATGCATAGAATATTTTTATATAAATTGATAGGTGATATACCAATGTCGTGTAAATATAAATTAGTTTAATATTCTAAGAAACTTATAATTACTTACTCAAATAATGGTTTGACCACACCCGTATTGAACATACTTTCTAACATTTCATCACTCATCATAATTGATGTTCCTGCTGAGATTGGACGTCCTTTAAGAATAATGTCGCTAATGAAATCTTGATTGCAACATTCATTGTGACGTACTCCTATTTATTTCTCCATAAACTCACTACAAAATTCCACGCACTCATCTGTTAAATAACACTCTGCAATACAACCTTCAGGTCGTGCACGATTTTGAACATATCCTTTTAATATCTTCATATACCTAAAACCGAAAATGAACATTTTAAAGTATTTTATACGTTTAGGACAATATTACAAGCTGAAGAATCATGCTTTGATTACCTTTCAAAAGGATACATCCAACGGAAATGGACGGGACCACATAGACGTGCTTTTCTCCCCAAGTGAATTACTAAGTGAACCATTATGTCAAATAACGATGATGGGAAGAACCTTTCAAAGATGCACAATGTTTCAACTACTTCATATTCCATGGCTTGTATTTTTTCTCTATCAATGAAACGCTGACATGGTCTATTGAACATGGCAATCATGTGATTTAAGACTAAGACTTTAGAATCTTCCATTGATATGCAGTTTCTAATATTAGAACTGTAACCATCCGATAATTTTAGATCGAAAAGCCTTTGACAAAAGGTTTCTTTCTCTTTTACGGTTAATGAGTACAAAGTAGGAGGAAGGACGATTCTAAATCCATCATCTTTTAGTTGCAAGCCATGCTTAATATTGATGTGTTGTAGATCCTTACGTGCATTGACTCCATCTTTTAATTTTCCTTTCACATTCAGATTTGTAGCAATAATGCTTTCACAGATATTTTTTTCTCAATGTGCATCACGTCAAGATTATGACATAATATTAATACCTGAAAATGTGTGACATCTAAAAATGTTCAAAATGAAACTAACAATGGAGAATTTGAAAGATACTAACCTCCCAATATGGTAGATGAAAGAAGATTGATCTTTTCTTCCATATAGTATCCGATTCTTTGCCTCATTTCTTCCTTTTCTTACCACATTTTCCAAAATCGTTGACATAGCCTTTCAGTTGGAGAGAAACATTACGACCAGTCATGATTCTAGAAATTTTCTCATGCTCCTTGTTCCCATCAAACCATACTTTCTTTGTTCTAAATGGATAAGATGGAGGTAGAAAGCGCCTATGACCCATGTATGCACACTTACTACTGTATTTTAACCAACAAGAATGTGTGTTTTCAACAAACTGGACATGCTTTTTTTCCTTTCGTAGTACATCCAACAAGATTTCCATATGCTGGAAAATGATTGATGGTCCACATCAAAATAGCTCTAAGATCAAAATAAGATTTACTGAAAGCGTCAAAAGTATGCACCCCATTATTCCATAAATCTTGAAGATCTTCTACTAGAGGTTGTAAATACACATCGATATCATTCCTTGGTTGTTTCGGGCCAGATATTAACAACATCAAGAAGATATTTTCTCTTTTCATGCATAACCATGGTGGTAAGTTGTAGCTCACAAGCATGACTGGCCAACAACTATATGTACTGCTCAAACTACGAAATGGATTAAAACCATCTCCAGCAAGTCCTAACCTAAGATTAAGCGGATCAAATGAAAAAGAAGGCCATTTTTTATTCACCAACTCTCACGCCACAGAATCTACAGGGTGACGCATCTTCCCATTATTACTCTTATTGTTTTGATGCCCCCTTAAAGCTTTAGCAGATTTTACAGACTTAAACATCCTCCTAAACCTCAAAATTATAGTAAAGTACCACAAAACTTTAGCAGGTACACCCTTTTTTATCTTATCTGCACGTTCATGAATTTTTCACCTTGAAGAGCCACATCTTGGACATTTCTCCAAATGTTCTCTCTCTTTTCTAAACAAACAATAATCATTCACACAAGCATGCATTTTTTTGTACCATAAATCAAACTCTTTGAGAAGCTTTCTTACTAAATATATAGATCTTGGAATCACATTCTCATTTGATAACATATCATGTAAATTTTTTAAAAGTTTAGTAAAACACTCTTGGTTTTAACTCTATACAAAACTACAATGGTTGATAACTTTGTGTATTTGGTACAACCTGGATACAAAATAGTTTCAGCATCTCGTAACTTATCAATGAAATCCTCATCTCTCCCTTCAAAATCTCTAGAATGTTCGTCTTTAAATCCATAATTGATTCATACATGTTGTATGTGTATGATTTGTTTACTTCATCCGGTTTATCTTATCTAAGTATTTGTTCTTCATGCTGGTACCAAGTTGTATAGATAAGATCCATTCATTTTATGACTAAATGCTCAAAAACCATGTCAATACACTGATGACACATATTTTGACATTCTTTGCAAGGACATTAAATTTTCTCTACATAATTTGCATTTCTTTCTGCTATCTTGACAAAATTCCATGCTCATTCCTGATACTCTTTGTAGCTCTATCAATCAAAACATCAACTACTAAGATATCTAGTTTACACTTATCTTAAATACAGTAACCAATCTTTTTACCTATTGAGACTCACCCAATCTTTATCCATTCTGAAGCTACGGATTATTGATAAGTTAACTACTGAAATGTAGAGATAATTATCCTTTTATATTTTTCTTTCAACTTATCAAAAGGAAAAGAAAAGAAGAAAAGAATACATGATCACATACGACTAAAGAATAAGTACAACTATTGGCTAAATGAGCTTTAAAGTTTCATGCCCAGATTTTTTATCAGTAAAGTAACATAGAAATTCACTTGTACAAATTTACCAATCAATCAGTATAATAACATAAATAAATAAAATCTATCAAAATACCTTTATAGTAGCTTCACTCTACGCCACACAAGTCCTTTGCATCAAGCTCCATTGTTTGCAATCATGCACACATTTTATTAAATTACAGTTAGGCCAAACTGAAACAATAAGCTAATTCACCATTAAACTACCAAACGTCATAGTTTGAGTTAATGTTGGTTCCAGTTTGGTACATTCACATCCCTATACCTTTAATTTCAGCAAAATAGTAGTTCCCATTTTCAAGAAAAAAATAATTAAAACTTAACTTTTAACCCCAAAAAAGAAATAATTAATTAGCATTTCTAATGATTAATAAATCAAGCATTTAAGCATCAAAAGTAGTATATTGGATTTTAGAAATAAAAAACATTTTTTTATTTTTTTCAAAAATACTGAATACACATAAATAATCAAACAAAAGGAAGAAATATAGATTGCATAACCACATCTACTGAAATATAATAGCAAAACCAGCCTAAAAAGATTTCCAACTATTTTTTTTATTAACAATGATGTTCTGGTCAATATGATCTCCACTACTCTTATATATAACAATAAGGCAGTAACTACTGCAATAGTTAGAAAATGTGTAACCGTATGGCTAGAATATAGAGTGTTCACAATTAAACACCAAATGTTGTAACCTTTTTAAATTAGGTAAATCATAAAGTAAGAAAATTAAAAGTAAATATACTTTTAAAAACCAAATGTTGTAACCCTAATTAACTCAGACAAAATTTCTCAAAAAAAACAAAAAAAAATCAGACAAATATCACAAAAATAGACATGAATTAGAGATTGAAACCCACCTCCTAAGGAAAAATAATTGTTCTGAGATGTGAAATCGAAGTGGGAAGTGCTAGAAAATAGAGTTGTAACACAGAGCTGAAAGATAAAAGAGATGTGAGAGAGAGAGAGAGAGAGTTGCATGACATAGCTACAAGACAATAAAGAGAGAAATGCGAGAGAAATTTGTGAGAGAAAGCTGCTACCTTGACACGCTGGAATGACAGAGCTGCAAGAAGCTACTGCAGAGAGGTTCACAAGAGATAGCTGAAAGAGCAAGATTCAGCCAGCAGTATCCCTGAGGTTTGACAATCATCCAGATAGGCGTTGAAGCTGAGATAGCTTAGTTGAGAGGTCGAAGAAAATGGGTTTTAATAGTGAGGGAGTCTAATTTTTTATGGGTTGGATGTTTTTGTCCCCACACCTTATGCCCCCATAAAATTTAAGCTTTTCTTACCAGAGAGAGATTTTCATCTAGTAAGGAAAGCTTCATTCCAGAGAGACCCGTTTTTTAGCTTCGTCGTGGAGAGATGAGAGAACAGAACTGCTTCATTGTGGAGAGAACATAGGTTCTTCACTGCGAGAGAACATAGGCGATTTGGTAAGCCCTAAGATCGGTGAGAGAGAGAGAGGTTGAAGTTGAGAGAAAAGAGGGTTAAAGCACAGAGAGAAAGAGAGTCATTGAAGCTGAAAGAGGGTTAAAGCTCTGAGAGAAAGAGAGTCCTTGAAGCTAAAAGAGAGAGGTTGAAAGATGGAGTGTTTTGTGAGCAATTTTTTAGGAGGTTTGGGTAAATTTTGGTCCTTCGCGCCTAGTTTCCTTAGCGTTTTGTGTCAAAATGCAATCCTAGTGTGCTATAGAAGCACATGTTTGTTGTAGTGTGAATAGATGGAGGGAAAAATAGTTTTCTACTAGCGGAAAGGAGGTTCTTATAAAAGTAGTGGTTTAAGCTTTGCTAACTTATGTGATGAATGTGACCAAAAGATACAGTGGATGGTGTGTGGTAAAATGTTTCGTCCAAAGGTTCGTGGAGGTATGATTTTTTATCATTAGAGATTTTCAATAAAGCTTTGCTGGTAAAATAGGTTTGGCGCTTAATTCAATCATTAGAGATTTTCGATAAAGCTTTGCTAGTAAAACAGGCTTGGCGCTTAATTCGTTATCCAGACTCTCTGGTGGGAAAAGTGCTGAAGCCAAAATATTTTCCAAATTCATCAATTCTCAATTGTAAAGTTCCAAAGAATGCCTCTTACTTATGGAGAAGCCTTATGTGGGGTAGAGATATCTTGGAAAAAAGGACCCGATGAAGGGCAGGAAGCGGGTTATCTAGTCAGGTTTTCAAGGATAGATGGATTCCGAGACCTACCTATTGTCGACCCACTTGTATTGACCCTATTTTACAGGATATTAAACGTTGGGCATAGTTCCTTCAAAATATGTGTTTAGACAATTTTAATATGAAATTAATGAAATTACATTTTTCTTATAATTGTGCTTTTAAATTATTGTTGAATAATTTATATAATAAATATCTGAATATTCAATATTTATTAATGAAACTATGATCTTGTATAAGATGAGAGGATTAAGATCATAGATAATAAATAAAATAGTCTGTGATATACTAAAGTATGAAATCTTTAATGAATGATTGCTAGTGCGGTTCACTAAGCATTATGAATGCAAGTGATCTAGATCCGGATTACTGATGTGGATAGACATCTTAGTGAATGTAATTTATATAATTAAATTATATAGGTTATGGCCAATGTGGATTAATATATTTATTAACTTATCGTTTATCATAAAGATTTAATACACATCAAAACTAATGATCATATATAGATCAGTCTGAATCCTGAGTAGTCATGAACTGCTATGCATATTTACTGGGTCTATTGATTCACTCGTTAAGGTTTGCTTCTAGAATGGACTAGTGACTTTTTTTAGAGATTCAATGATATGGATGGTTGGGAACATAATCTTACAAGATTGAATCCAAGATTTCCTAATGAGTCATATATTAGTTCTCTTAAGTGTTAATTCTAGAATTCAATGGTTATTGAGCTCAAATTTATAATACGATTATAAATTGGTCGTTCACTAGTGAATTAATGGTACTTAAGGATGAAGTTGTGATTAGAAGGGTAAAATGGTAATTTTGACCAGCTCTAATTTACGAACCAATAATTGGAGGGTGGAACTACATGAAGAGATTATATCAATAGACTTCCAAGAATACTCTGCAAAAATATTATGTAATTACTAAGAGTGCAATTCCATATTTATAGTGGAGTAATAATGAAATTAATAAAGAAGATTATTTAATTGAAGAGTTTAATTAATAATCTAATTTATTGGAGCTTAGAATTATGAGTTCATGGTCCCCGAGTCACCTCTGTACTATACAGTCTAGAGTGTGAATATTTCAGGACATGAGAAAAGGACTAGCTTGCATAAGGAATTAAATTTTTGGGCAAATATATAACTATGAAACAATTATGTGATATTAATTAATTAAAAATTAATTAATAATATTACTTATTGTAATTTTCAGAAATTATAAATAAATAATAGTATCGATTAATTTAATATTGATCGATTAGTGAAACAGAATATTTGATTTATGAAATTAAATAATATTAGATCATTATGAGATAATGATTTGATTTGGTTTATCTAATCTGTTAACTAACAAATAAGATAATTGATTGGGAGATCAACTAAGTTAATTTTAAATTAACTGATATCTAGATATTTATCTGATTCATATAAATAATAAATTATAGGATAATTTACACGTGTCATATTAGACTGTCACATGTTAGTCTCTGATTTTTGAATCAGAGATTGACAGGAGTTACTGCAGTGCCATGTGGCATTTTAGTGTTGGCTCAATTGCAGTGGATCCCACTACAATGACACATTTGTAATTAATTTATTATTTTATAAATCTCTAAAAATCTGATGAGCCTTGACCTAGATGATATATGTAGATGTTATTCTATTGGCTTGAGGGTGTGCAACTAGATGATTAAAGTACATCTAGAGATAGAAAAGTGTTTTTGATATATTCACGTGCTCACACAAGTCTTAGTGTGTTTGAGGATTGACTTAAAAGATCTTGGTGTGGATCTCGCAGTCTGTTATTTGTGAGACTACAAGTTCATTATTTGTAAGGACGCTTGATAAGACTACAAGAGATATAGCTCTTATCTTTGTATGTCTTTGATTTAATGTTTAGATAAATAATGGATCTGATGAGAAAAAATGTTTAAAAGATTTAATTTCACAAGGTTTAAAAGTTTTTTTTGGAAATCGTAGCGTCGCAATTATTTTTATTTTCAATTGATAAAGTTTTAAATGATTTAATTTTTTTTAAAACCATCACGTCTCCGCCGCGCGACATTGCCGATTCCAACAATTAGTATCAGAGCGGTCTTTATATATGTATTCATTATATATTTCGATATGTATGAACGAATGGATGATTATATTTTTTGAATTAATGATTTAAGGATGAATCATTAATTATATGGTGACTTTTGGGTTTAGGCTTTGTTATTTATTTTCCTTAGATATTGTGTAAGCCATTTTGGGGCATATGATTTTCTGTAATTTTTATTTTGAATATTACATTATAAACATTCCGTACGCGAGAAGACAAAGAACGCACGAGGAGAAGAAAAGAGAAATAAGGAATTCTAGCATGGGGACCGGCACCGGCAAAATGATTGCCGGCAATGTAGCTCTGTCGCCGATGACAGCGGTAGGGGGTGTCCCACTACCACCGTTGGCGGCAATCGTTGTGACTGTCACGATATGTTTCGCTGAAACTCTGATACGTGAAAATCCTAATAGTATCATTATCTTTTAAATTTTGATTTTTGACTTTTGAATTTTAAAAATTTAAAAGGATAGTTATCCATTTTAATTTTTTAAAAATTAAAATTAATTAATTGATTGATTTTGACCTAAGTTGATGAGTCATCAAATTATTTTTTGGCTACTCAAATTCAATTGATTTTAAAAGGATAATTAATGAGATTAATTAATCAGAAAAAATAGTTTATCCTAATTAAAAGAGTTCTTACCAAAGCTTGAAGATTAAGAAGATAAACCTCTGGTGGAGAATGAGTTATTTTAGAATACATATTCTTAATGTCCATTTTGTAATTATTTCTTTTTTTTTCAAAGGTGGTTGTAATTTAGAAATACCGTAGTATTTTAGAAATACCTAATAGTTATTGGGTTCATCATTTTGTTTATGTAATTGTTTAAATAAATATTTATTGATATGATTAATAAGATGACCATACATTAGTCGATCACATGCCAAACATGAAACTCCACATAGTTTTATTGAATCATGCATCTCATTAGTAGAAACATGATTGAATAGGACTCTCCTAAAGTGTTACTCATCAACCTCTTGACTTGTTACATAGTGATGTTTGGGCCCTGCTCATATTCTATCAATTGAAGGTTATAAGTACTATGTTTCTTTTGTTGATAATACAAGCAAGTACACTTGGATTTTCCCTCTTTGTCTCAAGTTTGAAGTTATTATTGTTTTTAAATCTTTCTTGCCTTTGGTAGAAAATTTATTGTCTTCCAAACTTAAAACCTTGCGTACTGATGGAGGAAGTGAATTCAATAGTACTATCTTGCATAATTTTCTTGTATCTAAAAGAATCAAGCATCATTTAACTTGCCCTTACACCCCAGAACAAAATGGGACGCCTGAACGTAAATATAGACATATAGTTGAGACTACCCTTAGTATGATGATTAATGCTTATGTTTCTCTCAATTTCTGGTATCTTGCCTTTTTTATTGATGTTTTTCATATAAATAGGTTACCTTCTCTCTCATTAAACAATGTTTCTCCTTACGAAAAGCTATTTGGTAAGCTTCATGATTTGTCCTTTTTGAAAGTTTTGGGATGTGCCAGTTATCCCCTTCTCAAACCCATAACACACAAATTACAACTTAAGTCTCACAACATATATTTTTAGGATATTATTCTCTTCACTCAAAAGGATACATTTGTTATAATCGACAAAATGCATATTTATAGACATGTCATATTTGACATTAATATTTTATTAATATATTTAGGGTCGCTATTATTTCTAAATTTTAAACTATTCTTTGATTAAGGTAGGTATCCCTAATGCAAGTTAACAATTTCACTATTTTCCCCTAAGGTAGTTTTATTGTTATGGTAATGTTACTTTAATTAATATTTTTTCATAATATTTTTATTTCAAGTTCATCTTTTAAGTTTCTATTTGTGAATTTCATTTATAGAATGGAAATTGGCATATTAAAACTCGTAAATAACATAGAACACACAATTAACAAAAACAATTATATGGGCAAATCTATTATATGTTTCATCAATCACCAAGGAGATGCGTGTAAATATATTTCTTGTCAAATATGTTATTAAATATAGTCATTGCAAATAACAAGTTCTATAGTTTGAATAATTATATGGACATAAATATATTGATATACATCAAAATTTGTCGGTAATAGTTTGATATTTATAATTAATCTTTTTTATGTAAATAATTATATTCTCTGTAAATTTCTAATATTATATATCAAAAAAATAATAATGATAGTTGTATATAATCATTGATATGCATTAATTTGTAAAGTGTATTAGATTGAAATAGTTACGAAAAAATAATTTACCAACATTAAAGTAAGAATAATCTTGACTAATCGATGTGTACCAACAATCTCAGAATCATGTGAAATGAGATAATCAATAAGTGAGAAATTGACAAATCAAGTAAAGAAGCTTTAGATCCTATCATTCAGGAGATTAGATCTTCTTTACTATACTATCTGGATTGTTCTCTTATTTATTCTCCCAGATCTTATAATGATGCCGCCGATAAGTTTACCAAATTCTCCTTTATTTATCGCTCTTCAAAGATCTAGGTTGGGGCTCCCCCAATTAATACAGATCTGATCGTCTTAATGAATTGTTCTAGGTAAAAAAACAATGGTGCCTATTAAAAGGTTAGCAAACATTGATGTCTATTACTTTTTTTTGTAAAACTAATTTGTAGGATATTGTTCCTAATAAATGTGTATTTTAAGTATACTATACATTGTAGAGTAAAAAAAATGATTCAATCTGGCACTTCAACTTAAACCCTATTAAACTAAATTGTGCAAAATTTCATAGGTAAGTCTGCACATTTTGAATGCCTAAAAGGCGTGTAAGAGTACTTAAGATGTATTGAATAGTGAATTAGCGACAAAACATTTTGGATACCTACAATAACGTATTACAAAATTTAATATCCTATGTATATCCCTTCTTTCAAAAAGACAATAGTATGAGCTT
Source organism: Datisca glomerata (assembly GCA_003255025.1). NCBI lineage: Eukaryota > Viridiplantae > Streptophyta > Magnoliopsida > Cucurbitales > Datiscaceae > Datisca > Datisca glomerata. The sequence goes on from QANY01010971.1 coordinate 437,309, forward strand.
TTGACAGCAGAGAGTCAATAGTCTTTGGTCAACGAATCTCCATATATTTGTAGTCATCCAAACGGAGAGTAAAGATAATCTAATTATTGGTTATGTTGGAAAACTAATGGCAAAAGTAAAAGCCTACCAGGCGTTTTCGGTGTAGAGAATATGATATAAGGAGACAGAACATTTCAAACTTATCCATTACATAAATTAATGGGTATGGTTTTATTTTGTGAAACACTATAATTTAATTTTGACATGGTCTAAAATACCATTTTTATAAGATGTCTTTGCTTCACGACTTATTTAAGTAGGCTCATTTAGAGAAATAATTTATTTTTAAAAAATAAGGAAAAGAATGATAAAAAAAATTATTTACATGAATGGGCAATTTTCCAACTACCAATTTTTTTATATAAAACTAGAAAAATTTGATGTAATGTGTACTATAATTCATAAAAATATGAAATGATATATATTTATATACTATCGTATATTCTATACCATCAATATACCGCAGTATATTTTTAGTATAATTTTATATATCATTCGTGGTATATTATGATATATTTATCTATCATAGTATATTTTAATATGCTATCAGTATATATTGTAATATATTATAATATATTGTAATATATTATAATATATCATCTATTATAATCCTAGAAATCAGACTCAAAACTGTCTCCTCCTCTTCTTCACCTCTCTCTCGCTGGAATCTCAAAAATCCAGAAATCAAACCACAAAATTAAAAAATTATACAACAAATTGATGATAAATCCACAAAATCAAGAAAATAAAAAATAAAAAATACATCAAATAAAAAATAGATCATGAGACCAAAAAATAAACCACGAAATGAGAAGACGAATGGAGAAGAAGAAAGAAGAAAGAGGCATAGAAGAAATAAGCAAAGAAGACAAAGGAGAAGACAAATACGAATGGAGAGAAGAAATAAGCAGGGATGAAGTGAGAGAATAAAGATACAGACATCAAGGGAGAATACGAAGGGGTGAAGGGAGAAAGAAGAAGAAAAAATCGATTATTTATGTAAATAAGAAACTTTTGGACCATTTTTTATAGCAGTAAAAAAATGGACATATCCCTTAATTTTCCCTATTAAGTATGAACATATTTTAATTATCTTCTGTAAAAACAAATATTAACACAACAAATGTAAAAATGCTTATGCAAGTGATCATAGAATGCCAAAGTAAAGTTTAAAAGAAATGCTGATGTACGATTAGTTCTACGCAAAATGCTTGTTATCCCGATTTGATTATGGTGATTTTGAGAATTTTTTTGCTTAAAAACACTTTAATGCGTTGAAAAATATAATTTTTTATCATATTTATTTGTCTAAGGGTTTTCGTTTAATATGTATTTTGATATTTAAAAGCTTTTCTATAAGAAATATCAATTCAAATCTCTTAAAATACATCTACTTACAATAACATCATGCTTCACAAAACATTTAAATGCTTAATATAAACGGATAGGAATTAATTTTTTACTAGCACACTATGAGGGGCTGTTTGGTTGGGGCTTTCTAAAATTACTTGCAGTTATATGATTAATGGGAATGTAATTAGTGAGAATATATGATTACTATGTTTGATAATACATTGAAATCTTGTGGTAGATTAATAAGAATGTAAGATTAATGTATTTGGCTTGTAAATTTTTTTTAATGGTAGGATGTATTTATTTGTGATATATATTCACACACAAACAAATATATATGAAATTATAGTTTTGTATTTCTTTCTCTTCAAAATTTCTCAACAGCTAGTTATATTTTGTTAAATAATGTTTTGAATATTATAGAAAACTTAATATTCACAAAAAGTTAGATTAAAAAATTTAAATGTAAAAGTTTAAAGAGAGTTATTGGAAAATTTAACATTCATCAAATATATAAATTAATAAAATCAAATTATAAAAAATAAAAACAAAAATCAGATTTAATAAATGACATTAAATTTTACGTTAAAAACCCATTACATTTTTAGTCGAATGAGCCAAATGATGAGTCAAAAGAGCGCAATGATGTAGTTCTCCCTTTAAACCATCTCATCTTAAACAATCTCACCAAATTTTGGGTTAAAAAAGAAATTTTTTTATAATAGACAATTTTAAAGGGTGTTTTAAAAAAACATAAATTTGTAATATATTAACTTGTTGAGATCATGTAACCTGACATAAAAGACAACGGGTGATAAAAGAGATGGCAGGTGATATGTGGATTGAATCAAGAGGGAGCATACTTGTTACTTCCCTTTGGAAGAGCTATCAGATTCATTTTCAGAATGGGTATCTGTTTCCTCCCGATATCAAATCACCTCTCAAATACCCTCAAACAAATATATTTATCATACACATTCATATTGATCTATCATTCCCTCCCTAACTTACCAACAAACAAAACGGCCCCTAAGGGTGTTTTTTAGTGTCTGATTAGAAGTGTTTTTATAGATTGAAATAACATCATCTTGATTCGTAGTATTCATAATTATGTCATATCCATCTTTCTTCAAAACACTTACATATATTATAAAATATATTCATGTACATGTATAAACATTTTAGACCACATTTGAACATGCTTTTCAAAAATAACGTGTCAAGTACCGGTAATTTGTATTAATTTTTTCTAATGTATTAAAGTGATAAATCAAGAATCATAATAAAAAAGAAAAAGAAAATTAACATCCATATCCCTTTCTTACTAGCTTTCACATATCCAAGAAGAATTACTGACGGTACAAATATCTGATTTCCAACCAGTCAGAAAGAATAAAATAATACCACAAAAAATAGCTGATCTGAAAATCTACCGTAACAAGTAGAATATATGAGCATTTCTAACAAATATAAATCTTCGAATACACGTCTAAAGAACGCAAAATCCAGCTAAGATGGTATTAAACTTTTTACGTAAAAGTTTCACAAAAATATGTAACGTTACAAAGCATCATAGTATATGTTACAAGGCATAATACCTTATAGTAGTCATCAGCATCATTATATTATGATAGCTTTTATCAAGCAACTTATAGCGTTTATCGAGTAAAATGGTAGTAGAACTGATTAAAGCATGAAGAGTATGCATGGATATTTCAGTCTTATCTTTCTATAATTAATAATAATTATCTTAAACCCTTAAAAAAAAAAGAATTCAACATTTCAATCATCTTCAACCATTCACTATATATCTCAGAAAAGATTTAAACAATAAATCATGTTATAATATATGCAATTCAAATTTAACTTTAGATAGAGAAACAAATGGGTGTAGCTAGAAAGTTTTCCATAGCCTGAGATCATACAAACACTGCAAAAAATTCATTACTTTCCCATTCACCACATGTTTTTCTTTTCATGTTGTGCATTTAAACAAAAATATTTGATGCAATGGCAGAATTGGGTAGTAGAATACAGTTGGAAACTCCCAACAGATCTAACCCGTACAAGTAAGATGAATGTAAGCATAACCCATGCTCCTCTATCCTAAAAAACTCCTGAGTTCCACTACAAAAGGAAAAGTATGTAACCATGAAGAGGTATACAGTATACATACTTGTGTATATGCTTCACAATGACATTAGTACTCGGAAATCTTCAATGCCTACTTCTCTCCGATCTTTCGGCCCCCTCCCTCCGAAAGCTTCCCGAGCAAGCTTCTTTTTCTGTTCCTGCAACTCTAATATTCTCTCTTCGATGCTACTTCGAGCAATCAACCTCACAATCTTTACGTGCTTCGTTTGTCCGATACGGTGGACCCTATCCATTGCTTGTTCCTCAACCGCTGGGTTCCACCACGGCTCCAACAAGTAAACGGTTGTAGCAGCTGTTAGATTTATACCCGTACCTGCGGCCTTAAGACTCGCAAGAAGAATGGTGGGCCCACTGTCTCCTTCATCACCGAATTCAGTAATCACCCGAGCTCTTCTCTTCGCGTTCATCGTCCCATCTAAGCGCAAGATCTTAAAGCCAGCCGCTTTTATTGGCTCTTCTAGAAATAATAGCATCTTTCGGAATTGGGAGAATACTACGGACTTGGAAGCTGAGTTTTGATCCTTTGAGGCGATGAGGAGTTTCAAGAGGGCAGACACTTTGGAAGACGTTCTCGTTGTTGTTCTTGATGATGAATTTTCAGCGTAGTCAATCTCAGAGACATTTGGAGGGGATGAGAAGAGGTCGGACTGTAATAAAGGACGGCGGCAGAGGGGGCAGCACGGCTTGGTATGGTGTAGGGTTTTCAAAATGCAAGCTTGACAGAAAATATGAGCACACCGAGTAATAACCACATTGGTTGGTGGACTCATACAAATGGGACAGTCTAAATCTTCACCGTCTTGGAGAACCTCTACCATTTTCTTCAACAACTCCGGATTATTGGATACGTCTGCACAAATAGACAGTGGTGCATAAGACAGCTGCGAGTTAATCACAATTTCTCCAGCAGTACATCTTAACAAACAAACATCAACCAGACTTCAAACATAGATAGAATAAATGAATAACTATATGCAAGGACAGAAGTCGCACTAAGAAAATCTAAAAATAACAGAGGAAGTTGTCAGACAGATTCGAGTAAACATGAAGCATGCCAATCTTAAAGAAGAATCTATGTGGAGAACAAAAGGTATGCCAAGCTTGTTGAAACTTGATGGAAGTAATCATCTACAACCCTAATCAAATCTTAAAAACAACCAAGTCATTAGTAACAATGATGATCACAATGACTGACTGAAGTAGAATTCCAAAAGCTTATTCTATTTTCAATCTGAATGGATAGGGCTTCCTCACCTAAAGATGGCAAATAAACTTATATGAAGAAGCCCTATCCATTCAGAGATCTGCTAAAGAACTCCAAGCAATTTCACCATAAAAATTCAGTAACTAAAAAGTTAACTATTTAACATTTAGGCCTCATTGTTCTTGGATCAAATGTATTAGCCCGTCCATTTTTCATCTAAAATACAATTAGTCGGTAAATAATTACGTAAGATGTCATACAGCTTCACTTAGCAGTAAACACTGGACCTATACTGTTTTTATAACTCCAACGTGCAGCCAAACAAAGAGAAGATAAATCAGGACAAGACAAATACCAAGTTAATAGCTATAACACTCGATAACGGAATGGCAAAAGCAGAGTTTCACAGATGTAAGCAACTTCAACTCAAAATCAAAATGATACAGAGAAATCTTAATTTCCAATAGTCTGTTTTTTTCTTCTGTCAGTAAAGACAATACCTTCAATATTGGTGGGGGGGAGAAGTGATCCGAGATCTGAAGGGCATAATGCCATATCTGTACATATCTGGCGAAGTCGTAAGATAATACTAAGTACAGTCGTATAGTTGCGCATTATACTACCATGATCAATATAACTTCGAACAAGATTCTTTGCTTCTCTTTCTATCTGATCATATAATTCTCGTTCTTCCTTAGAAAGTTCCATGTAGCACGTCTCTATGCTTTTAGGAGGCAACTCCATTACTCCTTTGTCTTTCGTTCTTCGCAAGGAAATCGTTGCCATTAAAACCTGAATCAAGATAATTTACTAAGACAATAGAAATACTAAACAAAGTTAATTATCTCTAAACCACAAAACTAAGACTCCAAAAAATATGGAAAATGTAAAAAAGTGCGCGCTGTTTTTCTCACTCTCTGCACTTCTCATTTCCATTCGTGATCACCATTTTATCAGTATTAAAATATCATGTAGCATCTCTACTAATCTAAAGGACCTTCTTTAAGTGAAAACCATATAACAAAATTGGTTCCAACGGAGTGGAGAACCAAGCTGTTAAGAAAGATTGGAGATAGGGGAGTTGATTAAAAATTTGAAGCCGGATTAAAAAGAAGTTCAATCCTTCTTCATAGAAGAATTTAGAGTGAAAGTAGAAGCTTTATTGTCGCCTGACCAATTTCACTTCGTCAAACTACATAGGGGAAGGAATGTTGAATATGCATTTCCTTTCTCAAAGTTTTAGTAAGAAAGCAGAGTTCAAGACGCATTTTCTTTATACCAGCAATGCAAACCAAATTACAGTTACATTATTGACTAAAATTTCTCTAATACCATTTTCCATCAAATTTATGATTTATGACATGCTCACCAAGACTGGAAGTGCAACACTCAACCAGACAGTTACTGCTTACTTTTCGGTTAACCTCTGCTGCTGTAAGCATTTTATTTTTCTCTTCTTAAAATTTGATCTCGATGTATCCTCCATTTTTGTGTAAAGAGTTTGAGAACTAGGACCAAAGTAAAACTTCTATTTTAAGGAGAGCAAATTATTGAAGAACAATAATAATAATTCTAGTGCTGAGATAATTTCATTTCAGAAAAATATCGGAGTTGATGCACAAGTGTAGTCAAAGAGAGTTGCCGGAAATCTCTTGAGAAAGCATTCCTCTAATTCATTCAATAGTCCACCACACGGAAGCATGTTGAAAGGAAAAAAGATTTAATACAGCAAAAGAGTTTTCAACCTTCTGTAATCTAAAAATTCATCAAACACCATTACAAGGGCATAGCTAGAGTCAAGAATCACGCTTATAATACTCATCTATAAAGAGTTAGTGAAGTTTATTTAAACATTTCAAACAACATATAATGAAAAAATGAGTGGGACCAAGCAATTAGGTAGAAAAACAAAGTGATAGGAGATACTTGCCCAATCGACATATAGCTCAAATGAAAAAAATCAAGTTACATGAAGTTACCTGGAGCCGTGTCAACCCCTTTAGTTTCCCCTGAACGAGTGGCCGTTGCACCAAGCTCTGCCAATAGCTCTTAATTGAAAATGGCTCAAACCGTAAAAATGCCATCAATGAAAATAGATCAAATGAACCATTCTGGATGGGTGTTCCAGTGACAACCCACCTCCGCTTAGCCTTCAAGTCCGTAACAGCATGACTTTGGTTAGCTTTCGCATTCTTAATCACATGAGCCTCATCTAAGATCACTCTCCACCATTCAATCTTCTTCATAGGGGAGTGAAATCTATTATATTCAGCAGCCAGAGTACTATAGGTCGTCATTACTATATCATACTCTTTCAATTCCTCAGCATCGTTAGTCCTCTCACCATAATACATATACACCTTCAAACTGCCGGGCCGAGTATGCTCTCCTAGCTGTGTAACCCACGTTGAGAACACAGAAGGAGGACAAACAACTAAAGTTGTCTTGCAGGAATCATCAGTTACTCTAATGGATTTACCTTTATCATTATTTTCGGGCTTAGAATTCTCGGTTTTACGTTTTCTCCACAATCCAACGCCCTTTTTGGCCAGCCTTCCTCTCTTTCCCCCCTTACCACCTAAAACGGATAACCTTTGATCCTCCCCTTCAACCATATCTTCCGATTTATCTACTTCTAAAATATTAGCAGCAGCACTAATACAATGTTTATCAAATGCAATCAAAGAAAGCAAAGTTAATGTCTTACCCAATCCCATATCATCAGCGAAAATTCCACCACGCAAAGGCTCCGGTCGCTGATTAGTATGATAATTTGTTAACACATTAACATAAGAACCGTTTTTCTCTTCCCAGAAAGGTGGTAATTCACCAGAATTCTCCCTGTGAACCAACCACCCTAACCCTTCCTTTTGGTGAGCAAAAAGCTCCGATTTGATAATCTCCTTTGGAGGCTCCAATGGCTCCAATGCTCCCTTTTTGCTCACGTTTTCATCAACCAGCTTAAAAATCTCATCCACATTCCTAAATTCCTTGTGGATCCTCTTCTCTTTCACTACCACTGCATCCGACAGTGTAAAAGACACATCTGACTCGGAAATCAACTGCAACCCACCTCGTGAAATAGCCAATTTAACACTGGGAAACATGGAAATCCGTGCAAATATATGAATTTGACAATGAATCTTAAACCTGTTCGCGGAGGCACGCGTGTTGGGCACAATGCATTCTACAGAAATCACGTGTGAGTCCATTAAGGGAGATAAAACCGCGGCGACGGAGCGTTCGATATGACCGACCTGAACAGTCCTCGTGTTCAAAACCTTAATGGCGTTTGTATCGAAAGGATTAAGGGGCTCGCGGACAAGACCGACCATTTCACGACCACTGATCGAGCCTGAATAGAACTGAATGCCCACTATGTTAGCGATGACGAAGCCTATCATGTAAGTCTCACTGGAGGAAGAAGAAGAAGCGGGCTGAGAATCCAGGGGTAACAATCCTTCATCCAGGTCGAAAGGCTGGTCTTGCCAATTGTCAAGACTCATAAAGAGCTCCACTGGGTCTTCGTCTTCCATTTGAAACAGAATAAAAATAGGTTTTGGGAGGTTTTCTTGGTTTTGGGGGTTGAAGATGAAGAAAAAATGACGGTGGTTTTAGAGAGAGAAAGTGAGTGTAGAAGTGAAAAGGGTATAGAATCGGTGCGTGCGCTCTGCTTTATACCTTACAGTTTCAAATTTAAAAAATTGTTTAAAAAAATGTGCGTGGAAAGGTCGAGTGGCAGACGCAGGAGAATGTAAAGATGGGTATCAGTCTCTAATTTCTTACGCAACAAATATCGTCACAAATAACACGTGTCTTTTTCTAAGGAAAAAACAATAGGCATATAGTTTACCATCATTATCACTTTTAGGTCTTCTGGTCAACTTAGTTATATTTTGACTTATGAGACCACTCTTGTACTGTGTCATTAGAAGTTTTACTATCATGTTTACTAATTATCGGAGGGTACACCCCTCATCCCTTTGATCGGTCTGAGCTTCAATTTAACGTTTATAGCTTGTTTAATTATTAGAAGAGTCTAATTTTCGAAGGAGTTTAAAGAATAATAGATTGAGCCAAACAAAGTTTTCAAAATTCAAATCAAGATAAGGTGAAGAAGATTAAATTTAAATAAAGATCACAATTATGTCTTATTTGATAGACTCGCAGTACGAATAGCTATATGCTAACCATATTATAGATCAAGTCTTTAATAACGAAATTATATATTTATTTTAGGTTAATTTCATAAAACATTATAATGAGTGATGAGATATTAATATAGTTAATGATTATGTTTATCTTAAGTTGATTTGATAAAACATTATAACGAGTGATGAGACATTAATATAGTTAATGATTAATACATCATTTATTCAATAAAAATAAAATCTATAACTTGATCGTTCTATAGTTATTCTAAAAGATAAGACCAATAGAATCTACCAACTAGTAAGACAAACTCTTCAACCTATATAAGAAGATCAAGTGGGGTTGAAGAAGGTCCCGGATCAAACAACAAAATCAATCTTTCAACGTGTAGCATTTTGTTTTTGCTTATTGCTTTCGTTGTTATTTTACTTATTGCTTACTGCTCTCGTTGGTATTATTGCAAACCAATATTTCATAAAGTTCACCATTTTGAGAGACTGGAAGCGGCAGATCTACGCTTCCACAATGTGCTAATATATACGATGTTGCGCGGACGCACACATGCAGACAACACTGAGATAAAACGTAAGGATATATGTGTATATATATAGTCTTAGAGGTGTTTAAACAAATATGAATCAAATGTAAAGAAATTGAAGAGAATACACAGAAGTTTAAGGAGGATGTGGAGAAATCAACCAAATACATCACATATAAGCAATAATGATAGCACTTCAGCTTGTATGTATATGCAAGTACAAACAGAAAATGCAACAAGCTTGTTTAGAGGACTTAACGTGAACCATCAGGCACAGAGGTCAAGGATGAGATATCTCCTCCTCCTCCTCCTCCTCCTCCTCTTTGTAGTTCCTTCACAACAGCAGCTAATGCCTCAGGGTTCAAACCCAACTCACAAAGAGCAATGAGTACAGAGAGTGTATGGCGATCGAGCCCAGTGTTAAGGATATTTGACATATGAAATGCTAGGTCAAGAGATTCCCGAGCAGTACGTGCTGCGTTTGGATCCATTGGATGAACCTGAAAATGATAAAAGTTGTACACTAAATGACTTTTTTCTGGGTCGAATTGACCATGAATTTAGCTTAATGGATTTGAAATGAGTATTTACTGGACCAAAAAATACCGGCAGAAACACATTAATTTGCGTGTAATTCTAAAATCGAGACAGCCAAAAAAATTTCGTAAAGAGGGCGATTCTGTTTTGGAATGGAAGTATATTCTTGTTAATAACCCAAAATCAACAATTTACTTGGCTGGATACAATAAGCCTAAGTAAAATCTTCGTTGAAAATTTTAATTGGGAAAAAGAATCAGATAGGAAAGGCATTCAACTCTGCAGTACACTTACTTGGCTTGAAGCTCTTGTGATAACTTAGCCTAGCCCTGGCGACAACCAGCAAGATCTTCGAAATTGTCGCAGCGGCGTTTGATGGGAATAGAGCGTCCGAGAGGTAGATAATGAGTTGAGACAGATTGGGTCAGAGAGTGAGAAAACGACAGAGAGAGAAGAGAACGAGCCGGAGAGAGAGAGAGACGCGTGAGAAGAGAGACGAAAGAAGAGAAGCTTTAGAAGATAGAAAACTGAGAAGCTTCGAGTTTCAGAACCTTGAGGGTGATAAGAGGCGGGAGGGCGATTAGGGTTTTGAAAAGTTGGGGGAAACGAAGGAATGTCTAAAATGTAAACTTGACCCATGTATTTCTAACATAATACAAAATGTCCCCCTGTGTTTTGAAATTGACTTATTTAATCCCCAAACGTTTCTGAATTACCTCAATCACCCCTAGCTTTTTCTTATTCTCTTCATCCTCGTATGATTTCATAAAAAACAGAGAGAAGAAAATACCAGTTCCTCATTTTCATGATTTCATAAAAAATTCTGAAGATTTAACAACGGATGAAATTGAGTAATCAGACTATATACATATACACAAATGCACAATACACAGGGGTGGAGCCAAGACTCAGTTTCAATAGGGGGTTCTGCTCATATTTCTGTGCATGGTATATTTTATATTATTTTAATATATATACATACACACATATCTATGAGAGAAAAAATAAAAAAAAATACCACGATTTTTCATTAAAATTTAATAATCTTTACACATTCGACAATTTTTTATTTAAATTTAAATTTATAATCGGAATCAAAATAAAAAAAATCATTTTTCTATTTTAGCACAAATCAAATTTTTAATGAACATTCAACCATAAATCAGATTTCTAATAAAATTTTAACTGCAAACTCTATTCTAATCAGACCTTCACCCTGGGGCATTTGAGCGCATTTAGCTAATCCAAGTTGTGGTTGCAGTTAGCTAATCCAAGTTGTTGTTGCAGTTAGCTAATCCAAGTTGTTGCTATTACTAAATAACTATATTCGGTTACTAAACCTTTCGTTGAGTTCAAAGATTAATTTACTGACAAAGAGAATGTGTAAAGATTATGAGACTTGCAGTGAACAATAAGGTCTTCAGGATAACTCTTCAAAAACTGCTTTGCTGCAAATTTCTAGTTATCGGCACTGCATATGTGATCTAAACAACTGTCTGTGTCAGTTTCAAAACAAATTTCCAGACTTCCAGTTAAGATATAATTGTTTTAATTATTCAAAAATTTATACCAGACTGCACACCTAATTTATACCAGTTACCAGGGGGACTACTACCTCCAAATCCAGGTATCAAATCATCAAAACAGGGTAACTGCTACAATTTGGCATTTACTGAAAGAAAACTCTTCTCATGGTTTCTCAGGCTTTGAATCATAAGATTTGTCATATTGTTTTACAAAGGAGCATCCGAGTTTTCTGGTCTACTGTGAATCAGCGAGTGTGAAACATGTCCTATTATTTGTTCTCCACCTCCTCCACCGGTATCGGAGTCAAATGATCCACATCCACCACCATCACCGCACGTGCACCACTCGATTCAAAAGCAGGAACATATTTTTCATCTTTCTCTAACCCTCTCCCAGTTTCACCATTAGGCAAATCTGAAGACTGAACTCGAAGCCCGAAGCCGAGAGAGAGAGAGAGAGAGAGAGAGAGAGAGAGAGAGAGAGAGAGAGAGAGAGAGAGAGAGACCTCGTCCAGTCCAGTCGTCCTCGTCGCGGTCGCGATTTCTGTGCTCGGTGCTCCTCGTCGCCGTCGGGGAAGAGGGCTCGGGGAGGAGGGGTGAGGTTTGGGGGAAATTTAGGGATTTTAGGAATGTTAGGGATATTTGTGACAAAACAAAGGAATGTTAGGGATATTGGGGTATTTATTTGAGGGGGTTACAAATAAATATTTTTGGGGTTAAAATTGAACTAGAAGACTAAAACTGAAATTTGGTGGGGTCATAATTAAAACATTAATAGGGTCAAAAATAAAATAAAAACTTAAAAATAAAAAGTTTTCGATACTAAAAATTAATAATTTTTTTTAATCGGGTCAGCGTGGCTCGGCCAGGCACATACAGTGATACACACTATATTAAAAGTGTTTAAAAGAAATAAACTTTTGATTATTTTTTTTCCTCTTAATTTCTCTTCAAATATTTTACAAATTAGGTAATTTATCTTCTTTTTTTTCATTTGCTTCATATACATAATAAATTTTCTAAATAGTTTGCAAGTTCAATTTTTTATCATATTGAGTAATTAGGAATGTAAACGAACATAAATTCTAAATCTGAGATCTTTTTTATATTCTAAAATTATATTCTTAGTTAATAATAATTTGTTCGTTAATAATTTATAAAATTTATGCTATTGTAACATGAAAATTCATACAAACGAATTTAAAATAATATTTAATATATTTTTTAAGTATTTATTAGTGATGTAATCATTTTTTAGAAATGTGACAAACAAAATTAAAAATAATAATATTTTATCATGTTTAAAAAGTAATGTTAGATGGTATAATTTAAAGCATTTATTTTTAATTTAACAATTACTTTATGTGTACAGTGTTCCAACATATAAATATTTTAATACTAATTAAGTTACACCATGTTTAAAAGCAATGTTAGATGGTATAATTTAAAATATCTATTTTTAATTTAAAAATTAAATTATGTGCATGGTGTTCAAACATATAAATTTTTAATATTAGTCAAGTTACACGTACGGTGCACGTGGTATGTATATTTTTTATTTTAATTATTTCTCATATATTATTTATTTATGTAAATAAAAAATTTAATAAAATATATCTATTTGTAAATAAAATAAGAAAATAATATTTTAATTTTAAAAAATCTTATTTATCAAAATTTTCTAAATAAGTTATTTATATTAGAAGAACATACGTTCATAGTAAATGATACATTTTTAGTATCATATTTTTTTAGTATATTAATTTTTAATCTTTTGAGACAAATACTAATAACATGTTTTATTTTTTTTAAATAATTGATTTTTTCTAATATATTTATTAATAAATGAAGTAACTTAAAATATTATACGGTCTACAAAATAAAATTCAAATTAAGAAGAATAAAAAAAGTAAAAAGTCTCATAAAGATATGCAACACAATTGTGAGGAAAATAAAAAAGAAAATGGACTAATAATAATGCACCATTAATGGACTCAAATGGTGATTTGAAAATTATAAAATAATGATTGGATAAAGTTGTCTAAAAATGATTCTCATTCCCATCTCACTTTTAATATATTAAAGATAAAAATATATGATATCTAAAATTTATTTTTTTACATTTATAACGAGTCACTACATAACTAAATTTATATTCTTGTATATTCTAATGAGTCACTACATAATTAGTTTTATATATAATGTACAACGCATATTATTTAGTGAGGGTTTACTATAATTTAACCATCCGAGCACAATTGATATGTTATTCAAATAAAGGTTCAATATAAATTTCAATATGTAAATATCAAATATTAATACATTTTCTCTTATTTTATATAAAAGAAATGAATATGCTTAAGTTTTTTTATGCAGCTAGTGCTCGAACAAATAAACTAGACTTATCAAGTGCAACTCACGTACATGTTCTACTAATTCAAAATGTCATAGAAGTGTGATTCGAAACCTATTTGTTTATTCTTGAGAAGATCACAATTGTTTTCATAGTCAGCAAAAAACACAAATAATATTTCAATATTGCAAGTCAGTGTTCTTATTACCATGTTTTATAGAGTTAAAAAGCTCATTCTGGTCGCTCCTAAAAATCTAGGTGTTAATGAGAGAAGTACTTGAGTTTTATAACAAGCACAAAAGTGGCATATCCAAACGATGTGTAACAACATTGTACACACTATCTTAAACCACAACGTTACCCAAGCTAAGTAACATACAAAACAATCTAAACTAAAGCGACATAAATAAAGGAAATGAGTACTAAAGCCATATAACCACTATAGAATGGGCAGTTAGGGGATATGAGACAACATTCTAACACATACTCTTAGATGACACACGACAACCAAACTATGAAACATACATAACAGTTTGAACTAAAAGTTACAACAGATAAATGCTCGTCCAAGCTCTATTATCAAAATTGAAAAGCTCAGTCTGATCACTTCTTAAGCTTAGGTATTAAGGTGAGTGGTAATGAAGCCTTAACGAACATAAAATGGACAGATCCAGATAATGTGTGATAATATTCCAACACATCCTCGTAGACTATAATACGGTAGTCGAACTAAGTAGTATACTAAATAGTCCGAACTTAACAGAACATATAGCCGAAGTAAAGCCGCACAAATAAAGGTTTAACCAATCTCTAGTACCAAATTGAACTCTCATTATAATCTATTTGTTAGTGAGAGTGGTACTTGGACCTTATTATTAGCACAAACAGGGCATATCTAGGCATTGTGAGACAACGTTCCAACATACCATCATAAACCATAATATGACAACTTGATTAAGCAGCATACCAGATAGTCATGCCTCAAGAGACATACAGAAATGTCCAATTAAGCCATGATATCAAATTAAAAAACTCAGCCCGACCACTTCTTAAACTTAGATATTAAGGTGAAGAGTACTAGAGCAATATAAACGACACAAATTGGCAAATTTAAACGATGTGAGATTATATTTTAACACTCAACAATAGCGTTGTGCACGGGACGGGGTGGTAGTTGAGATTTTTGTCCCATCCTGATCGGGATGGGATAATTTTTTTTTGTCACGTCACATCCCGTGTTAAGGGGAAAACCCGAGGAGGACTGGACGGGACTGCTGGTCGTCGCAGCGCGTGTAGCAGAGCATGAAGGCGCGTGGCCTTTTAAAAAATTAAATTTTGAATAAAAATCGAATCTTTTAATAAAAGAAAACTTGCGCAACGCCATGATAACCAAATAAAATTTTTTATTGAAAACTCTTTTTCAATCAGTCAGGATCCGTTACATATTTGTAAGTTAAATCTATAACATACAAGGTTGTGAATTAAATTACCTCTTGTAATCTATATCAAGTGTCCTTGAAAAAACCGATCGATTATTCGTTCCCACGAAACCGTTCCAACGATCAGTAGAATCTGAGATCCACACCAAGATCTTTCAAGTCAATCTTCAACGCACTAGGACGTGTGTCGGCACGTAGAATATTACAAGGCACTTTTTCTATCTTTAGATATTCTCAACACACGAGACCTGGAGATTTACTGAGAATGATTTTAGTGAGACGATTCTCTAAAAGAATGTGATGATTATTCTTTTAGAGATTTGATTAACGTTGACATCAATCGTATTCTTAATTCAACTCTTGATTGACGAACTGATAATCTGATCAACTGATTTCCTCATCTTCTTTCAACCGCCAAGGCTATTAGAATAATATCTGTATATATTTTAGATAATGGCGTATTAGATTTCTAAGGATAAACTGAAATAATATTTAATTGTAAAATTATCAATTGCAGTGAGACCCACTGCGATATGGACAACTACAGTGCCACATGGCACTGCAGTGTGCCGTGAACCAGCACAGTGACTCACGGCACCATTGAGTGTCACGTGGTACTCAGTGTTTCACACTCACTACTGTGGTGCCACGTGGCACCACAGTAGTCCATGTCAATTTCTGATACCCCATCAGTGATTAACACGTGACAATTAATATGAATTAAATATTTATTTTAATCAGATTATTATCTAAATATCAATTAATTCAAAATTAACATATATGATTACCACAATCAACTAACTTATATGTTATTTTTATAAATAACAGATTTAGTTGATTTAAATTATTATCTAATAATAATTTAATTATCTATATTTCATAAATTAGATATTCTGTCTCACTTATCGATAACTAAAAAATCAATAATTAAATA